>LPNX010352828.1:315159-401838 GCA_001517045.1 Pseudotsuga menziesii | reverse complement strand
TCATAATAATACAAGAAGATAAAGATAAGTTGAAGCATTTTAGTAGACTGTTTAAAGGCTCCCTTTACGTCTGAATCTAATGACCAGTTACTCACAATATACTTCTAAGAAGTAGAGTTTCGCACATCAGCACAGTCAACGTTAAGAGCGCAAAGTCGTAGTGGTAAGATATCGCAGAGGGGCGGTATCGCATTGGCAGAGGAGCTGCGGTGCGCGATACTGCGAGCTGAGGGCTTAGCGTTGAGGAGAGGATGGGAGTTCCACGGTGCGCAGAGATGCGGTAAGGTTGGGAATATTGTGAGTAAGTGGAAGTTGAGCGACGCGAGAGGAAATCCTGCGACTCGAGTGGGGTTAAGCATCGCACGGGTAAGAAGTCCCGTGAGCAGAAGGGAACGTGCGATGCGCGGAGCTAGTTGATCTAGTGGCGCGCAGGAGTAAGAAAGAAGAAGTAGGATGTGCAGAACCTGGTCCAAGACACTTGAGTCTTGGCCAACCCATGAGATTCACTTCGGGTGAGCCTTCAGATCGCTTCACGGTCTGTCGCCGAAAGGGCCAGTGAGTTTTGGGTGTTGTTGATTAATTATAGTAAACCCGGGTCTGCCCATGCAATCAACACCAAGGAATTTCACACTCTCACCTGGACAGACACATACATGTTGTTGTTTAGTGGTCTTGGAGAATTTACTCACAGTGAACTATTCCAAGACCCTAAAACCTAATCTTGTTGGTGTACCCGATCAAATAAAATAGTGTAATCCATTTTAATTAAGCGTTGATTTTATTTGGATTTATTACTCAAAAAAGGTAGATGACCTTGCAACCAATGGTGTTATGACGCAACATGAAGTAAAATGCACACCTAACAATCAATGCAAATGCATTGTGTCGAATGAAAAACAGGGGATGCTACTACGTGAAATGAAAAATTTTCTTCAAATGACAAATGCAATCATTTTTATATGAAAATATGACTAATACTTCTCTAATCAAATCTAGTGCAAGTACCATGCAAAGTGCAAAGTACAATGCCTAATGATGCAAAGAAGAAAATATTTTTTGATTTTTTGAATAAAAATGAGATAGCAAAGCAAAAGAATGATTCTACCACCCCCAGACTCTGCAAGCACAATCAAATAGCACTCACGCAAAGTACTAACGTAAAAGAACTCTAATGCACTAATCCCAAAACAAAAAATCGAAAATGCAATGACAAGAACATTCTTAAAAAAAATTTACCCTAAAAAAAGGTGTCTCTAGTCAGAAACAGAGGTGTATACAGACTCTAGCAGTATCAAAGGAGACTCAGCAATCATCAAAATTCACCCAGCAATAATCAATCTTCCTCTAAAAGGAAAAATTCATGGCATACGCGACTGTATGCAGAAAACCCGTGTATGTACGCGGATATAGTAGTCAAAACTGCATGTATACGCGACTGTGAGTTAAAAACTTGCGTACAGGAAGAAAAATGTATAAAAATGAAGGAAAGAAAATAAGCTGAGACAAAATTCACACCAATCAAACACTACCAAGCAAACATGCCCCCAGACCTGACTCAGAAACAGAGAAATCAGAGCAATTCAAGAACATTGAATGCCGATAAAAACCCCCAAAGGACAATTACTAGGAACTCCCAAGCGGAGTCACCAATTATGTTACAGAGAGAAATTCCTATGGCTTGGGGTACCACAATAGACAGCTTGACTCCAAAAATCAATCCTTTCCTATATGCAAGAGAAACCAAATATCTAACACTAAAGGATCTCGATTCGTACCTTATTCTGGACAGTTGATGTAGATCCCCATTGAGCTTTCCAACTCTAGCTTGAATTGATAAATTGATTCCTCAACATTCAATAAACAAGACAAGCATGATGTATATAATCGTGTTAGATCTACTCTAGAATATATAATCAATAACATATAAGCATTTGAAATCATCCATGGATCAAATATTCATTCAAATACACATTATTGGATAGGAAAAGATATTTCTATTAATATAAAACAGAGATTACAATAGAGACAACCTCTGTCGACACGTCTGTGAATCAGAGAAACTGAGTCCCCTAGTTGGGCCTCCACCACTTCAATCCTCCATCTCTCGAAAACAAGCTCACAAGCAAAAGGCAAGCTTAGGAAGAACACAAAAGTGCTCCAAGGGACAAAGGGATGCAGACTCAAGTATAAGCTCCGGCAACAATGGACTATAGTTTTCTTGCTCTCAATTCCTCATGCCTTCAATGTATCCAAAGGGTTCCTTATATAGCTCTTCAATGGGGTAATGAAAGGTCGAATCCGAGCAATCCCAAGGCATATGGAAGATTAGGAGCAAGTGAGTTGGATCCACATCAAGGAAAACTCCAAAAGAATTTGGCCTTTTGCACACATCTTGATGTACACGGTTTTAGGGGTCAAACCCGCGTATATACGAGAGAAAGGGTTTAATAGTTGTGTATGGCAATTTTTGCATGTTTTTAGGGATGATATTTGAAACATTAAAAGTACAAAAATGGTCCATGGGGTCTAAGGAGTCTGCAGAGGGACAGGGAAGGCCATAAAAATTTGATTCACCATGTGTGGTAAAATCAGCTATAAAAATACAATTAAGTACACTGGGGACCTTGAGTTCCAATTTCCTTGTTGGAGCTTCCCTATCGAGCTAGGGATGCCCATACAATAGCCAAAATTAGTTGGGCTAGGGATGGTGAGGCATATACTAACCAGTAATTGCATTTTACATATGATTTATCCCTGACCCTAGATCTCACAAGAACTAATAGAGGAAACATTCTAGTGGCCTAATCTTTTTGTTAATGTAGTTAATGTCATGAGGGACCTAGAAATGGATGGGATATTGCAGATGGATCAATCTAGACCTTTCCAACACCAATAGGGAATATTAGGTATACTCCCAAATTGTGTAGATAAGAGGCTTTCTAAGTGAGAGATCATACATGGGGTAATCTACAAGATAGTCAAACCTAATATTTAAGGCTTTATTTAAAAGGATTGGCATTGGATTTATGGAAAATCCTTCTCATATTATGATACCAAGAAGCTATATTGTGTACTAGCAGAATTGATTTTCATTTTGTGTTATTTTCTTGTTTGCATGGATTCCAACAACCCCCTTATTTTCTTATTTGCATGGCATCTTTTTAGAGAAGGGGGTTGAAGATGGTCATAGAGCTATATCAAGTCTCAGTCTCTCCTCTCCATTCTCTTTGTCCATTTTAGAAGGGATATTTAGCATTTAAGAGAAATACCCAAGAGAATAGGTCAAATTTAGGATGGAAATTGGCTTCAAAAACTGCCAGCACACTCCCAGGCCGCAGACCAATGATTGTCTTGGTGTTGAAACACTTGTGAGGTTGCTGGAAATTATTCTAGAGGGTTCAACTACTTGGACTACCATGTTGAACATATCTTAGATAATAAGCATTGACCCTACCCTACCAAATAAGCCTGATCATTATGACCTAGATTTATTGGAGATAATGGAATTGGTGTTGATATCTCTGTATGCTATTATCATATATATAATTACAAGGAGTAAAAGTTGACCAATTATAGAATTCCTTTTGTGCAACATGGTCTTTCATCACTTTGTGTTCTCAACTTGCTTCCTTATATGTTTTTTGAATTACAAAATGTCAATCTTTCATTATGAAAAACATAAGCACTTTGAATCCTTAGAGATGGCTTGTTAACTGTGCCACTGAAGTTTTTCATTGGCATTTATGATTTAAGTTTGAAACCTTGGGTTTGAGGTTTCTCGTATCATTTTGAAGAGGAAAGTTAGTTTGAGAATTCATTTTTTTCACATGTTTCCTATGATGTATGTTTTGAAACTACATACTCAGTTTTAACTTTTGACATACCCTTGTAGAGATTTATGGTTTTGCACATTTCTTTCTTTTGCATGTAAGTTGTAATGATAACATGTTGTGATGCTGCATGGTATGTTTTGATAGTGTAAGAAGCTCTAAACTTGTCTATTTTATATGTTGTTTTAATGGATGTTGTAGTACTATAGAAATTTATGATTTTGGATATCTCTAAACTGCTCTTTTTGGAAATATATTCCAACCAGCAGTATAGTTGAGACTGACTGATCTATATCAGCTTGTTTTTGGTTAGCAAAAAATGATGTATTTTATTTTTGAAATTATATTTTAGCTACAACAAGAAAACTTACGTGCTTATGATCCTTACCGCCCATGACTCAAGAATCAGAGGTTTGAATATTTTGAATGATTAACAATAAAGAGCATTTTGTATATCCACTAGAAAGACTGTCCATGGGGTACAACAAGAGTGAAGAAACTTTGTAATATTACTGCTTGTATTGTAATTTGTTTCTTGTTACTTGACATGAAAAGTGCATACAAGATGTCTTCAAAAGACAAGAAAATTTCATACAAGATTTCTTGTTTCTTTGAATAATATTTATGGAAAGATGCAGCTTATTTTGCATGCTCATGATCCTTACTGCCCATGGCTCAAGTTTGAATATTCCCAATGACTAACATTGAAGAGAATTTTTTGTTATGTACCCACTAGAAAGATTGTTCATGGGGTACAATGATATTGAAGAATCTTTGTAATATCACTGCTTGTATTGTTTTTTGTTACTTGACAAAAGCCAAGAAAAATACAAACAACCTTTCTTCTTCCCTTCCAATTTTTTGGAAAGCATGCATCTTGAAATACACTAAAAAAATACTAACATCACAGTGTTCTTATTGGATAGTTGCATGGCCTGATGCATATTGAGATGGCATATTGTCCCAAAATTATCGAATAGTACCAATATTTATTCCTTAGCACCAATCTCTAGAAAGTAAATATATTTCCTGCACAGCCTCATTCTAACTGAAATTGTGCAGCCAATTTAGTTTTAAAAGCATGCATTTAACCAGAGTAGATGTTTCCCTACATGATTGTACTCTATGCCCTCAAAATACATCTTGCATTGTCAGTCCTGATTTATGAACTCTATTTTTTACTGCTATTCTTTGGTTATTTATCATCGCACCCTAAAACTGCTTACTTAAGTGACATTCGTGCTTTCCATATAGCCTGACAGTCCATGCATTTTCATCTACATTTAGATTATATTCTGGAAATAGCTTCTTGATCCTTCAAGATTGTAAGAAGTGAGTCATATGGGAAGTGGCCTTTTGACTCTTAGACCTACTTCTGGCTCAAGAAGGGGAATTCACTTGATTAGACCTAGGCCCACTTTTGTTGCAATTAGATACCTCAAACATTTTTCCCATGACATAGAGGCCAGGGATTGATGGAAAACTGGCTAATTGATTTGGTCAACTTGTAACTTGCTCACATCCTCATTTGCATCTAGTGATGGAAAGGCATGCCAAAGTGGCCAGAGAAAGAAGGGGCCAAATCCCAATTCCATAGCATGGCTAGGATAAAGGTCCACTTATTCCATCATAAGCATTTTCAAAGTCAATTTTGATGAACAAGGCTCCGTATCCCAGACATCTGCCACAGTGATGGAAAGGCAGGCCAAAGTGGCCAGAGAAAGAAGGGGCCAAATCCCAATTCCATAGCATGGCTAGGATAAAGGTCCACTTATTCCATCATAAGCATTTTCAAAGTCAATTTTGATGAACAAGGCTCCGTATCCCAGACATCTACCCCAGAATAAATTTCCCCATATAAATCCTATTTGATCGGGTCTTATAATTGTCTGTAGAATATGTTTTAATTCTCAGATCAAGGGCCTTTGCAATTATTTTTAAAAGATACATTTTATTGCATGATGGGCCTTCAGTTTGAAATCAGTTCCACTTCTAGGTCACCGGTCTTGATTATGAATTTAATAACGTCGTTGTTTCAGATTGCTTCCTTATATATCTGTAGAGGATTTGGGCCAACAGAGTTCCAAGTAGTCTTCCAAAGCTCAGTGGCAAGCCATCTAACCTGAGATTTGTCATTTTCCATTTATGAAAGTGCTATGGATAGCTTGTCTAAGTTAATGGCTGGTTGGGAAGTCTTGTCTAGGATTCAATCAAATTTTGCAGGACCTTATCCACTCAAGTTTGCATGGCTACCCTACTATTCTCACTCCATTCATTGAGAGATTTCCATCCCATAACTCATCGTCAATATCAACCTGCAGGTTATTTCTCCAATCACTGTTCATGTGTCTTAAGCACTAGGATCTTTTTCAAGTGATTCCTTGAAGGCCATGCCTTTAAGAAGTCTTATGTTGGCTTGTCTTCTGGTCACTTGGAATAAGTTTATTCAATCACATATTCACGTGTTTTCCCATGGTGGAATCTCATCACTTTTCAATAAATCAATCTAGAGGTTTGGACTCTAGAGAGAAGATTCCACACAAATGCTACAACCTTTTCTGGGATGATGTGCCTCACTTTATCTTTTACTTCTTTCTTGCATACTATTGTATGTTGGAGACATAATGATCCTATGAAAATGGTTCTGACAGATCTCTGTTATACAAGCTTCATCTTTGGCTAGTCCCTCTTGCCTATATTTGAGATATGATATCCTCTTAGTGCAATTCTTTTTATTCAAGTACTGAAATTAGAATTTAGTGGTGTCTTTGCCATCCATTTTTGGTCAAATATTAGTCCCTTTAGCTTGATATTCTTAAAAAATAGATTTGCCTCTCTAACTCTCTAGTCTTCTGTTGTTTCCCTAGTCTGAAAAGGTTTTCTGCTCCATCTCTTGGGTGGTCAGTTGAATTTGTTCCCTAGGATTTCTTTTTTCGTTATGCTTAGTTCCAGGGGTCATTCTATCCCATCCTCTTAGAAATTTAGTTATTGTTAGAATAACAGACATCGTATCTAATGTGAGTCACCTATTTGTGAGGGGCCTCAGGGCACCAAATTATTTATTCTGTTGAATTGCTTGAATGGACTTCTGCAACTCTGAAAGAGAAATATAGAATCTATAGGTAGTTTGTACTATGTGGAAGGCACTTGGATCCATCAGTATCCCCTTTTTAATGCCATTATAAAGGCGTTGACCACATCCTATTACTAAACTTTTAATCTGACCAAGCAAGCATATTTGCTGGAAAAGTAACTACCAATCTATGGTTTATGGTCAATCTCGAATGCATCAAATTTATGAGGGAGGAGAAAAGAAGCTAAGAATGTGAGAAAACATGCATCTATGGGTTTTGAAGGTTCAAGGAACTAGGAAGGTTTCAAGGCCTCTAACTTTCAAAGAATTGTTACCCCATATCTTTTGCAACCTCAGCAACTTTGGTAATTGATGCTTCCAATATATCAATGTTATCAACTCTGCTTTCAATATCTTTGTTTTTCCTATCTAGTTTTGGTATTAATGCCAAATTTTTATCCTAAAGTTGTTTATTTTTTTCTAAATGCTACTATCAAATGATTTAAAACTTTTATTGTAAACCTGAAATTTGTTGCTCATGATGAGGTAGAGAAAATTATGTTCTTGTACCTTCTATTTACTTTCTAGATTCTTTAATTTTTTTCCATACAAGGAGTGTACTTATTCCAGTTGAGTAATAAGGTCCTTAGTATTGACTTGACTTTTATTTGTGTGTTCTACCCCATGATTTTCTTCAAATTTATTTGTTGGGATAGAAGGGATGGCTTCTTCTACACTGTCCAGGGTAGGAATTTGTGGAACAATTTAGTAGTTTCTTTACCACTTGGGACTTGGATCTATCTCTTTGTCCAATGATCTGATCCTTCTTATATTTTGAGGGGATAACTTCTTGAGGTTTGATAGGACTTTTCTTTGGTGTCCCATTTTTACTAGGGTAGCAACAACCTCCCTTTTCTCATCCTATATTTTTTTCTTCTGGGTTATTCTTTTCTTACTAGCACTTGCCTTACCTCCTATCTTATTTTATCGACTCCTTTAAAGGATTTTCCTTTAAGTTTGTAACAATTCCAGTCATGGTAGTAGTTTACACCTTTCTAAATGAGATTTTTTTTTTCTTATCACACCCATTTACAACATCCACAGCTACCCAAGTATTCGTGGATTATATTTTTAAGTTACATGGAATGCTAATTTCCATTATGTTAGACTAGGAGTCCACATTTACTATGAAATCTTGGAAGGAGCTATTTAAAATTTAGTGTACCTAGTTGAAAAGGAGCATTATGTACCATCCCCAAACTGATGGTTAGTGAAAAAAGGTTAAGACGTGCTTAGAAACCTATTTACAATGCTTTGCTTAAAAAATTCCACACTGATGGGCACAATGACTACCCTTGTAGAGTGGTGGCACCATATACTTACCACAGTGCTACCAAAATAAGCCCATATGAATTTATCTATGGCTAAAAACCCCACCAGTAACTTCATATTTACGAGGCACTTCCAAGGCTCATGCAATGATACACTTTGCACTAGAAAAGGAATTCTCCACACACACAAGGATTCCATGATGAAGAGGATGAAGGATCTAAAGCCAATTTGGGTGCAGTCCATGAGGAAGAGGATGAAGTAGATGAAGCCAATTGGGGTGAAGACCTTGACATTTCTGAAGTTGAAGGACAAAATGGTGAGGTTGTGGTGGTAGATGATACAAAAGTGAGAGGAGAGAATGATGATGAAGTAGGATGGGATCTAGAAGATTTGGAGTTGCTAGCATATGTCACTACGGCAAATGTTGCAGGTACAACTCATACAGTGTCATTTGTTACCCCATCACTAGGTATGCCAGCAAGCCAAATATGGATACAAAAATATTCTCTTGTAGGTGAGCATGCAACTACTGGTAACTTTGATACATCTATGCAACTCTTAAGTCGAAAACTTAGTATTAAGAATTTCACTCCATTAAAACCCTTATTTTTGGATCTTTACACGGGCAGCCATACATACCTTCCAGCATTTGTTTCTGCACCAGTGGTCTCCTTAGCAATAGAGAGAGGGTGGACTGAGACTGCTAGTCCAAATGTCAGAGGTCCACCAGCTTTGGTATTTAGGTTTTCTTTATTAGATGAGAAACTTAGACTAGCTTACAGAGCCACAACAGATGAGAAGTTTAGTGAAGCATTGAGGCTATTTCTTACCATCTTGCACACAATTCTAGTTATTGTTGTAGATTCAAGAAGAGAGGTTGATGAGATGAAGGAATTGATTGGAATTGGTAAAGAATATGTCCTGGGTCTTCGAATGGAGGTCAAGAGAAAGGAATTTTAGGATGATGTTCTTCGACATAAAGAGCTTGTAGCCTATTTTACTCATTGCAACCTTCAAAAATTTTATTTGAGGTTGGCTTTGCTAAATTCCATGGGTGTTTGCTACAAGGGAGGGAACTTCAATACAGCTGTCAACTTTGCTCGGAAAATGTTGGTGAGTGACCCCCCTGCTAACCATGCAACAAAGGCCCAACAAGTTCTTCAGGCATGTGAGAGGCGGTTGCAGGATGCCAATAAACTGAATTATGACTTCAGAAATCCTTTTGTTGTTTGTGGAGCGACTTTCACACCCATATACCGTGGTTAGAAGGATGTGTCCTCTCCATACTGTACAGCACAGTTTGTTCCAAGCATACAAGGGAATCTCTACACTATATGTGAGCTTGCAATTGTGGGTTCTAATGCTTCTGGGTTTGTTCAACTACTCAGATAAGGTGATGTCAGCATTGGACACATGCTGGCTATGATTTTTTATTTCAAGAAGTTTCATTGCCTGCATATAGGTCCAGATTGATGCTGTACTCTGCCTTTGAGAACCATGTTGAGAAATATGACAAAAGAGTTTGTAACAAGTCTTGGAAAAACTTCAGGGCCTTCTTAAGAGATTGGAAGACATGGTTTATTGAGACTGAAATGATGGTAGAAGTAATTTTCCTTGTTTTTTCATTGTTTACAATTTGAAATTTAAGTCTGTTTTTTTTCTTACCTTTCCCAATATTGGACAATAAGTGCAAGTCATTTAGCTTATGTCTGGTGGAGAATTTCTGATAGACACAAGGGTGTTTATCTTGTCTTTATCATTCAGGTTTTCCAGTGGATTGTCGAGTATAAACAGGCATTAGGATTTTATTAGACAACCTGAGGAAGTTACATTTAAGTATTCACATTAAATTGAACTCCTCGAGTGCTTTTTGCAATTGTAGATAACTTCATTCCCGTCTCTATCAACTAATATTTAACTGTTTTAATTGCATAGTTGGTTTTCGTATGATGTTCGTGTAATGAAATGAGTTCTTAAATGAGCTCTGTACTAGTTGTTGTTTAAAAAGATTGCATAGGTATTGACACAAAATTATTCTCGGATGAGAGAGACAAATACGAGGCAAATTATTTCTTCTGATAAAAGTCGGTCCTGTACTGTGTTATTTATTGAGAGACATGGTATTGTTTTATTGAAATATTTTGACAATTGTGTTTCAATTTTCTTATATTGTGAAAATAATTGTTTTCCATTGATGTTGTCACATTTTATCTTCTTAAGAGGAGCATTTTCTACCTATGCCTATGTGATCGTCTTATATAGAAAGCTGTGTTACATAGGAGGATATTGGTCTTAACCAAATGTCTAAATTTTGGTAATTCGTGAGGTTTGTATGTAGAGATGTTACACCTCCTATATTCTATTTTAATTCCTTAAATAGTTGCTAAATAAATATTATCTAAATTTACATTATGTTCTGAAATTCATTTCAGTTGAAACGCTTGGAATATTTTTATGTCCAAGCTGATTGTTTTGTTCTAACTTCTTAGCATGATTATCTCTAGTGTGTAGACAGTTTATTATAGATCTGTATTTACAGCTCACATTCTCTGTTTTGGTTCTGTGACAATAATCTCCTGGAAGATAATTTGTTGATGGCTATTTTCTATTTTACAGGGTGCAATTAATTTTCTCATGGATTTATACAAGAAAGAATTCAGTGCAATGGGTGGTTATTTGACAGATGCAGGCGAGGTATTATGACGTTGATTTCATTTATTATATAATTTTTGTTGGAAAATATTATGTTGACCGAAGGACTTCACTATATGTTACTAGATATTGTGATATTTTCACTTTGGTCTTCTAAATCTTGCAATCTAAAGTTGTGTGGCCTTTGAAATTTTAATTATCACTTCAATCACAAGATCGCATGTCCCTAGATTGATGGAAATGATACCGAGTTCATCTTGACCAGCTTTATCCAATTGCTGGCATTAAAGTTGTATAATGTTTTCTCTTTCTGAAATTTCAAATGCACATGGATTTTTATAAAGGCTATAGGACATCTCCTGTGTCTGAAATTACTGAACATTGAATGAAAGGGTGTTAACTGGTTTGGATACAGCTAGCATTTCCAGCTAAGCTGATATCACACTAAAATGTGGAACATTTTATCATGTAGGTAATATTGGATGGGGTGGAGCATTTTATTCAGGTTGTTGGAACATATGAGGATAGGATTTTTTAAAAGTGAGCTCATATTCACGAGGTACACATTTAGTTTATATGAAATTATGAAAACCTTTGTCAGTTGTATGTATTTGGGTCTTATTTTGAAAAAAACACAGCTATATATTTTTTAACTATTCAATAACCCCCACTGAGGATAACACCCTTCCATTGGACCAAGCTGTGAGCTTAAGAACGTTTTGAATAGGAACTCTATGACATATGAAAAATGGAAAATGGGTCAATAGCTATTTTGTAGAGCATTTTATTAGGAAATACATTAAGCCAAGGGAAATACTTTTTTAAAACTCTGGAAATATTAGGAAATACAGGTATTTTAAATGCTCACACATATTTTACATATATTTTTATATATGCATATCCAACCATATTGTATCCAATTTTTTCTCATATATGTACGTATATCTATCTATATCCTGGTAACTTTAGCTTCTCACTGATAACTAGATGAATTATCATAACTGACTTCTATTAAGTATTTGATTACTAGCAATATATTAGGTCAGACTAATCTAAGCTTCTTGTTAGTTTTTCTTAAACTTTACGCTCGTTTCCTTTATATCCAAATGAGGGCATAAAATACGCTCTACAGGTTGAAATGATTGTTACTGCATTTGTTTTATGGGAATGACCCATCTCTTGAAGGATACAACTTGGAAAATTTCCCAGAAAATGACAAGAAATGGATGCCAACAAACCATTCCTAGGGAGTTCTTGAAATAGTCAGTATTTTAGAAATGGTACTAGTCTTTTCTCTAAACTTTCTTTTTGATCCCTTTGATCCCTTCATCATAATGAGTACCATTATCCACTCGATGTAGTTCAACCACATTACTCTTTTGTACTCACGATTTTTGATGTTCAAGAAGATATTGTAGATTCTCAGTGTATGTTGTTTCCACTAAAAATTCCTTCCATAATACCTTCAACCCCCACCCCCCAACATATTTAGTGAGTGGTCTATTCCTGCTGTGCCTTACGGATCTTTAAAGAAATTGGAATTAAGTTTCCTTATAGCACTCATGCTATTTCCCAGATGCATTTCTGCAATTAATTCTCAATTCTCATGCTTTTAAACGCTTGAATAGAAAATTCACAATTCATTGCAATGATATAAAATCGGTTTCACGGCACACTCTCTTTGTTTTCACTCTTGTTTCCCCACTCTGTTAGAACTAATATTATGCAGGTAACTATGTTGGTACATAAGTTATAAATTATCTCGTGTGTAATCACATGTAGCTAGGACCAATAGTAGAACTGTCTGTCTTCTAGAATAAGGTGCAAGATATTACATGTTTGTAACCAAGCTGTCATAATTTGGCTGCTAGCTAGATTGGTGGAACATTGTTTTTTTCTCTGTTCATGTGCATGCACTAATGTGTATTGCTAATCACATGGATTATCAGGTCTTGATACAACCAGAATGCCCAAGCTACATGATTTTAGGTAACCAAATTGGTACTATTAGATTGTCATCTTATGATACATGCAACATTGTTGATGTTGATGAGTGTCCTTTCTGGTATTACAAAAGCCTCTTTCAATGTTTCCTTGTTCGACCATTAGATACTCAAAGTTGTGTATTGATCCTTTTTACCATTATAGAGGACTCTATAAGTTAGGTTCTCAAATTCTTAAAGGGTTCTAGATCAATGGAAGAGCACCTGCCTTACAAGCAGGAGGTTGGTGGTTTGATTCCTCCAATCCCTAATGATATTATAATATTGGTTAAATACTAAAAAAGACTAAATTAGTGACCAAAACATGATAGACGTGAAACTAGGCATTAAAAAGCATGTAACACATGCCGCTAATGATGAAGCCAAACATGGCATTGATATGGTAGAAAAATAAGACGTTACTTTGGATGCAAAACATGGCGCTACATAGGAAACAAAATATGGTGCAACAATAGAAGAAATATTTGGCTTCATTTTGGTAGCAAAACATGATGCGAAAAAAGGAAGCAAAAATTGGTGCAAATTTGGAAGCGAAAATTAGCACATATTTGGAAGTAAAACATGGTGCAAAATGGGATGCTAAAGTGGTAGCAAAAATGGATGCTAATTTGGATGCTAACGTGGTGCTATTAAGGATGCAAATATGGCGCTAATGGGGGTGTCATTTAAGAATCAAAAGCAGACACTCGCTAGGAAGAAAAGTAGGACGTTATTTAGGAAGCAAACCTCGACGTTGTTTAGGAAGCAAAGTTAGAAGCTATTCTGGAAGCAAACCTTGATGTTGTTTAGGAAGCAAAGTTGGACGCTATTCTGGAAGCAAAAAAAGAGACGTTATTTTGAACGTCATAAAGAATGCTATTTAGGAAGAAAAAAAAGACATTTTTTGGGACACTTTAAGTTTTGTCCATGACGCGTCCCATTTAGCGTCTAGTTTGACCACTCAATGTAAACAACATTACACTAAAACGGGACGCTAAATGGCACACTAATTCCAGGATTTGTTGTAGTGATTGTCATCATGATCCTCATCCTCATTGTCATTATCAGCATCATCAATCATTATCATCATCATCATCATCATCATCCTCACCCTCATAGCCATTATCATCATCATCCTCATCCTCATTATCATTATTTTCATCACCGTTATCACCATTATCATCATCATCATATTTATCATCATCATCATCATCATCGTCCTCATTGTCATCATCATCATTGTCATCATCATCAGCAGCAGAATCGTCATCGTCATCATCATCATCAACGTCATCAGCATTATCATCATCATTATTTTTACTTACGTATTTTCATTTATAATTGTTTAAAAAAATTATTAAAAAATTATTCAATATAAGTTGTGTATCATATTGTGATAGTAAAGTTACCAAAAAAAAATATTAGATTATTCATATTGTAATAGTGAACTTTTAAAAAAAAAGTAATATTTGTATTGTATCATGATAGTGAAGTTACCCAAAAAAATATAATATTTGGTATATGATTGAATATACTACCAGCATATATCCAAATCCTAGGCTCTATCAAGCGCCAAGAGGGATCAAATCTCTCGAAGTGCAAACCTCTTCTTAGGTATTGCACTCAATGAACTATCAACTTTGGCATGTCCTATATATAGCCATTGATTTGATTAAAACCAAAAGACACATATTTTTATTTAAGGTCCTGTTGAGGCCTGGGAAATCATAGGCAACAACAGCACGAGATTGTCCCCAGTAAACGTTCCCAACTAGCCTGTTACTGTTTGGTATGGGGAATTCATTCGGTTTGCGGTCCGGCTACCATAGGTCAAGTAACAAAAATAAAAGGTTTTATCGCTTGCGGCCCAGTCCGCGGTGTATATTTTTGTGTTTTTAGTTTTAAGTATGATATGCAAGTGCCTATCTAAAATGCAGATTGATAGAGAATATGAGGAGCGATCACAATGTGATGCGCAGGTTCTTACCTTGTCTTAAAATCTCTCACATCTAAATCACACACAGCAATAAATTAAAACTAACTACCTAACCTATCCCTAGGGAGCAAAATTGTCATTCATTAATGAGTAATGTATTTTGTACATGCATTATGAAAAGTCACAGATAGCTGATACTTCTTTCAAAACACATGAACATTAAAGATATTTGAACAAAAACACATGAACATTAAAGATATTTGAACAACCAGATAGCCAATTGTTTATGAACAACATTCATTACTCATAGTGGAAATTTTCATAAAATAAACCAGAGAAAATTCATACAAGAACATAGGTTCAAAGAGTTAGAATGATCTCACAGTTAATGGACACAAAGCTGAAAGCAAAATAGTTCCTCTTCAACAAATCCATAGCACAATATTTGAACATTCCACCAAGCTTTCTCCAACGGGAAAATTGTAATTATCTATTGCAAAAGGAAATAGTTCTTCTTACAATATGTCCTCACAAATCTAACTGGGAAAAAGTCCTTTATTCCCTCTAACTTTCCTATCTTTATACAAAAACAACAAAACCTTTGGGTTGCCCCGCTGGGTGACCTTTGGTCTCCCCCAACCGTTTTAATCTTATAATTTTGTCCTTTGTGAGTGCTCATGATTCATCCAATATGCTACATTTTAGATTAAGATTTACAAGCGCTTTGTAAAAGAGACCAACTTGGCAACTGATGAGCCATTTCCAAGCCTGGGCCTCTGTTGCTACCAATTATGTTCAATAACCTATTGATCTCAACCTTTCACTATCTTCTATCTGTGAGAAACATCTCTGCTTGTGACTTTTCTTTTAGAGACGTCTTCTTCACAGCAGCAATCATCAAACCGAATCAGAAAACAATCTTCTAATTTTGTCTGCAGTTAAACGAAAAACTCAACATTAATATGAACTGCATCTCTTCAACAAATGTAAACCATACTAACAATAAAATTGATCATCAAAATGAGGCTTTGTACTGCGCTCTCGTCGCAAAAACCTTAAAATGACAAGAATATGAAACCTCTGCCACCCATAAGATAGGGTAAACACACACAGAACAGGCGGGAAAAACCCTCACCGGCGGGAAAAATCAGTAAAGCATTGCCAATATAGTTTTATTAACAGCCGCAACGGCGGGCTTCAGACAGACAACGAGTTCTGCGAGATCATTAGGTCTATCGACGTCAGAAACTCTATACGTTGGATGGTTAGCGCATTATGCAGCCGCAACGGCGGAAGATGGAAAGACTATAGGATCCGCGGCAAATAAAACATATCGGCGAGCAGAAGAACTAAGGACTACGGAAGAATAGTCCTATTCACAGCCGCAACGATAGAAGACCATCAAACTGCGAGTTCCACGGTCAACATAAAACATCGGCGAAAGGAAAATTTATATGGCGGATGGTTAGTCCGTTCCGGAGCCGCTGTTGCAGAAGACAATCAGACTGCGGCTTCCGCTTTAAAATGAAAAATGCAGCGATCAGAAGCTTCCATTACTAAATACCAGCGATGATGAGCTCAACGCAACCGCCGTGTTGGAGACACAAGAGACTAACCCTCCGATCAAACATTAAAAAACGCTCCGATAGAGAAAACAAATCATCGAAAAATAAAGGTTTAAGCAGTAAATCCATCGAAACATAAAACAACAGCAATTGTTGTCCAGGCATCGGGGATCGAAAAGACTAATCATAAAGCGTTGACGGGAAAAAATTCATCGGCAAGCGGACTCACTAAGGATCGAGTGATTAGTTCAAAGAAGAACCGCAACGGCGGGTGATGGAAAGACTACGAGCTCCGCGACCAACTATTGGCAATCGGAAGCTCAGAGGCCTAACTGGTACTGCATTGGCAGATAAACCAACTAAGCGGCGGAAATATAGTTTACTAGAAAGCCACAACGGTGGATGTCAAACCAACTACGGGTCTTGGTAATCATAAAACCATTGGCGATCGGAGCAGTTATATGGCGAACGGTTAGTCTGCTGAGGAGTCGCAACGGCGGACGACATAAGGACTATGGCTTTCGATTAAAGTTGTAAAACTTTCCGATAGTGAAGAGAAAAACAATAAGACACGGAATCGGCGAAAAAAACAACTATTCATCGGCAAGTGGAACAGTTATACGTCGGATGGTTAGTCTGCTAAGGAGTCGCAATGGCGGACGACATAAGGACTATGGCTTCCGATTAAAGTTATAAACCGTTCTAAGAGTGAAAAGCAAAATATTGCAAAGTCAAAACCTCGGCATCGAAAAAGAAAAGAGCTAACCATCGGAACATTTAGCGTTTATCTTCCGTAACGGCGGAAAACATAAAGACTACGGCTTCCGTTTTACTATCCAAAAACTTCTGACAGCGAAAATTTATCGAAAAAGGAAAAATCACCGAAAACGTTAAGTGCTTGGAAAAATTTAAAGTTGTGTAGCGGTTAAATAGTTCGTTTCATCTCCGAAACAGCGGCGGCATAGAGAAGAAAAACCCCGACTCAAAATTCAACCAAACTCTGACAGCGATACAATCGAAACAGTGGGAAATTGCTAAGTTCCACAATCAAAGCAAGGTCATTCAACTTCCGAGATGAAATAAAAAAAAATCAACCTCAAAATCCAAATTTATAGCGGAGAAAACAGAGTTCAGGAATCCAAACACTCCCAGGCAAGATAAAATAAAAAGGAGGGTCCAAAATTTCAAAAATTTGGGAAAACAGTTGCAGCTGCAACAATTGGCGACGACTACCTGGTAAACCTAGATCTCTGGACAATTTATTCCTTAAGTAACATATTGTTTAACAATAAAACCAACATGTTGAATTCTTCTACATGTCTGGATTTCCCAAATGGCAAATGTATCATTGATGATAGTCCAATTTAGGAAAATGGAACCCAAGATTTCAAAGTCAAGATAACTCTTTTGAGGCCAAGAATATGAGTTTCATTTTTTACCTCTATCTTCGGGTAGCTTCTAGCTTGGACACCACCGGATTGTAACATACGGTAAACAGAAATATTCATTTGTTCCTCATTCCCATGCCATTTTGCACTTTTGTGCTTTTGGACTTTTTTGTCCTTTTTGAGTCCTCCTGCATGCCTTCCTTTCTGAATTTTTTTATTCAGGCTCCTCTATCCATAGTGTCCTTTTGTGTGAGAGATGTATTTAATTTTCAGCTCATGGACAGAGAAGAACTTTTTGGCAGCTTTGTACTCATCTGATTCAGTACTTTGTCTTGATACATATTGCTTCCTTAGGAGATTTTGACTCTTATTTGCCTTTTGGCTTTCAATTTTTGGCATGGGATTATTTATATATAATATACTATTTACCCTGCTTCCTTTCCATGGGTCTTTTCCTGTCACCCCCTAGGACATTTTTACATGTGAGATGGATGGAGCCCCGAAAGAGTGTTCTAGACTTTTGATCCTCAGTTATTTTATAAGGATTAAGTAGGACTTCAATGTGTTCATAGCCATTTAGGAAAACTGTTAAACTAGAAGAAATTCGTTCAGATAAAACAATAGTGCACAGTCTTATAATCAAGGATTTTAGTTAATCCAGAATTTTGATGCTCTCCATGCAACCAAAAGTTTGCTTCTTTTATTGAAATCAATCAAAATCTAACTAAAAACAAACCAAAATAAAATAAAACAAACATAAACAACCAAGCAATCAATTTAATTATGTACAAGACAAATCAAGAAAAATAAAATTTGAGAACTAAACCACTAACTGGTCAATTCTCTTCCCACCCCTATAAATATGGCAACTTGTAAGCTAAGGGGCTAGGCTTGACTACAAAATGAAAAATACCTAACCATTATCAAGAACTACATCTACTGTTCTTGAAAAAACTATATCTGAAACTGAAACTACTACTTTATAATCAATCTCATTAGCCCGTGAAAATCGAAGGAGATCAGGATAAGTGTCAGTCATATTCCTGGCTTCTTCTGATGCCAGATGTCTTAGTTTAAGCTCCATTAGATAATTCCCCAAAACAGAATTTGCTGGTTCCTTTTCTTCTTCCAACTTAGTGATAGTATGTTTCCTGTAAGGTTCCCTTAAAATTTTGATCTAGTTTGGGACCCCTTTATGAGGCAACCATAAATGTGACCAATCTGAACAAAATACCCCTTTAACCTTGCGGACCAATATCGGTTCAGAATAATTCCATACCCATCCTGTATGTCTGCCACCATAATATCAATAAATTGACATATCTTTTCATTTGAAGATAAACGAGTGAGAACATTCTCCATTTCCCCCACTACTTTGACACTAGTTCTGTCTAGTTGAGTGACTTCCCAAGCAGTAGGTTTTGGCTGCCCATTAATTTTTTTGCAAACTGCGAGTGGCATAACATTCACTGATGATCCAGAATCTACCAAACAATTATGCACCTTATGGTTCAAAATTTCCAGAGTCAACAGGAAAGGTGGGGTTTTAAACATAGCTTTCCCTTCCCCAATTGATTCGACATCTTCCTCCACAAGTTGGTTTTCGGTGGGTATCTCTTAAGGCCTTTTAGCATTTTCTTTGCTAACACCTACTTGGTCTTCCATAGGCTTAGCAGGCTTGGTGATTTGCTTGGAATCCTGGCTGATAATGGTGATTTCAGGTACTTTGTCCTCGACATTGTTCTTTGGTTGTCTCCTAACATTCTCTTGCAACTTCTTAATTTTTGAGATTATTGAATTGTCTTTATTTACCAAATTCAGGTCTTTTGTTGTCATTGGTATATTCTCAGGTCTCAAAGTACTTTTTTCTGTATCAAACAATGAGACACAATCCCATAAAAACATGGTATCATTTGTTAGAAAACAGGACCACAGAGAAATAACAGATATACAGCTAAATCAATAAACAAGATGCAAAACACATTAAAACATTACAGAGAGACACAGATATAACGTGGTTCACCCAAACAATGGGCTGTGTCCACAAAGAAATTTTCCAGTCCTTTTATTACAGTCTAGAAAGATGAAGGGATACACCCTACAGCTAAACCGTTGCACTTCCTTTTCATGCTCTCACAGTCTCTCTTCCAGTACAATACAATACCATATCCAGTCGATTTACAATGCTTTCTTTTATAGGGGAAATGCCATGGGAAAAATTCTAGGGTTAACCCAATACCATGGGTCCGCAATACTGTTGGCCAACACACATCCCAAAAAAAAAATTCGAGGGCTCCGCCCCCGAACCCCAAGGCAGGGGGAACGAGTGTACAATACTCCTGGGTTACAATCACAAACTGAATAATATCTCTGGATCTGGAAGATTAGGCTCCACAACCAACATCATTTTCTTTTTTTTTTATGTTTTTATTACCTTTTTCCTCCTCATCACTGTCCTCAATCAATTTAGAATCCAAGAGCTGATTCATTACCAACGTCATTGAATTTAACCATTGAGGACAAATTTTTTCTGAATGGGGTTGTTGGTGAAAAGTGCAAAAATTATCCATCCCCACCTCTGTCAGATTCATTGATGCTAAACCGTGCGGAGGGGTCTTGAATTGGTTGTTATCTTCCATTTTTTTGTAGTAAGGCATATAAGCTTTATGAGCTTCTTTTTCCTTCTCCAAATCTATTATTCTGTTGGAAACCTTTTGCATCATCTTTAACATCCCCTCAAAATCATGTGATTGCTCCTCTTCAGGTTTAGACAGCAATAAGGCTCTTTTCCCGGAATTTTTTTCTCCAGATTGCTCAGGATAATCTTCTATACTTTCCTTTTCAGCCTCTACTCTTTCTACTTCTTCATAAGTCTCTGCTAATGTAGGCTTAACTTCACATTTTGTGAACATAGCCAAGTCCGGACCCAAAGCTGAGGTATAATACTCAATCAAAACTTTATCAGAGGGCTTATCAGTTGCAGAGAAGTTCTTGAGGTAAGCAGAAAATCTTTGAGTGAAATTGTGTACCTTTTCTTTCCTTTCTTTTTTTAAAGCGCCTAAACCTTTCATTAGTGTTGCATGCATCTTTTGGGCTGCATACTTACTTCTGAAAATCCTTTCAAAGGTATCCCAATATGGGATAGAGTTTGTAGGCAAACCAAAGTACCACGATGCTGCTGCTCCTTTAAGGGTGTGTGGAAATAATCTGCAAACTACATCTTCATGTTCTCTAGTCTTTACCCCTTCTATATCCAAGTAGAAGCTTTGCAAACGATCATCTACTAAGATCTTTTCACTGGGATCAAACTTAGGCAGCATTTTCTCAAAAGCCTGAGGTAAGTCATACAAAGGGGGTGCCAGGTTTAGAGGTGACCTAGCCTTCCAAGCAGGTGGTGGATTTGGTGGGTTGGGTGGATGGTTTGCATTTACACCTGCCATGAGTCTGGGTGGAGAGTGAGGTGGTGAATGAACAGGAGTATTAACAGGTGAACTGTAAGGTGTATCTGGGCCTACTTGATTCAAAGGCTAAACAACTTCCTGCAAGGCTGCTTCTACTAACTCTTCCAAATCTCCAACCAACACTGAACCTTCCAAGATGGGACAGCCTTTCTTCTTGTATTCTCTTCGGGGTAAATTAGGGATAATGGGTAATCCTCCAATACCCTTTACATAAGCCCGTGTGTGTCTTCTCAGATCATTTATTACTTGGTTGTCCACAGCAAACAAATGTTCTCTATTCTCTTCAGTATTTGGATCAGGGAATAAACTACTTTCAAAACTATCACTGGTGGAGTTATTTCAAGAAAATGGATTTCCCCGGCCAGCCATGTACTGGTGGCCCTCCTTCTAGTGCCAAAACTGTTGAGGCCTGGAAAATCGCAGGCAACAACAGTAAGGGATTCTCCCCAGTAAACGTTCCCAACTAGATCGTTACTGATTGGTATGGGGAATCCGTTCGGTTTGCGGTCCGGCTACTGTAGGTCAAGTAACAAAAATAAAAGGTTTTACCGCTTGCGGCCCAGTCCACCGTGTATATTTTTGTGTTTTTAGTTTTAAATATGATATGCAAGTGCCTATCTAAAATGCAGATTGATAGAGAATACGAGGAGCGGTCACAATGTGATGCGCAGGTTCTTACCTCTTGTCTTAAACTCTCTCGCATCTAAATCACACACAGCAAGAAATTAAAACTAACTACCTAACCTATCCCTAGGGAGAAAAATTGTCATTCATTAATGAGTAATGTATTTTGTACATGCATTATGAAAAGTCACAGATAGCTGATACTTCTTTCAAAACACATGAACATTAAATATATTTGAACAACTAGATAGCCAATTGTTTATGAACAACATTCATTACTCATAGTGGAAATTTTCATAAAATAAACCAGAGAACATTCATACAAGAACATAGGTTCAAAGAGTTAGAACGATCTCACAGTTAATGGACACAAAGCTGAAAACAAAAAAGTTCCTCTTCAACAAATCCATAGCACAACATTTGAACATTCCACCAAGCTTTCTCCAACAGGAAAATTGTAATTATCTATTGCAAAAGGAAATAGTTCTTCTTACAATATGTCCTCACAAATCTAACTGTGAAAAAGTCCCTTGTTCCCTCTAACTTTCCTATCTTTATACAAAAACAACAAAACCTTTGGGTTGCCCCGCCGGGTGACCTTTGGGCTCCCCCAACCATTTTGATCTTATAATTTTGTCCTTTGTGAGTGCTCATGATTCGTCCAATACGTTACATTTTAAATTAAGATTTACAAGCGCTTTGTAAAAGAGACTAGCTTGGCAACTGATGAGCCATTTCCAAGCTTGGGCCTCTCCTGCTACCAATTCTATTCAATAACCTATTGATCTCAACCTTTCACTATCTTTCGTCTGTGAGCAACATCTCTTCTTTTGAATTTTCTTTTACAGATGTCTTCTTCACAGCAGCAATCGTCAAACCGGATCTGAAAACAATCTTCTAAGTCTATCTGCAGTTAAACGAAAAACTCAACATTAATATGAATTGCATCTCTTCAATAAACGTAAACCATACTAACAATAAAACTGATCATCAAAATGAGGTCTTGTACTGCGCTCTCATCGCAAAAACCTTAAAATGATAAGAATATGAAACCTCCGCCACCCATAAGATAGGGTATACACACACAAAACAGGCGGGAAAAACCC
The DNA here is from genome assembly GCA_001517045.1 of Pseudotsuga menziesii. Classification (NCBI taxonomy): domain Eukaryota; kingdom Viridiplantae; phylum Streptophyta; class Pinopsida; order Pinales; family Pinaceae; genus Pseudotsuga; species Pseudotsuga menziesii. The sequence goes on along the minus strand of LPNX010352828.1, from coordinate 378,889 downwards.
TCACCGACGGGAAAAATCAGTAAAGCATCAGCAGGATAGTTTTATTAACAACTACAATGGTGGGGTTCAGACAGACAACGAGTTCTATGAGATCATTAGGTCTATCGGCGTCGGAAACTCTAGAAGTCGGATGGTTAACGCATTACGCAGCCGCAATGGCGGAAGATGGAAAGACTACAGGCTCTGCGGCAAATAAAACATATCGATGAGTGGAAGAACTAAGGGCTACAGAAGAATAGTCCTATTCACAACCGCAACGGTGGAAGACCATCATACTATGAGTTTCGTAGTCAACATAAAACATCGGCGAAAGGAAAATTTATATGGCGGATGGTTAGTCCGTTCTGGAGCCGCCGTTGCGGAATACAATCAGACTGCGGCTTCCGCTTTCAAATGAAAAATGCAGCGATCAGAAGCTTCCATGACTAAACATTGGCGATGATGAGATCAACGCAACCGCCATGTCGGTGACACAAGAGACTAACCCTCCGATCAAACATTAAAAAACGCTCCGATACAGAAAGAAAAAAAAATCATCGAAAAACAAAGGTTCAAGCAGTAAAGCCATGGAAACATAAAACAATAGCAATTGTCGTCCAGGCATCGGGGATCGGAAAGACTAATCATAAAGTGTCGACGGGAAAAACTTCATCGGCAAGCGGACTCACTAAGGATCGGGTGATTAGTTCAAAGAAGAACCGCAACGACGGGTGACGAAAAGACTACGGGCTCCGCAACCAACTGAGGATATTGACGATCGGAAGCTCAGAGGCATAACCGATACTGCGTCGGCAGATAAACCAACTAAGCAGCGGAAAGATATTTTACTAGAAAGCCGCAATGACAGATGTCAAACCAACTACGGGTCTTGGTAATCATAAAACCATCGGCGATCGAAGCAGTTATATGGCAGACGGTTAGTCTGCTGAGGAGCCGCAACGACAGAAGACAGGACTATGGCTTCTGATTAAAGTTGTAAAAAATTTCGATAGCGAAGAGAAAAACAATAAGACACGGAATCAGTGAAAAAAACAACTATTCATCGGCAAGTGGAATAGTTATACATTGGATGGTTAGTCTGCTAAGGAGCTGCAACGGCAGATGACATAAGGACTATGGCTTCCGATTAAAGTTATAAACCGTTTCGAGAGCAAAAAGCAAAATATTGCAAAGTCAAAACCTCGGCATCAGAAAAGAAAAGAGCTAATCATCAGATCATTCAGCATTTAGCTTCTGTAATGACGGAAAACGTAAAGACTACGACTTCCATTTTACTGTCCAAAAACTTTCAACAGCGAAAATTTATCGAAAAAGGAAAAATCACCGAAAACGTTAAGTGCTTGGAAAACTTTAAAGTTGTGTAGCGGTTAAATAGTTCGTTTCATATTCAAAACAGCAGCGGTATAGAGAAGAAAAACCCTGACTCAAACTTCAACCAAACTCCGACAGCGATACAATTGAAACAACGGGAAATTGCTAAGTTCCACAGTCAAAGTAAGGTCATTCAACTTCCGAGATGAAAGAAAAAACAATCAACGTCAAAATCCAAATTTATAGCAGAGAAAACAGAGTTCAGGAATCCAAACACTCCCAGGCAAGATAAAATAAAAAGGAGGGTGCAAAATTTCAAAAATTTGGGAAAACAGTTGCAGCTGCAACAGGTCCACATATAATATTTTTATTATTAATATTTAATATTATTTATGGCTGACATATAATATTTTTTATTATTTTTTATTTTGTTAGGAACGAACATTACAACATTTCCCCATACATGGTTTTAAAACCATATGCAAGGCCCTCCTACAACCATGGGTTGTTTAGGAGGCCTTGCACATGGTCTTAAAACCATTTGCAAGGCCCTCCTAAACCATGTAGAATAAAACCATGGGTTCCTTAGGAGGCCTTGCACATGGTTTTTAAACCATGTGCAAGACCCTCCTAAACCATGTACAATAAAACCATGGGTTGTTTAGAATGCCTTGCACATGGTTTTAAAACCATGTGCAAGGCCAACATTTCTTTGTGGATAATTCAATTTTTTATTTTTTATTATTTTGTTACGTAGGAACATTACAACATCTCCCCCATATTGTGTTTTTTTCCTGACTCGCATTTTTTTTCTTCAAATAATTAAATTTTTACTTTCTTATTGTTTTGTTAGGTAGGAAGATTGCAACATCTCCCCCATATTAGGTTGTTTTTCTGGCCGACATTTATTTTGGCCTATAATTATTTTTTATTTTTTATTAATAAAAACAACGTTACATAACTTTATGTAACGTTACAAGATCTCCCCCATACTAGGTTGTAGAGCGTCTCTCGGTGCAATTATTATAATTTGATTATAGTTTCAATTATATATTAAGAATTAATTATTTAAATTGTTAAATAATAAATTTTGTTTTATTTTAAAAATTAAAATTTAATATTAACATTGTGTAAATCTTAAAAAATTAAAAGTTATAATATATATTTGATTATTCAATCAATTTGTATTTTACACTAATATCTACTATAACTTAATTTTGCTACTATATGTAAAATGCTAAACCAAAATAACAAATTAAAACAATATTATAAATTTCAACCTACTTAGACAACATAAGCTATGCGAAAGAAAGCTACCTCCATGTGAGGATTTTGCCAAGCTACCTAAATACCTCCAACACTCCATCATCATCATCATCATCATCATCGTCGTCTTTGTCATCGATCATCATCATCCCCATCATTGTCGTCTTCATCATCATCCTCATTCTCATCGTCACCATCCTCATTGTCATCATGATCCTCATCCTCGTCACCATTATCATCAGCATCGGCATCATCATCATCATCCTCATCATCATCCTCATCCTCATTGCCATTATCATCATCATCCTCATCATCCTCGTCCTCACAGTCATTATCATCATCATCATCGTCGTCATCACCATTATCATCATCATCATCATCATTATCGTCAGCATTATCGTCATCATCATCCTCATCCTCATTATCATTATAGTCATCATCATCGTCACCATTATCATCATCAGCATCATTATTTTCATCATCATCCTCATTGTAATCATCATCCTCACTGTCATCATCATCATTGTCATCATTATCGTCATCATCATCCTCATCGTCATCCTCATCCTCATTGTCATTATTGTCATCATCATCATTATCGTCATCGTCATCATCGTGATATTCGTTATCATCATCATCATCATCATCCCCATCATTGTCATCTTGATAATTACCATCAATATCCTCATTGTCACCATCCTCATTGTCATCGTCATTATCATCATCATAATCAACATCGACGTCATCATCATCATCCTCGTCCTCATAGTCATTATCATCATCATCATCCTCATCCACATAGTCATTGTCATCATCATCATCACTATTGTCATCATTATCATCATCATCATCCTCATTGTCATCAGCATCGTCATCATCACCAACATCATCATTATCATCATCGTAGTCATCATTATTTTTACTTATGTATTTACATTTATAATTGTTTAAAAAATATTATAGAAAAATTATTCAATATATAAAGTTTTGTATCATATTGTGTTAGTATATTAGCATTAGCATTATATATTAGTATATATATTAAGCATTTATATTAGTTTATATAAATTAGCATTTATCATTATAGTTTGAATTACTTTACCATTTCATTGTTCACATATCATGGTTACAGGTAACTGGTTGGAGCTTACAGTTCACATTTCATGGTTGTAGTTGTAGCTCACTAGTTGGATTTCACAGTTCACATTGTATAGTTGGAGTTCACAGGTTGGAGCTTACGGTTCACATTTCATGGTTGCATCTCACTAGTTGGAGCTCATGGTTCACAATTCACAGTTGGAGCTCACGGTTCACATTTCATGGTTGGAGCTCAAGGGTTTCAGCCCATGGTTCACATGTCACGGTTGCATCTCGGAGATTGGAGCTCACGGTTCACATTTCATGGGTGCAGTTCACTGTTGGAGATCATGGTTCACAATTCACGATTGGAGCTCAAGATTTGGAGCTCACAGTTTCGACTCACTGTTCACATTTCATAGTTGCAGCTCACTGGTTGGAGCTCACGGTTCACATTAATTCACTAGTTGGAGCTCATGGTTCACATTTCACGGTTGTTGGGGTTGAATCTCACTGTTCACAGTTCACGGTTCTCATTGATAAACAGGTAAGCATTGATATCCCTAATTTATTTTAATTTGTGTTGAAAGCCCTAATTTGTTTGAATTTACGGTGAAAGCCCTGCTTTTTTTTAATCTACAGTGAAAGCCCTAGTTTTCAGAAAATTGGCATCATCATTTTCTTCTAAATACTAGATGACTCTTTAAGAAGTAAGAGATCAATGCTTTTATTTTTTCTGATCTACCTTCCTTATGGTTGATTGCTTCGCTGGCTTATCGGTCACTAAGTTCAAGGGTAATTTTTAGGGGCGAAATTTCGTCAATTGGCTATTTTTGGGTTTTTTTAAAAAAATAAATTCGCTATTTGGTCATTTTTAGTGTCTAATATCGCCTCTATTTACATTAAATATGTTTTTTTATCATAATATTCCCCAAAATTTACACATTTTAGTGTTAATTTTATGTTTCTTATTTAATATTTGCCTACCTATCTATAAACATGTTTCTTCAATCCAAAGCAATCGCCTAGAATACTATACTTAAGTATAATATTAGAATCCTTAAAAAATACTCTATCGCTAATGCTCACTCCCTTCTTTCAACAATCGCTTGCTTCAAACAACATTAAGGTAGTTAAGCCAATAATAGTCCTGCCTTCCTTACTAGAGCGTTCCAAACAACTATAATGACAGAGATTCTTTATTCTCTCTTTTATATTCCACGTTAGACTCTCTGTCTATCTGTAAGGAATTACTTACTACTATAATTCTTCCTCCTCTGCGTGCCTTTCTCTATTGCTTGTCTTACTTGCTATAAGGCTGCCTTTCTAGGCTTACTAAATTCATACTTGAGAAAGAGCATACAATAAAACAAGCGTGAAGTGATAACTTATCTAGCTTGGTTCTTTTTTTATTAAAGTGATTACTTACAATAAAAATAATCACTCTTAACATGGCATTCTCCCCTTCTACCAAGTATTGAGGTTTCCCTTATAGTGTCATTCTCCCCTTTCACCCTTAACGGATTCCCTTGCACTGGAATCCCTCTGTTTTTGTAGCTTGTTGTATTAACATCATTTTGCAGCAGAGAAGTGACACACAGTAACGATCATCTTCATAAGGTCATGTCCCCAGTCCTAGAGGGCATACACAGAACACAACCCAACCCTAGAGGGAATACACAATCCAAGAGAGTATCACGATTTTCATAGGTATCTCACAAAGAGGAAAAGTGGTCATGGTCTGCACAAACAACAACAAGAACCCAAGATCTATTGTTAAGGAAAATGTAACCCTAGCAGTAGAAATCTCGTCAAGCAAAACCATCAACAAAATCTATAAAAAAAATCCGATATGATTTTCTCTCTTGTCCAAATGCCATATAAAAAATGGAAAAGTGAACTTTAATTTATAATCTTGACAAGACTTCTATAAATATCACTGAACTACTCCTAGATTTTAGGAGTTTACTAATAAAAAACATAAAATAAAGTTAAGTGAACTTAAGATAGGGTAAAAAAATTCAATTTTTAAAAGTTAAAAAAGATGAAACATGTCATGATTTGCTTGATACATTTCAGTTTTGGGATGAAACTTATCATAATTTCCATGCGACGTATCAAGGCTCTGGTAGTCAGTGACCCTTGGGGTTGTTCAAACCTGATCTATGACTTTTGAATCCGTCCTATGTTGGGATGTTACCTTGTGTGTGCTCATTGAACTTGAGTTGTGGCCTCTATGAGGTGTTTGGACAGAGCTGTGATCTTTGTGGGCTGTCGGATGCTTGGATAGAGCTATGATTCTTGTGGGTTGTTAGGACTCATAATAGACCTTGTTGGGATGATAAGATCTGTGTTGTGGCTTGTATCTTTTGATACTAAGATTTTTTTATTTACTGTTGTTATTTTAGCACTATTATCTCTGTGTATTGCATATCAAGGACCAACTTTAGCACAAGGAACATTGAGTAGTGCTAAAGTTGAAAGAGATGAAAATTATGTTTAATTTGTATTATTGTTTTTCATCTAGCACTATGTTGGAAATTTACTTTGTTTTTATTGTTGTACTATTATGCATCTTGGAAATTTATCTACAGTTGTACCTTTAATTCATTTAACTTCATTGTAATTTTGTTAATGTTTATGTTTTGTACATTGGAATTGATAACACATCTCAAGGACCAACTTTAAACCAATGACCAGTTTAGTGTAAAAGTTGAAAGAGATGAAAATTATGTTTGAATTTATTACAACACTACTTTTCTGGATCTAGCTTTGTTATTTGATTCTTCTTATACAATGATGATAAAAACATATGTGACAATATAACTTTAGAGAGAGAAAATATTAGGCATTGGTCTTGTTGGTCCTATGGGTAAAAGGGGTTGTTTCTCCACCTTTATAGTACACCTTGGTATTGTGGGTATGGGGGTTTCCTTACCATCTTGATGTGACCCCTTTGGTTGAATTATGGTCCTTCATCTTCTACTTGATCCAAGTTCCCTTATTGTGTGTGGTACCTTGACCACCTTTGGTATGATGACTTAACCTTATTGCGCCGAGAGGCGCTCTACAGCCCAGTATGGGGGAGATCTTGTAACGTGATGTAAAATTTATAACATGTCGGCAAAAAATAATAGTGATAGTGAATATTATGGGAGAGATCTTGTAACGTGATGTAACGTTAGTAACGTTTGTAACATGTCGGCAAAAAAATAGTGATAGTGAATATTATGGGAGAGGTTTTGTAACACAAAATAAAAAATAAATTTTGGCCACAAAAACAATCTAATATGGGGGAGATGTTGTAATCTTCCTACCTAACAAAACAATAAAAAAGTAAAAATTTAATTATCCGTAAAAAAATATCTAGGTCAAGAAAAAACACAATTGAATTATTCGCAAAAGAATGTTGGCCTGGTTTTAAAACCATGTGCAAGGCATTCTAAACAACCCATGGTTTTATTGTACATGGTTTAGGAGGCTTTGCACATGGTTTTTAAACCATGTGCAAGGCCTCCTAAACAACCCATGGTTTTAATGTACATGGTTTAGGAGGGCCTTGCAAATGGTTTTAATACCATGTGAAAGGCCTCCTAAACAACCCATGATTCTAGGAGGGCCTTACTTATGGTTTTAAAACCATGTGTGGGAAAATGATGCAATGTTCGTTCCTAACAAAATGGATACCTAAGAAGAGTTTGCACCTCGAGAGATTTGATCTATCTTGACGCTTGATAGAGCCTATGATTTGGATCTACGCTGGTTACTTTTATTGTTATGTGACAACATGGCCTTCGGTACCCTACTCTAACTATACTCAACTTTATCTTATGTTTTATAATGGTAACCACCCTAAAATCTAGGGTTTCCTAAGTGACCATTCTAGAATACTTTCCAAGCTTATATATTATGTTCATAACTTCACTCTTGGAGTGTCTTGGTAGAAAAGAAGTATAGATCTTATCTTTACTAGAAACATAGGGTTATTGAAGCTATAAAGTTGAGTACAGTTAAAGTAGGGTACCAAAGGTCATATGGTACCTCTTCTAGGATTGCTAGACTTGTGTTGTGAAATGTGAACAGTGAACTCCAACTAGTGAGTTGCAACCATGAAATGTGAACCTAAACCATCAACACTCTAACTCTATCTCTCTCTCAAGGTACGTATTCTAATAGCTTGTCCTTACAGTGACAAGATATGACAAAATATTTGAGTATAAGATAGATCCAAACCATATCTATCTAGCATTACTATTGTTCTTTAATTACTATTCATTAGTTAAACTTCATTGTAATTTTGTTACAGTTTATGTTCTGTACATTGGAATTGATAACTCATATCAAGGACCAACTTTAATGCAGTGACCAGTAGAGTGTTAAAGTTGAAAGAGATGAAAATTATGTTTGAATTATTGCAAAAGTACTTTTCAGGATCTAGTTTTGTCATTTACTTCTTATTATACAACGATGACAAAAATATGTGACAATATACCTTGAGAGAGAGAGAAAATATTAAATTCATTGGTCTTGTTGGTCCTATGGGTAGACGAAGTCTTTTCTCCACCTTTAGGGTACACCTTAGTCTTGTGGGTATGGGGGTTTCCTTACCATCTTGTTGTGACCCCTTTGGTGTTGATGTATTTTTAACTTCGGAATGTATTCATTTGAATATCTTATGTATTATACTCCGATGATCCTATAGGAAGTATCGGCAATGTAATCAAGTCATGTCATACCCCGATGTTCCTATCGGGAGATTCAATAATGTAAAAAAGTCATGTAAAGTTATAGAGGGAAACCCTCCTTATTGTTCAAGGGTTAAAGTCCCCGCAATTGTGGGGCACTAAGGTTATTAGACTCTCCTAGAGAAGTCGGCCCTGGTGAGATAATGTCATGTTGGGAATTAGTATAAATAGAGAGTGAGCCTCTCTATTTATCACATAGTCACTCACACTCAGTTGTAGCGCATGAGTGAGAGAGAAGAAGTTGAGATCAGAGAGAGAGAGAGAGACTATTGTTGATGGGAGATCATCTTTGTATCTTTGGGTTTTTGCTTTTGGTGCTGATTCTATCTCTGAGGAAGTTACAGGGTTTTCTCCTTTATGGTTTCCTCGAGGAAAATATTTGTGTCCATTGTCTCTTGTGATTGATTGTTGTGCTTTTTATTCTCTCAGTTAAGATCTTAAGTTTATATTGCTCAAATGATAAAAATCTAACATGGTATCAGAGCTACCCTGAGAAGAAGACACTATGCAGCTGCTAAAGCTATGGCTTCCTACTTTTTGGGTCTCTCTCCACAGATCATCAGCAAAAGGAGGCTAGGCTAACTCTCCTCCCTAGGGCGCATATTTCTGTTGAAGCAGAATTTGATTCTGAGCATTTTCAGTTTTTGACCCGACACTGATGCAGGAAATTATGGATTTCTACAGAAGTGGAATTTATGAGTGAGCCTAGGCCTAGATTGATATCCTCCCCAAAATCGAATTTTAGAGATCAAGATCAAAATTTTTGGTTGGGTAGAACTCTAGGAAAGTCAAACCCTGAATCTGCTCCTGAACCAGAAAACCAACTCTGCAGAAATTCAGCTCCAGATCTAGTTCTGACATCTTAAACTGGTAAGATCTAAATCTTTTGCATTTCCATTTGAGGTTCTCTGTTAAGATGTCTCATCACACCAAGCTTGATTAAAATCTTGAGGGATCTGACAACTTCCGAGCCTGGAAGTATAGAATCTCCCTGGTCCTGGAAGAAAATGAATTGGACTCCTACATAAGTGAAGAGGTTCCAGTTCCATAGGGAGATGAGCCTAAGGCTTTACACAAAAATAAATTGGTCATGGATAAGAGGATTATTGTTGATTCAATCAAGGATCACCTCATACCTCAAGTGTCCTCCCTAAAGACACCTAAAGAGATGTTTGATGCCCTGACTAAGCTATTTGAAGGGAAGAACATCAATCGGAAGATGACTCTGAGAAATCAATTGAAGAATGTGAAGATCCAGAATGCGGAGACCATAGAGTCATATTTTACAAGGGCCTCCCAGATCAAAGAACAACTTGAAGCAATGGATGAAGATGTAGAGAATGCAGAAATTGTGATGACCACCCTGAATGGTCTTCCTAGGGCATGGGACTCTTTCATTCAAGGAATCTGTGCGAGGAAGAAGCTAATCAAGTTTAGCAGACTGTGGGAGGAATGCTTACAAGAAGAAGATCGAATAGTAGCTCGAGAAGAAAACATAGGAAATAAAGATCAAGCTCTCACAGTCCACACCAAGAAAACCAGAAGGGACCATCATCACTCCAAAGGTAAGCATTCACACCTTAGAAGAGACCTATCTACTATCATATGTTACACATGTGATGAGAAAGGACACATGTCCATATACTGTCCTAAAAACAAAGGTGGCTCTCACAAGAAGAAGGGAAATAATAAGAGACATCATGCTCACACTGCAGAAGATGATGAACCTCCCAAGAAGAGAGAAAAACAAGAAAGTGATTATTCTTCAATTGATGAAGAATATGCTCTGATCTCTTCCCTCACGGGAACTGTCTCACATGGAAGCAATGATTGGCTTATAGATAGTGGTGCTTCCAAACACATGACGGGATTTAAGGAATCCTTAGTGAAACTATCAGAACATGAATCACCCCACAAGGTCAAACTTGGGGATGACTACCAGTATCCAATAAAAGGTAGTGGTGAATCCTCCTACAAGCTAGACTCTGGAAAGTCTATGAAAATGAAGGATGTCCTATTTGTACCAGGACTAAAGAAGAACCTTCTCTCCATCTCAGCATTAGATGCAAAAGGCATGAGAGTTGCATTTATAGATGGACAAGTCCTCATGTGGCCAAAAGGAAAGACTATTGATGATGCAGTAGAAATTGGAGAGCAAGAAGGAGGACTATACAAATTGAAGGGCCAACCAAAACAAGCTTTGGTTCATGACTCAGTAGAACCAAATGAACTTTGGCATAGAAGGCTTGCACATGTGCACTACAGGGCACTACCACTTGCAAGCAAAGTTGTTGAAGGTATTCCAAAAATGCAGGCAAAACATGAAGGTGTATGCAAAGGATGTGCAAAAGGAAAGAATACGAAGAAGACATTTCCAAGTAGCAAGAGAAAGGAAAAAGGAATATTGGAAATCATCCACTCTGATGTATGCAGTCCAATGTCATCCAGCTCTCTAAGCGGGTATGTATATTATGTTTCTTCCATTGATGATTTTTCTAGAACGACATGGATATACTTCATGAAGAACAAAGATGAAGTATTCAGCAAGTTCAAAGAATTCAAAGCCTTGATCGAGAACCACACAGAGAAGAAGATCAAGATATTTCGATCAGATAATGGCGGCGAATTCACATCAAATGAATTCAAATAATTATGCAGAGATTCAGGGATTAAGAGGGATTTGACCACTCCATATAATCCACAACAGAATGGGGTTGCGGAAAGGAAGAACAGAACAATCATGGAAGGAGCAAGGGCAATGCTTCATGATCAAGATCTTCCTATGCATCTATGGGCAGAAGCTGCCAGGACAACTGTGTATGTACAGAACTATACTCCACATAGAGTACTCGAGAACAAGACACCTGAAGAAATATTTTCCGGCAAGAAACCATAAGTTAGTCATCTCAGAATATTTGGTTGTCCAGTGTACATACACATTCCAAAAGAAAAGAGGACAAAGTTAGATCCTTCAGGAAAGAAGGGTATATTTGAGGGATACTCTGAAAACTCGAAGGCTTACAAAATATACTTCCCAGGATTCAATAATATAGACATCAGCAGAGATGTAACATTTGACGAAGACTCGGCTTACATCAAATCCAGAAAAATACCTATTGAAGACTCTGAAGAATCGAAAGTACCCAGAATCCCTAATACAACAATGAATGAAGCAACTCCAGAAAAAGATCGAGAAATGGAAGAACCTAAAGAACTAGTAGAGCCACCTCAAGAAAACAATCCTCACAAGAGGAAACCTGCATGGGTACGAGAGGCTGTCCAAGGTGCAGAAAGATATGGGGAACCAGAAGAAATGCGCAGAGAAAGAAAGAGAACTAGGTCCTACTCTGGATATGTAGCCCTATTATGTGACATCACTGATAAAGAACCTTCCAACTATGAAGAAGCAGCAGAGAAGAAAGAATGGAAGGATGCTATGATCGAGGAGTACCAGTCGATCATGAAGAATGATGTTTGGGATGTTGTCCCAAGACTAGAGAGGAAGTCTGTTGTCACTTCCAAGTGGATATACAAGATCAAGCATGCTGGAGATGGCAGCATAGAAAAATATAAAGCAAGATTTGTGGCTCGTGGCTTCTCCCAGAAAGAAGGAATATATTATGAAGAGACCTTTCCACCTGTAGCCAGATACACTTCCATCAGATCAGTACTTGCTCTAGCTGCAGTCATGAAACGAAAAGTACACCAGATGGATGTCAAGACTGCTTTCTTGAATGGTGTAGTAGAAGAAGAAGTGTATGTGGAGCAGCCACTCAATTTTGAGACACGGGACAGGGAGACTCATGTGTGCAAATTGAATAAAGCCCTGTATGGTTTGAAACAGGCACCCATGGCATGGTATGGCAGAATTGACAGCTTCCTGACTAGTTTGGGCTTTACCAAGAATAAAGAAGATCCCAACCTTTACTACAAGGTTGAAGAAGGGAACCCAGTGATGCTCCTACTGTATGTAGATGACTTGTTCTTAACAGGTGCAAATGGATTGATTATTGACACGAAGAGGAAGTTTGATGTTGAATTCGAGATGAAGGACCTGGGTATGATGCATTACTTTCTAGGCATGGAAGTCTGGTAGAATGCAGATGGAATATCCCTAGGACAAAGGAAGTGTGCAGTAGAGATCCAGAAGAGGTTTGGGATGATGGACTACAAGGCCATGACCACACCTATGGAATCGAACTTGAAGTTGTTAAGTGATGCTTGATCCAAGTCGCATGATGGTACGATGTATCGTCAGATGATTGAGTCCTTGATGTACCTGATGAATACGAGACCATATATTTGCTTTGTTGTGAACACATTGAGCCAGTTCCTGATAGATCCGATACATGTTCATCTAATTGCTGTAAAGCATATTCTGAGGTACCTAAAGGGTACAGTTTATTATGGGCTCAAATATGAGGTGAATCAAGAGATTAACTTGGAGGGTTATGTAGATTCAGATTGGACAAAAAGTGCCATTGATAGGAAGAGCACCTTGAGGTGCTGCTTCAGTATGGGAACAGGTGTGATCTCTTGGTTTAGTAGGAAGCAATCCTTTGTGGCACTGAGTATAGTTGAAGTAGAGTATGTTGTAGATTTTTCGGCTAGTTGTGAGGCAGTATGGTTGAGAAAACTACTGTCTGATTTGTTTGATCTCCAATTAGATGCTAATTGTATATATTGTGACAAGCATAGTTGTGTGAAGTTGTCAGAGAACCCGGTGTTCCATGACAAGTCGAAGCATATCGAGATCAAATATCACTATATCAGGGATATGGTGCAGAGAGGATCAATGAAGCTCTAGTATGTTGCCACGAACGAATAGATAGCTGATGTGTTGACCAAGCCATTATCCAGAGTGAAGTTTGAGTACTTTAGGGAGAAGCTTGGTGTTCTCCAGATCAAGGTTCCTTCCAAAGGGAAGTGATGGGTCTGTGAGCCCTTCTGACATGGTGAGAGGATTGGTTCCTTCCATGGTCAGATGTAAGTGTTGTGCCCTTCTGACATGGTGAGAGGATTGGTTCCTTCCATGGTCAAATGTAAGAGCTATGTCTTTCTGACATGATGACAGGATTGGTTCCTTCCATGGTCAAATATCTATGTAAATACCACATCCAGTATGAAAAAGGACTGGATCTGTGATGACACGTCCAGTATGAAAAAGGACTGGCTATGTGTAGATGCCACATCCAATATGAAAAAGGACTTGCTCTGTGATGACACATCTAGTATGAAAAAGGATTGGCTCTGTGTAGATACCACATCCAGTATGAAAAAGGACTGGCTCTGTGATGACACATCTAGTATGAAAAAGGATTGGCTCTGTGTAGATTCCACATCCATTATGAAAAAGGACTGGATCTGTGATGACACGTCCAGTATGAAAAAGGACTGGCTCTGTGTAGATGCCACATCCAGTATGAAAAAGGACTGGCTCTGTGATGACACATCTAGTATGAAAAAGGATTGGCTCTGTGTTGGTGCCACATCCAGCATGAAAAAGGGTTGGCTCTGTGATGATACATCCAGCATGAAAAAGGGTTGGCTCTGTAGAGGACTACATCCAGTATGAAAAAGCACTGGCTCTGTAGATGTGCATCCAGCATGAAAAAGGGTTGGCTCTGTCGATGAATACCTACATGGAGACTAGGCCTACACCCAGCATGAAAAATGGCTGGCTCTGTAGAACTTCTTGTGACGAGTAGAATTGAGAGATAGCACCATTTGTTTGAGATAGTGGAAGCAGTAATGATGATGATGATCTAGTAATGATGATCTAGACTTGATGATGATCCAAACTTGATCCAGTGAAGAAGACTTGTGTTGATGAATTGTGTCGAGAGAATATATTCCTAGTTAAGAGAGAGTGTTGATGTATTTGTAACTATGAATGTATTCATTTGAATATCTTATGTATTGTACTCCGATGATCCTATCGGAAGTATCAACAATGTAATCAAGTCATGTCATACCCCGATGTTCCTATCGAGAGATTCAATAATGTAAACAAGTCATGTAAAGTCATAGAGGGTAACCCTCCTTATTGTTCAAGGGTTAAAGTCCCCGCAGTTGTGGGGCACTAGGGTTATTAGACTCTCCTAGAGAAGTCAGCCCTTGTGAGTTAATGTCAAGTCGGGAATTAGTATAAATAGAGAGTGAGCTTCTCTATTTATCACACAATCACTCACACTCAGTTGTAGTGCATGAGTGAGAGAGAAGAAGCTGGGATCAGAGAGAGAGAGACTACTGCTGACGGGAGATCATCTTTGTATCTTTGGGTTTTGACTTTTGGTGTTGATTCTATCTCTGAGGAAGTTGCAAGGTTTTCTACTTTATGGTTTCCCCAAGGAAAATCTTTGTGTCCATTTTCTCTTGTGATTGATTGTTGTGCTTGTTATTCTCTTAGTTAAGATCTTAAGTTTGTATTGCTCAAATGATAAAAATATAACATTTGGTTGACTTATGGTCCTTCATCTTGTACTTGGTCCTAGCGCTCTTATTGTGTGTGGTACCTTGGGCTACTGTCGAGAGAAGACAGATTTGAACCATAACCACCTTTGGTATGATAACTTAACCTTATTACTTTTATTGTTTTATTTGTATGTGACCGCATGACCTTTGGTACCCTACTCTAAGTGTACTCAACTTTATTTTATGTTTTATTATGGTTACCTCCCTAAAACCTAGGGTTTCCTAAGTGACCATTCTAGAAGACTTGCCAAGTTTAGATATTATGTTCATAACTTCACTGTTGGAGTATCTTGGCATGAAAGAAGTATAGATCTGATATTTGTTGGATGTATAGGGTTATTGTTGCTATAAAGTAGGGTACCAAAGGGCATATGGCACCTATTCTAGGGTTGCTAGACTTGTGTCGTGAAATCTGAACTGTGATCTCCAACCGTGAAATGTGAACCTAAACCATCAACTCTCTCTCTCTTTCTCAAGGTATGTCTTTTGACAGATTGTCCTTACAATGACAAAAGATGACTCAAAATGTCTGAGTATAAGGCAAATCCAAACGAGATCTAACTAGAATTACTATTGTTCTTTAATTACTATTCATTAGTTAAACTTCATTGTAATTTTGTTAGTTTTATGTTATGTACATTGGAATTGATAACTCATATCAAGGACCAACTTTAACACAGTGAGCACTAGAATGTTAAAGTTGAAAGAGATGAAAATTATGTTTGAATTTACTACAACAATACTTTTCTCGATCTAGCTTTGTTATTTACTTATGTTTATACAATGATGATAAAAATATCTGTGACAATATACCTTAAGCGAGAGAAAATATTAAATTCATTGGTCTTGTTGGTCCTATGGGTAGAAAGGGTTGTTTCTACACCTTTACGATGCACCTTTGTCTTATGGGTATGGGGGTTGTCTTACCATATTATTGTGACCCCTTTGGTTGACTTATGGTCCTTCATCTTATACTTGGTCCTAGCACTCTTATTGTGTGTGGTACCTTGACCACCTTTGGTATGATGACTTAAACTTATTACTTTTATTGTTTATTGTTATGTGACCACGTGACCTTTGGTACCCTACTCTAAGTGTACTTACTTTATTTTATGTTGTATTATGGTAACCACCCTAAAACCTAGGGTTGCCTAAGTGACCATTCTAGAAGAATTGCAAAGTTTATATATTATATT
This sequence comes from Pseudotsuga menziesii, assembly GCA_001517045.1. Lineage (NCBI taxonomy): Eukaryota > Viridiplantae > Streptophyta > Pinopsida > Pinales > Pinaceae > Pseudotsuga > Pseudotsuga menziesii. The sequence goes on along the minus strand of LPNX010352828.1, from coordinate 362,820 downwards.
CATAAATTCACTCTTTGAGTATCTTGGCATGAAAGAAGTATAGATCTTATCTTTGATGGACACATAGGGTTATTGTTGCTGTAAAGTTGAGTACACTTAAAGTAGGGTAGCAAAGGTCATATGGTACCTCTTCTAGGGCTTCTTGACTTGTGTTGTGAAATGTGAACTGTGATCTCCAACCCATGAGCTTCAACCGTAAAATGTGAACCTAAACCATCAACACTCTAACTCTAAAATGTGAACCTAAACCATCAACACTCTGACTCTCTCTCTCTCTCTCTCTCTCAAGGTATGTCTTCTGACAACTTGTCCTTATAGTGACAAGAGCTAACTGAAAATTTATGAGTATAAGGAAGATCCAAACCAGATATAGGTAGAATTACTATTGTTCATTAGTTAAACTTCATTGTAATTTTGTTATTGTTTATGTTCTGTACATTGGAATTGATGACTCATCTCAAGGACCAACTTTAACGTAGTCACCAACAAAGTGTTAAAATTGAAAGAGATGAACATTATGTTTGAATTTATTACAACAATAATTTTCTAGATCTAGCTTTGTATTATAGTCATAAATTCTTCTTTAGGTACTAGGTTCCACATTTGTCACCTAACCATCCCCCATTAGGATGTTGAATTATTATAACTTCGAAGAATATTCTAAATATATTTTATTGGTCCCCAATGTTTCTATTGGGAGAATCACTTGTATTTTCTTGTACCCCAATGATTCCTATCCGGAGAATTACTAAGAGTCATGAGGAATACCCCTTCGTTGTAAGTCGAGTCATTAGTGCCATCTGGAATATATTATTATATTAACTTAACCCAGTTATGGTCACTTGAGCCTACAAGTTTACTCAATCCTACATGACAGGGTTAAATGTCAAGTGAATGAAAGAATATAAATAGAGGTGAGGTGCTTCTCATTTTAACACACTCACACTCACTTGGGTAGGACATAAGAGAGAGAGAGAAAGAGCTGGAGAAGGAGGAAGATCAGTTGTTGGGCTTTTATCTTTTTGGGGCATCTATATTAAGGAATCTTTTGTTGGGTTTTTCCCATTAGGGTTTTCCCAGGATAAATATGTGTTGTTCTTGTGATATTGTTTCTTTCAATGATCCCATCTATATGATTTTGTTATGAAATTGAAATTGAATGCTGATAATATAGCTTAGCATATGGAATTTTAACATGGTATCTGAGCTAACCTGAATAGGACAGCTTTCACAAGAGAAAATCCCTCTCTCTCCCGGACAAGAAATTAGAGTTTCAAGAATATTTTGGAAAACTGATTGCATGGAAATTTGCGCCCTCCCAGAGCGCATCTATTGAACCTGGAATCAAAATTTTTGGGTGAGTGAGTCTCCGGGAAAGTCAAACCCTAGTTTGACAGCTGCACCAGAAAACTACAGAACCAGAAAACTGCTGGAAGCTGCAGTGTTGAATCTCGCAAGTCAAGATTTGAAAGGTGAAGAATTGAGATCTCCAGAAACCAAGTACACCAGTCAACTCGCCTCAGTCAAGCGCATCTCCTGGTAAGTTCAGTTTCTCATTCCGCGAAATTTCAATTTTTTGTGGTTCTCTGACAAGATGGCTCCAAGCACTAAGCTTGAGGACAAAGTGGAAGGCATAGAGAATTTCCGAGCATGGAAATACATGATTGGCCTCATTCTCCAAGAGAATGATCTTGATAAGTATATAAAAGATGAAGTTGCAAAACCTGAAGAAACTGAAGCTAAGGAGAAGCACAAGAATGATATGATTAGGGCACAAAGGATTATTGTTGACTCTATTAAGGATCACTTCATCCCTCAAGTGTCATCCAAGAAGACTCCAAAAGAAATGTATGATGCCCTATCAAGAATGCATGAAGGAAGAAACATCAACAGAAAGATGAATCTAAGAGCTCAACTGAAGAGCACCAAGATGAGTCATGGAGAATCCATCCAGGTTTTACTTTACAAGGGTCTCCCAGATCAAAGAACAACTAGAAGCCATTGGAGACAAACATGATGAAGATGGGTTATTTATGACTGCTCTCAATGGTCTCACTAGACCCTGGGCGTCATTCATCCAGATGATGTGTGCCAGAAAGGAAAGCATGAAGTTTGACATTGTTTGGGAAGATTGTATTCAAGAAGAGACTAGAGTGGCAAACAAAGAAGCCTTACTAAAGGAAGATGATCAATCCCTAGCCACTCACACCAGAGAAGAAGAAGCCAATCTAATTTCAAGAAGAGAAACCTCAAGGAGTCTCAACCTCCCAGAAGAATCCAAAGAACAAGGGAAAATCCTCCAGATAAAGACTACTATGGATTTCAATGTTTTCATTGTGATAAGATAGGACACATTGCCAAAAATTGTCCTATGAAGAAACAAGCATATAAGAAGAGGATCAACAACAATAAAATACATCATGCTCATCTAGCAGAAGATGAGGATGAAGAAGAAGAGGAGGAAGGACCTCCAAGAAAGAAAGCAAGAGAAGAAGATGCAGAAGAGTATGTACTATTCTCTGCACTCTCTGGAAGTGTAACACCTGGAGAAGATACTTGGCTTATTGATAGTGGTGCTTCAAAGCACATGGCGAGACAAAAGAAAACCCTGTCCAAACTTGAAGAAAAGAACTCTCCTCAGAAAGTATCCCTAGGAGATGACTATCAATATCTCATCAAAGGAGTTGGTGAAGCAAGATACAAGCTTGATTCAAGAAATCCCCTGAAGATGAAGGAAGTATTGTATGTATCAGGTCTAAAGAAGAATCTACTTTCTATCTCAGCTTTAGATAAGAAAGGATATAGAGTTGCATTCGTAGATGGTCAATTACTCATATGGCCCAAAGGAAAGAAAATTGAAGATGAAGTTGTTATCGGTGAAAAAGGAGGTCTGTATAAACTCAAGGGACATTCAGAAACAGCCCTTGCTCATGAGTCCACTGACCCTAGTGAACTATGGCATAGAAGGCTTGCCCACATCAATTACAAGGCACTACCTCATGTGAAAAAAGTAATGACGGGACTACCAGACATGAAGATCAAACATAAAGGCATTTGCAAGGGATGTGCGAAAGGAAAGAACATCAAGAATTCATTTCTGAAGAGTGAAACAAAAACAAAAGGTACGTTGGAATTGATTCATTCAGATGTGTGTGGTCCAATGTCCTCCACATATTTAAGTGGCTTTGAATATTATATTACATTTATTGATGACTATTCAAGAAAGACTTGAATATACTTCTTGAAAGCATAGAGTGAAGTGTTTGAGAAATTCAAAGAATTCAAAGCCTTGATAGAGAATCTTTCAGACAAGAAAATAAAGACACTTCGATCAGACAATGGTAGAGAATATACTTCAAAAGAGTTTGAAGCTTTTTGCAAAGATGTCGGAATCAAGAGGGAACTAACTACTCCCTACAATCCTCAACAGAATGGGGTTGCAGAAAGAAAGAATAGAACCATCATGGAGGCAATGAAGACAATGGTATATGATCAAGATCTTCAAATTCATCTATGGGAAGAAGCAGTAAGAACTGTTGTATATGTACAGAATAGAATATCTTACAGTGCTCTTGGATTCAAGACTCCATAAGAGATGTTCATGGGAAAGAAGCCTGAGGTAATTCACCTAAAAATATTTGATTGTCCAGTATATATTCATATATACCAAAAGAGAAAAGAACCAAGTTGGACCCTTCCGAAAAGAAGGGGATATTTGTTGGATACTGTGAAGTATCCAAGGCATTCAGAATTTACATTCTTGGATTCCATCATATGGAAATCAGTAAAGATGTAACATTCGATGAAGAAGAATCTCTCAAGAGATCCAAAAAATGCCAACATGAAGAAGTGTATGAGGAAGGTGCACCTCCCAGAAATGTAGAGACTACATTCCTCTCTAAAGATGAAGCTCTTGAAGAGCATGATATGACAGAACCACAAGAACCTCCTACGATGGAGATATCACGAAAGAGAAATCCTGTTTGGGAAAGAGAGATTATACAAGAAGCAGAAAGATATGGAGCTCCTGAAGGCTCCACAAGGGTAAGTAAAAATCCCAAGACATTTTCCAACTATGTAGCTTTGATGTGTGATCTTGTAGATCAAGAACCTACAAACTACGAAGAATCGGTACAGAAGAAAGGATGGGTAGAAGCAATGACTGAAGAATACCAGTCAATAATGAAGAATGATGTGCGGGATATAGTTCCCAAACCAGAAGGCAAGAGTGTAGTATCCTCCAAATGGATCTACAAGATAAACCATGCAGCTAATAGAAGCATAGAGAAGTACAAGGCAATATTTGTGGCCAGAGGTTTCTCTCAAAAAGAGGGAATTGATTATGAAGAGACATTTGTACCAGTAGCAAGGTATACTTCGATTAGAGGTATCATGGAACTTGCATCCATGATGAAGTGGGACTTACACTAGATGGATGTTAAAACAACCTTCCTGAATGCTGTGATTCAAGAGGAAGTATACATAGAACAGCCACAAGGATTTGAAGTTGAAGATAGATGAACTCACGTATGCAAGACTCAAGTTGAATAAGGCCCTGTATGGCCTTAAGAAATCTCCCAGATCTTGGTATGGAAGGATAGATAGTTTCCTGACAAGGATGGTATTTGCCAAGAGTAACGTCGACCCTAACCTTTACTTCAAGGTCATAGAAGATGAACCTGTCATACTATTACTGTATGTGGATGATCTATTTCTGACAGGGAATGAGAAACAGATATTAGAATGCAAGAAGAATCTCGCTGAAGAATTTGAGATGAAAGGCCTTGGCCTAATGCATTATTTCCTAGGTCTAGAAGTATGGAAGAACTCAAAAGGAATCTAAGTTAGCAAATGACAAGTAAGAAATCCCACTTAATTATGATGCCTTATAGTTGGCCATTGTTTTGTGCAAAAGAGTTGTTATGACTCATTGATGGATGTGATCAAGGATTGTTGGCACAAAGAAGTTGGAATTTATGATCATTTAAATATCCTAGATTATGTTGTATGATGATACATGAAATTATTTAAGAAGTGCATGCTCAAGATTAAAGGACAAGTGGCATAGACCATTGCCTATGATGCATCAATCATTGTGAAGCTCAAAGCTTAATCTTATGTCTATGATTATGATCTAATTTGTGCCAATGCATGTATACTATTGCATAAAGTTGATATAATGTTGATACATGTATGGGTACATATTCATATGGGTACATATTCAATGTGATTGACCATATGACTTCTACATAAGGGCGGATATAGGGAGGATCTCCTATCCCAATTCATGTTGACTCTTAGTATTGTCATGGCATGTGGATATGCTCTTATAGCATTAAAATAGCTACATTGTACATATATGAATGATAAAATCATGTTAGTATGTGAAATTGATTACATTCAATCTTAACTTATAAAGGAGGAGGATGTGACAAGCAATTAATGCTTACAGATCTTGTTTATGCTCAGATTTAATTGCACAGTTCAATGGGGAGCTAAGTACTCATGTACATAGGGAGCAAGAGGCTCCACAAATTGTAGGATCAGTTATGTTGGATAGTCATCCTCCAAAGAAACTACCAAGCAATTGATGGAACAACTGGTAAGTTCAGAGATCAAGAGGGAGCCAAAAGTGCTCCTCAATCCCTTGCAGAATGGGATTGCAAAGAAAAGTTGTGATCTCCCTTGAAGAAAGTTTTCAGAGAACCCTCCTTAGTTATATAAACATGGAAGTAAGCCTAGTCCATGAGTCATCTCTCCTAGATGAGCATAGGGAGGAGGCTAGGGAGTCTTTAGTTAATCTCTTTGAGTACCCTATTGAGATGTTCATGATTACTCTAGTTTGATATCTTAGATCAGCCACGTCATTGTTTTGGAAACCTCCATTCATGAGATGGAAACCAAACATCATCTTGGAAAACGTTAAAAGGCGTGCGAAAAGCGGTTCTCAGCAGGAAGTCAATTATAGCTTCCAAGTGGATCTATAAAAGATCAAGATCTCGAAAAATCATGTGCTCCATGACAGGTAGGAACACATCAGGAAGAAGGTTAACCATGTTAAGGACATGATGTAGTCTGCTCTGTTAAGTAGACAAGTTTACTGATGTATTGACTAAGCCTCTGTTGAAGTCTAAGCACTTCTGAGACAAGCTTAGGGTTACTGAGAGGGAGTGTTAAAGTTAGTGCAACTACAAGACCCATTCTCAGGGAGGATGGTACCCTAGTCAGTTAACTAAGGCAAAGTAAGACCCTAGAAGGTACCCTAGGGCCCCTAGTAGTCTCCTGGGGTTTTTCGTCTGGGACCAAGCAAGTTGATGCCATGGAAAAGCCCCTAGCATGTGGCTAGGGACCCTATATGCCTCTAGGGTATTATGGTATGGGACCAAGGACACAATGTCCAAGTAGAACGTTCAGGTAGAGGCAGAGACATATTCTGGGCTAGGACCAGGGACATGATGTCCAAGTAGGTCCTGCAGGTAGTTGATCAACTTTCAGTCTAGGACTGAAGCTTAGCTTAGTACCGAGGACCATTCTCCGGGAGAATGGAGGACCTAGTCGAAGTCCAAGAGTTGATCAACATGATTCAATCTAGGACTGAAGCTCAGCTTAGTACTGAGAGCCATTCCCCTTATACAGTGATGACAAAAATATAAAAACCAATGTACCTTGAGAGAAAGAATATTACCGGCCTTGCTGGTCCTATAAAGGATTTGTTTGCTCACCTTATATGATCCACCTTGATCTTGTGGGTTTGTGGTTTGCTTTACTATGACCCCTTTGTTGACTCACGGTATTTTATCTTACTCAGTCCTAGCACTCTTATTGTGTGTGTACCCTTGTTATGATGTCTCTCACCTTATGGGTTTTTGGTACACTAACCTAAGTCCCTTATTTCTTTTGGTTGGACCATTTCCTTTATGACTTTATTATTAAAGTCTACTTTATGGTCTTATTAAACCTTTATGGTTTTATTAATAAAGACCTTTAGGCCAATTATTTATCTTATGGTTTTATTTTGGACCTTTGGACCCTTTATCATAAGTTATTTTCTCTACCTTTGGACTTTTGATTAGCCTTAGTCACAACACTTATAAATTGGCTTGAGTTTTTTAATCCAAGATAGAGTGATTGGGTTCTCATCGTAGTTGGTTGCCTCCTTCTTGCAACTGCTGCTGCGTGACTCTCCTTTGTGACTACTACTGTGTGACTCTCCTTCATGATTATTGTTACATGACTCTCCTTCATGACAGTTGTTGTTGATCGTGACTGAGATCGTGTGATTGTTTTTCTCATGTGTTTCTTCCCCAGCATGACTATCCACTGTGTGATTGTTCTACCTTCAAGGTCTGCTCCATTCTCGTGGTCTCTGCTCAACTTGATTGTGGCCCTATCCCATGAGCTCTCCTCCCATATGCGTGGCCTTCGCTATCTTGATTGTGGCCCTATCCCGTGAGCTCTCCACTCTCTACATCTATGGTCTCCGCCAGCTTGACTATGGCCCTATCCAGTGAGCTCTTCTCTCTGCATCCGCGTGGTCTCTGCCAGCATGACTGTGACTCTACCCGGTTCTTCCCTAGCGTGACCGTGGTCTGCTTTCTTGGGTGGACTGAGGGTTCTTCCCTAAGGTGACTGTGAGCATGTTTACTTGTGTGGATTGTGGGGTCTTCCCCAACATGACTATGTGTCCTTTGTCAACATAATTGTACAGAGTAAGATTGTGCTTGTTGACTGAGAAGTTTGGGTCAGCATGTTTCTGCTTTAACCCTCTTAGACCCTCTCTCAAGGTATGTAAATTGTTTTCCTAGATTGACTTGTCCCTTCGATGACAAGAACAAATCTGTAATATCCGAGTATAAGGCTAATTCAAAAATTGGTTATGATTCTTTATTGCTTATATCTATTGTACATTATTTTATCATGTTATCACTGTACATGGCATTTTATGATTCTCAAGGGCCAACTTTAACGCAGTGACTAATGAAGCGTTAAGTTAAAAGAGATGAAAATTATGTTTGTTTATTAGCGCTCAAATTTTATTAAAGCAGTACTATTCTGAATCTAATTTTATATGTTCATGCATTAAAGTTAACTACTTAAATTAAAAACTCCTCTAACCCTTAAACTTCAACATTACATATATATATGGAGTTTCCAAGTGTCCAAATATTGTGTACTTGAAGATTTGATTTCTAAGTGTTCGTTATAGTCTTGACTAGGTGGATTTCAACCTTGTTCATGCTATTTTGGCATATTATATTGCTGAAATTGTTGTAATTTAACATATCTCCTTGTGTACTTAAAGATTTGATTTCTGAAGTGTTCGTTATCCTCTTGACTAGGTGGATTTCAACTCTTGTTCATGCTATTTTGGCATATTATATTGCTGAAATTGTTGTAATTTAACATACCTTGAAGATAAAAGCGCAAATTTTCTGCTGTAAAATTATCTTGTAATAAAGTTATTTCAGATTTGTTATATGCTTGAGATAGTGTACCCTAAGGGTTGTACATTGTTAGCATTGAAGTACACTAGTGTGGTATTTATTCTCTTGGGATGTCCGGTGATTTGGACTTAAGTAAAACGAAGTATTTGTACATTGTTAGCATTGAAGTACACTAGTGTGGTATTTATTCTCTTGGGATGTCCGGTGATTTGGACTTGAGTAAAACAAAGTATTTGTTGTTATAATTGGATGCTTCAATCAGTCTTAAGACTGAAAATTCACAGGGATCAGATTCTGAGAAGCCTAAAGTAAATGAGGAAAATTCTAAATTTGGATATGTTGCCCTACATCCCAAATTTATACATCATAACCACATAATAAAGAACTTCATAGGTTAACGTGTGATCAGACTTCATAATCTCCAAAGTGCACAATGTCGTTCCTCCACTTTGATAAATTTATTATTTTAAGTCAGGTCTTTCCCCCAAAAACTAGTGAGCTTACAACTAGGAAGACATAACAAAGACAACAATAACAAAAAGGAGAATTTTAGAAAGCACACAAGCAACCCTAAACGATATTAACACCAGACTGAGGTATGATGTTATCACATCCTACTGAGACGTGCACCCCAAAGCCAGCTTCCAAATGATGCTAATACCGGGCTGAGAGAGGATGTTACTGAGACTTGCAGCCAGCTCGCAGTTTGGCAAAGCTTTTGGCAAGTACAGTACTTCCAAAAGCACGCTTGTCTCAGAACGGTGGAGATTCAAGAATGTGGGAACGCCTTTTAACCATGCCTCTTCGGCAAGTATGTCAAAATGATATGTTTCCTCGAAGAAAATCTGAAAGAAGTGTCCGAAAGTGCGTAATTTTAGTTCTATATTTTAGTTCTATAAAGCAAAAGGCCGTATACTGAAATATCAATATTCAAAAGCATTGAGAAAGATCCAAGTAAATTTTAAGGACATATTATGCATGTGCACGTAACTGCGCAGCTATCGAACTTAAAATTTAACTAAAATTTATTTGCCTCCCGCACATTTCAGATTAAACAAGAAGATATAAACAAAATTGAAAATAGATAAAATAATACAATTTAACACAGGAGTAGCCCCTTTTTTCTTAATTTCGGGGGGCTTTGAGAGGAATTATATGTAGAGCCTCAGCTCTAGCCTGCCATTCCAATGACAGGAAAGGAGTGTCCAAAAGAGACTAACTTTAGTTCTCTATAAAGCAAAGGCTATAAACAGAAATATCTATATTCAGAAGAACGTAAAATTATTGGAGTAAGAATTAAGGCAAAATTTTCACAACTGTGCAACTAGTAAAAAATATTACAACTGTACAACAATTAAAAATAATAGTTGCAAAAATTTGAAGCAGAAATTGGATTGCCTTTTGCAAATTTTTCTAATATATTTTTCTTTAATAGAAACTAAATAAAATAATAAAATTTAGAACAGAGTTAGCTCCTTATTTCTCACCCCATAAATTGGGGGCAAGTTTGAAAGAAATTAGAGGTAGAACATCGGCTTTAGCTGGCCATTCCAACAATGGACTGTAACTGATTGAGGTGTCGGACTTGAATATTTACAAGTTAATACTTGAAATTAAGCTCTGCAATTACGATAATGAGGTGGACAGGAAGTAAACTCATGGATAAAAAGATCGAGAAAGACTAACCATCTTTAACGATGAGACATACTTAGGGTTCAACAGAAAAACCCTGAAGCAAGCCTCCATTACATGCTCAAGGAAAACTATGAAGCCTCCATCCATGGCATCTATGAGTAGTATTGATGTTGAAAAAGTTCACCTCTGCTACGGGGAAAAGCAGAAATGGATAACATTTGTAATTCAATAATGAAAAGAACCAACACATGTAGCTTGATCTTTCCATCGAGGCAGAATAACACTTGCAAAGAGAGAACATGTTTCTGGTTACAACTTACATCAATGTCCGGAACAGGGCATGTTTAACTTCTGTTTCTTCAAAACAATCTTCAGGAAAAATAGGAATTTCAAACTCGGTAGAGCCCAAGAAAGAACCCTATCGTTATGGTTGGGAAGGAAGATACACGACCTCCTCCGGTCTTATTTGGCTTAGTGACCTGCGCTGTGTGTTCTTCTTGAGAGCTTCTCCTTGGCCACTCTGTTTCCATTTTACATACAAACCAGATGTCAGTATCTGTCCCTCTCTCACACACTCCCTAGCCCCCTTCCCCCTGAAGGAGATAGAAGACCTTTATTAAATTGAGTGATCTGCATCAGGGAAACTCTAACTAAATGAAGCCCATTACATGTATAACAGCATGAATAATGCGCAAAAGATTATTGCCTTATTTCATTCTAAAGCCATATATTTTCCTTTGCAACTATCCTCTCAGTAGAGTCATCTTTCAAGGGTGCAAAAGAAACATCTTGTTAACATATACAGACTGTAGACGTTTGCATACAGTTCCGCTAACTCTTCCTCATGTCTCAACATATTTTCTAGTTTTCAACCCATAACTTTTCTCCAGGCCGGAAAATACTGGCCCTAAATAAATTTCAAGCCTAAAAGATAACACATGAGATAGATATTTAAATTTTCAATGCATAGCTCAACATAAATAGTATAGATTACCTTTCGCATTACAAACACCAAATACAAATATGCTGCCTCCCATTCATCGTCTGATAGTGTTCCTGCAAAAGAGACATTACTTGTTATTTTGAAATTGTGTGCATACAAAGGATTTGATTGACAACTTCAATCATGTGAAGTCTGTTATCAGCTGTGCTTGACGAATTTTGATTTCTGGCTTGGCTTGCAACAGACACTGGCATCCAGGGGGCAAGACAAAATGAGCAATTGTTATGGTAGTCAGAACTTAGAATCCAATGAATATAATTGTGCACGACAGAAAGAATAATACCAAGGAAAATCATTTCAAAATTTATCTGTGTCGTGCAGGATGGTTTAGTAAAGGCATAACTGATAGGAAGAACTGTCGTAGAGGGTGTTGGTGGTGTTACAGACTGATGAAGGGCACTTATATAACAAAATTAAACTTAAATTCATGCAAACACATTAATTAAATTCAAATCTTGAAAATAAAAATATAAGAGAAAGGGGGATGGCCTAAGATACTGGACATGATCATTTTTTCCCAATTTAGGACCTCAAAAAAACTACCATGTCTCAAAGTACAATTTTCAACCATGTCATCATGAAACAAAACCACCATGCAATGGTGCAATATGGGACAGTGACAGTCGAGCACAACGTCCAAGTATGTGTAACTCAATACAGTATGTTGATACAATAGGAATTAGACAAATGAAAAATGGAGAACAATCAAGGTTACAAAACTGTAACAGTATGTATGAAGCCGCTAGTATGAGGCCCATTGAGGCACTTACAAGCTGGTTCTAAATCTGTGCCATGACCAATTTGAATTTTGAATTCATCTCTTCATGGTAAAATCCAGTGCTACTGCATTTGTAAGTGCCGAGGACAAGTCTTCGAACCTCTGACAAAGTGTGCATGGTCCAGTGTCACAGTCCAGTGAGGTTGGGAAAGAGGCTGCAATGGGTTTCACGCAAGGTCACCAGAGGGTGGGGGGAGATAATAGGACCAAGCAAAAACTCAAAGAAAGGGGAGGGTGGGGAATTGTGCATTGGGGGCGACAAAACCCACTTTCATTTTAACTTTTGCTTGGTATGCAAAATTATGTGTAATACACTCACTGCAGTTTATGTTGATGACAAACGGAATTACTAAAGAGGATTGTTGATTGGGGAACAACAATCAAACCTAAATGGTTATCACTGTATGTATGATGCAACTATCATGGAAGGTTTGGGTGACAAAAATCACTTCTATTTTACCTTTTGTTTCGTACACAAAATTATGTGTGATGCACTCAATACAGTTTATGTTGATGACAATAGGAGTTCCTTAAGAGGATTGTTGATCAGGGAACAACAGTCAAACCTAAAAGGTTATCACTGTATGTACAATGCCCATTGGTCAAAGATGAGATCAAAGTTTGAGTAAGCTCATGACAGTCTCAATTTGCGCTGAAGAGAAATTAGACGATAACCTGTCTATGAATGAGGACATGCAGTATTGATCACTGCTTCAAGAGTGTGATTCATGTGGAACTATGCACAGCTTACTCACTGCAGCGAACAACCTTGTGCAGTTTCAAAGTGGCAGAAATTGGTATAATTCAAGTCACAAATCCAGTGCTGCGACCTAGTTGCACATGATAGAGATGGTCGTGCTAACACTGTTGCACAACCTTGCCTGCTGGCATCATCATTAGTTCCATAACAAAGCAACATGGAGTGCACTGGTGTACTCAGACAACTCAGCACAAGTTCCAATGGAAATCCAACATTCACAACAGATTGTCTTCCAACAACCCTCCTTTCCTCTTTCCCCACTTCTTTTTGTCTATTTGTTGAAATAGATGAAAAAGGAAAAACAGTTTTATAATAACTGTCTGATATGTCATCTATTTGTAGTGAGATTTATACCAGAGGCATCTAGTAACTGGCTTAGGACTAAAGGGACAGGGAGAGAGGTACAGCACTTTCACAATGACCTTAGGACTAAGGATAGGGAGCGAGGTGTTTCACACCACTAGCCAATGTTCCGTTCCCTCGGGTTCTACCAGGCACCTTAGGATGGCAGTGGGGACACCTCTAGGTAGGGATCAATCTTTTGGCACCTAGAACAGAATACCAAGTGGATATGGACCCATGTCAATCCCTACATTCTCCTTAAGGTCTGGGGAGTAGGTAGTGCCGCTCCAGTGGCCAATCCATCACCAGAGCTTTATAAGACACCTTGAGGTAGACATGGTGGGGCATCAAGGGTAAAGATTGAACTTATGGCACCTAGAGATAAAAGCCACATGTTCATATTACAGATCCAAGCCACCCCCACATTCTCCTTGAGCCTTGAGTCTTGACACTTAAGCTTCACACCACATTAAAAAATGGCGATCAAGAAAAGCATACATCTCAATGCATTGAGTGCCGTTTGCTAAGGTTCATTCTGCTGGATATCGCATGGAGCATAAAACGGGCACTCAATCTGCCCCAATTTTCCTTCAACAGATCTATCCCACATTCCCTATGGCAAGGCCATGAATAGTTCACAAGATATCAGATGGTGACAAGGGCACCCTCTACCTCGGGCCATCATTCCTCATGTCACTTGGGCTTGACTGCTTCTAAATAAAATTCAGGCCATTTGGCTCCCTCCTCTCCATGAAGGGAGTTAGTTGCAAAATTTTCAACTACACTCCCTTTTCTGGAGGGCATTAATTCAGGTTTGACAATCCAAAATACCTCTCTTCCGGAATGCTGGAAAATTTAATTAGTATATATAATATCACAGGAGCGCTCTGCATGTGAAAGTTTATATCAAAATTCATTCTGTTTAACTTTTATCAGAAAATGCGAATAGAAAATTCCACCTATGTTGTAGTAAATCAAGCTTCTATCCTGATCAATGTGGAAATGGAATTTCTATTGCTTGAGGAATAAAATAGACATGTTGATGTCTTTATACAACATTGATTGGATAGTTCTGCTTCTGTTACAGATAATATAGAGAATGACTGGAAGTTGAAATCCTTTTTAATCCTTTTTGGTTTTATGTTATTGTTACCCAAGTTGGCAACTACTTGTTTTGCCACCTTCAAGACATTCCTCCTTATTTGAGGACATAATGTACAATTTTATTCTCTGCATGAGTCAATAGAACAATGTGACTGCCATGCACTGACAAAAAATTCACTCTCAAGCAAACACTTCACATTACGAACAGATCTATCAGAATAGGAATAGAAGACTTCAAGCACTGTCCAACATAATGCCCAAGTTTGAAGACAAATTAGATGTGAAATGAGTAACTCACAAAGATGAATATGATTCAGACAAAACAATGTTGATGTAGCTGCCCTATAATTACCTCCATCGAAATAAAGTAAATGTGGAACAAACTGAACCAAAGATATAATACTCACTTCCATCCCCATTTCCATCTCCAAGAGCACCCAATCTTCGCATCAACTCTGCATATTCTGGCTTTTTAATATACTCGTTCACAAATTCATGGGAATTCTTCTTAAGAACAAGTTCCAACCCATACTGTAAAGACACAAAACAACAACAAATATATCAATATAATGTCTAGAACTGTTCAGCACATCTGTAAATTATTGCTTGTAAAAATGTAACTTGTTAACTAAAATTCAAACAAATTGATAATAATGACAGCCCAAAACTCTAAGGTGCAGAAGTACTACAAAAGTGATTAATATAATGAATAGGATCCTCTCTTTCATATGCACGGCTCTATCTGTATTTGAACAAGAATGGATTAATGGATTATCAAGATTAAACATGCATGATCACACTTATTCAAAATAAACACATCCAACAAGACAAAGATGAATAATGCACTTCTAATCCATAGATATCAGTTAATAACACCCATCAAAAGACTAGTTGTTGGCATTTATAGAGAGTGAACAATCAAGACACAGCTAAGTGTCTTTTGCAGAAAATTTCAGGATTTGTGCAAGCAGATTTGAAACCATTTTCTGCCACAAAATCCAGAGTTTTTTAAGAAGATTTTCTGCTATTTTCTTTAGATATATTTGTGGGTTTTGTAAGAATATTTAAAGCCATTTTTGGCAGTAAATTTGAGACTTTTTTTCTTTTTTTAAGAGAAACATGTGGGCTTAGCCAAAGAAAAGAGCCACAGACTTTTTTCCCTCCAACCGGGTGGCATTTAGATTACAAGGACTTTCACACAGCCTTGGACGTGGTTTTTGTCAGAGCCTCAAGAAAAAAATAGGGCTGGGCTTGAGTTGGTAATATGTACCCTTAGGTCACGACATCCCAATGCCAAAGTTCAACCCCTATCTCTGGATTCCCTTATGGCTACAATAATCATTGAAACGGCTCATGGGAATGGAAGAATTTGAGAGTTTTTACTATTTATAACCAGAATTAAGTGTAACGTTGGTTAACCTCAACTTTGTGTTCCCCTAGCGGTCATTAGAGTCACTACTAACTCATCTTCGTTGGGTGGTTAGCCTTAGAGCCCACAATGGTGGTTAGTAGATGGATTTGTGGGGAGTGGAAGAATTTGAGAGTTTTTATAACCAGAATTAAGTGTAATGGTGGTTAAGCTCAACTTTGTATTCCCCTAGTGGTCATTAAAGTCACATATGACTCATCTTTGTTGGTTGTGTTAGAGTTAGCACTTTAATTCAATTTAATTAGGATCTTTAACTGAAAGAATAACAAGCACAAAAAAACACAATAGACACAATAATTTTCCTCGAGGAACACAAAGGAGAAAACCTCCCAATTTCCTCAAAGATAGATTCGTAACCAATACAATATCACAAAATGGAAAAACCCCAAAATAGGAAGTCTCCTGCAGCTCTCTCTCTTTCTCCTCTAGCGAACTTGTCGTCTCTCTCTTGCTTATGCGAACTTGAGTGAGTGAGTGGTGTGTCCAAATGAGAGAGTAAGCTCTCTATTTATACTCTTCAAGTGACTGACCTAAAACCTAAGTGACGTTGACCTCCTCACCTAAATGGGCCGACTTGTCTCTTGGGAGACTCAAAATACAATTTAGAATATTTCTTATGGGGACTCTTTCCGCGACTTACAACGGAGGTTTTACCTCAATGACCTTGCATGACCAAACATAATAATGACATCCTCGGACGAAGGAAAAACATCTCTATCAGAGGTACAAGTTAAATACAATAATATATATATACACACTCCCTCTTAACTAGGAAGGTATTCTTTCACCACAGCCATCAACACTTTGGACACGTCATCATCGTTAGATCATTATCATCGTTGCTGCCATAACCCTCATTTTGTTGATCATTGATTAGTGACATCTCTCGAATCTATCCGTCATAGGAAGTTCTACAGATCCAACCCTTTTTCATGTTGGATGTATGCCTAACTCACAACTAGGTCTTCATCATCTCCACAAGCAAGCCATCAACTAGGTACAACCCAGGACCACACATTACATTAACATATCAATCACCTGCGTCTCTCCCACCTAGTGGGTACATCCCAGGAGCACCCCAAGTGCATTACATCTCTCAACGGTCATCCCATGTCTACCAGCATGGGAGCACAGCTAGGAGCACCCAAGGTGCATTAGGTCCCAAGGACCACCTGCGCCTTCCACCATGCGAGAACCAACCTAGGAGCACACAAAGTGTCTTTGTGATCGATGGACCTCTCAACGTCTCCAGCATGGGAGTATAGCCAGGAGCACCCCAGGTGCATTACATCCCAAGGACCAGCTAAGTCTTCCACCATGTGAGAACTATCTCTAGTGCATTTGTGTCTTTCGATCTCATCACTCCCTCTTTCGAGGAACCTCGATCTGGATGACACCAAGCCTCTCTCTCAAGTATTTAAACTTCACACTAGCTAACAGATTGGTCAACACATCGATTGCCTGCTCATCTATCGCCACATATTGGAGATTCACTGCTCCTCTCGGCACCATATGCCAGATATAGTGATACTTGATCTCAATATGCTTCGACTTGTCATGGAACACTGGGTTCTCCAATAACTTCATCCCACTCTGGTTGTCACAAAAGATACAAGTCTCCTCGAACTCGAGATCAAACAAATTTGATAGTAGCTTCCGAAGCCATACTACCTCACAACTAGCCGAACAGGCTACAACATACTCTGCTTCGGCTGTACTTAGCGTTACATATGACTGCTTCCTGCTAAACCAGGAGATCATACCGGATCCCAAACTGAAGAAACATCCTGAAGTGCTCTTTTTATATGTGGCATTACCTGCCCAATATGAATCAACATAACCATGTAGGTTAATCTTCTGATTCGCTTCATACTTGAGCCCACACTCAACTGTACCCTTCAAGTATCTCCATATATGCTTTGCAACAATTAGGTGAACATGTCTTGAATCCGTTAGGAACTGGCTCAAGGTGTTCACAAGAAAGCATATAGCATATGCCTAGCCTCATGTTTGTTAGGTACATCAACGAACCAATCATCTGTCGATACATCGTGGCATCAACTGTCTCTGATAAGCATCACATAGAAGCTTCAAGTTTTATGTCATTGGTTTGGTAATTGCCTTGCAGTCCACATCTTGAACCTCTTCAAAATCTCCATTGCATACTTTCCTTGACCAAGGAAGATTCCATATATACTCTGTCACACCTCCATGCCTAAGAAGTAATGAATCATCCCTAGGTCCTTCATCTCGAACTCTGGGGTAAGCCTCCTCTTTACATGTGCAATGAGCTCATCCTCTCCTGTGAGAAACAGGTCATCTACATATATCAGAAGTATCATTGGTCTTCTGCCTTCAACATTGAAATAAAGGTTGGAATCTGCTTTACTCTTGGTAAAGCCTAAGCTCATCAGGAAACTGTCCATCCTGCCATACCACATCTTGGGTGCCTGTTTCAATCTATAAAGGCTTTCTTTAACTTGCACACACGTGCCTGTCTGTCGTGTGTCTCAAATTCCAGTGGTTGCTCCACGTACACTTCCTCTTACACTACACCATTCAACAATGCTATCTTGACGTCGATCTCGTGTACCTTCCATTTCACTATTGCAACCAAGATCCGATAGAAGTGTACCTTGCTACAGGTGCAAATGTCTCCTTGTAGTTTATGCCTTCTTTCTGGGAAAAGTCACGTGCGACAAATCTTTCCTTGTGTTTTCCAATGCTACCATCTGCAGCATGCTTGATCTTGTAGATCCACTCCGAAGTTACACCAGACTTTCCTTCTGGTCTCGAAACAATCTTCCCAACATCATTCTTCATAATCGACTGGTACTCCTTGACGAAATTTGATAAACAATCACACTATCTCATATAGGTCTTTTATTAAACACTTGAATACAAATCCGATTTATAACTTGTCTGAACTTAAAAAATTCATGAGATGAATTTATCTGAAAGTCTTAAGTATAAGCACCAATGCATTCAACTTCAAATTAAATAAAACCCAGAGAAAGAATTTTATTTATGAGAGAAATTAGAAATTCAACAGCTCAAAATTTCTACAGCACCAAAATAATTTCAGAAACCTTATTTGAAAAACTGCATTGAAAAACGTGCCAAAATACTCATAGCCAACCCACACGTGCGAACTGTACAACAGATTTCTTGAAATCCATGGCAAGTACAAACTATACGGATTCTGCCAGAATTAAATGCAAAAATTTATGTCTCGTAATTTGTGCCTGCCAATCTACCTCGATTTATGTGCATGTACGGTCAGCAATAATGGCTGTACAAAATTTGGATGTACGGTCCAATGAAATTCAAATGTCTTAGGAATCGTGCCTTCAGATTGATGATCAGTTTCTCTCTCTCATAAATCAGAAATTTCCATTTTAAAATTTATTTCTTTCTCTCTCTCTCTTGTCTTCTTCTTCTTCTGATTAGATGTCTTTCTTTTCCCTAGTCATTCTTTTATACTTTATCTCACCCAAAACTACCCTAACTAACTCAACCAACTTAATCAAAGGATGAGATTAGCTTTATCTGAGGGCTCTCATTTAATGCACATATTCACTTTATTAAATACATTAAATGCACTTTTTGGGTCCCACAACTTAAACTCACTTTAAGTTTATAAAGTACAAAGTCACTTTAATAATATAAAAAACACTTTACATTAAAAAAACTCCCTAGGAAAAATACAACTTATGTCCCCCCCATGTGACATCAAAATCATGGGGAAGGACCAACTGAGTTGTAAAAGCTAACACTCCTCGATCATGGCATCCTTCCATTCTTTCTTCTTTGTTGCTTCTTGGTAGTCGAAAGGTTCTTCATCAATGATGTCACATAGTAGGGCCACATAGTTGGAGTATGGTCTAGGTCTCTTTCTTTCTCTATGCATCCCATCTAGTGCGCCAAACTGCTCTGCATCTTGTATTGCTTCTCGTGCCCATGCTGGTCTTCTTTTGTGGGAGTTCTTCTCACGAGGTGGTTCTACAGGTTCTTGTGGTTCTGCCATGTCGTGGTCTTCATGATATTCTGGAGTCGCTTCTTCCAATGTTGTGTCTCTGACTCTGGTTGCTTTAGGTTCTTCAATCTCTTCAATAGGTAGTTTTCTTAATTTGATGTATGTTGAGTCTTCGTCGAAGGTTACATCTCTATTGATGTCAATCTTCTTGAATCCTAGGAAGTATATTCGGTAGGCTTTTGAAGTGTCGTTGTATCCCACGAATATTACCTTCTTTTCTGAAGGATCTAGCTTGGTTCTCTTTTCCTTTGGGATGTGTATGTACATTGGGCAACCAAATATCCTGAGATGGCTGACTTCTGGTTTCTCACTTGAGAAAGCTTCTTCAGGAGTCTTATTACTTAATACTTTGTGAGGTGTACGATTATGTACATACACAGTTGTCCTTGTTGCTTCTGCCCATAAGTGCATCTAAAGATCCTAGTCATATAGCATTGCTTTCGTTGCTTCCATTATTGTTTTTTTCTTTCGTTCTACAACACCATTCTATTGAGGATTTTAGGGAGTGCTCAACTCTCTCTTAATCCTTCATTCTGTAACGCCATTCTGTTGAGGATTTTAGGGAGTGATCAAATCCCTCTTAATCCCAGATTCTCTGCAAAGATTCTTGAATTATTCTGAAGAGAATTCTCCGCCATTAACTGATTATAGGGTCTTGACCTTCTTCTCAGTGTGATTTTCGACCAAGGTATTGAATTCCTTGAACTTGCTAAATACCTCATCTTTACTTTTCAAGAAATAAATCCGAGCCTTACGGGAAAAGTCACCTATAAAAGAAACATAATATACATACCCTCTTAGTGAGTTGAATGACATGGGACTACATACATATGAGTGGACTATCTCCAATATTCTTTTTTCTTTGCTTTCATTGTTGGGAAATGCCTTATTTACATTCTTTCCTTGCGCACATACCTTGCAATTGCCTTCATGTCTTGTCCGGATTTCTAAGTCTCGAAACTGCTTTGCTTGCAATAGGTAGTGCTCTATAATGCACATGTGCAAGCCTTCTATGTCATAGTTCACTTGGTTCCATGGATTCATGAACCAATGCTTGTTCAGGTTGTCCCTTCAACTTGTACAAGCCTCCCACTTGCTCTCCAATTACTATTGCATAATCAATTGTCTTTCCTTTTGGCCACATTAGGACTTGGCCATCAACAAATGCAACCCTGATTCCTTTTGCATCTAGTGTTGAGATGGAGAGAAGACTCTTCTTTAATCTTGGAATGTATAGAACATCTTTCATGTTCAAAGATTTGTCGTAGTCTAGCTTGTAAAAAGCTTCTCCACTTCCTTTTACGCAGTATTGACAGTCATCCCCAAGTTTCACTTTGTGAGGTGACTCATGCTCAGATAGATTGACGAATGATTCTTTGTAACCAATCATGTGATTGGATGCTCCACTATCTACAAGCTAATCATTGCTCCCATGTGTGACAGTGCCCGTGAGCGCTAAGATTAAGACATATTCTTATCACTTGAAGAATCATCTCTTTCTTCTTTAGTTATTTTCCTTGTTGGTTCATCATCTTCAACAGTATGAGCATGATGTCTTTTCTTGTTAGTCTTATTGTTGGAGAAACCTTTGTTTCTAGGACAATTTCTAGAGTAGTGTCCCTTCTCATCACATGTGTAACATCTGACACTGGATAGATGTCTTCTGGGTCTCCTTTGTCTTCTGTGATGATGCTCCTCCCTCTTGTTGTGACTTCTTCTAGTGTGAACTGCGAGAGCTTGATCATCATTTGTTCCCATCTTCTCTTCTCTTGTTATTGTTGGAGTTTGTGAAACTTTAGAAGTTATTCTTATTGTTCTTGTATTGTACCTACTATGGGAGATGAACTTATTGTAATCAATCATACAAACCCTAGAAAGAACAATGTAAACCTTGGATTGAAAAGCCAACAATAAAAAGAAATAAAATAAAATTCTAAAAAGGTTTTTATTGCTCCCCCAAGAGAGAGGACGGCCCCAGTAATTTTCCTAGTGGAAAACCAGTATAAATAGGAGGCGCCTCTCCTCATTATTACACACAGCAACAACACAACAACTCAAAGTTCTCAGTTTTCTAGAAGAGAGAGAAGTTCGCATATACTGCAGAAGAACATTGTTTTCAGGGTTTATATCTTTGGAAAGCTTTTCCATATTTTCTCTTTCTTCTTCATTGTACTCTGATCTCAGAATTATCATCTCTAGACGAAGGTTGCTGGGTTTTCTCCCATTTGGGTTTCCCGGGATAAAAATACTCGTGTTATTGTTCTGTGCTTTGTCTATCTTCTAGTGATCCTATTGATAAATACAATTAAGATATACTGCTATAATCTTAAGAAAATCTAACATGGTTTCAGAGCAGTGCTAGAAGAAGCCATTGTCGAAACTCTATCGAAAACTTGTCGAAACTAGGGTTTCATCTTTCAAGGTCTTCACTCAACTTTTTGGCAAAAAAGGAGCCTTGGGAATTTTGCTATAAGGAGGGCACATCTTTTGGTGAAGACAGAATTCAATTTCGAGGATTTTCAATTTTGGACCTAGTTCTGCAGCTGCAATAGAAATTAGGGTTTCAGTTTTTCACCTACTCCCTCCATAGTTTTGGTTTGACTCTACCTCTTCTCAACTCGCCTCTCTAGGACGCATTTATCTATGGAGTCAGTTTTCCAAAACTCCAACCTTCAGTTTTGACCTAGTCTCTGCTAGGGTTTTAGATCCAGATCTACAATCAAGATGATCAATATGAAGGTTGAAGATCCTCTGGAATAAGCCTCCAACTTCATCCCCTAGAGGTCTAGGGTTCTTCTTCTACTAGAAGAAAATGACCTATTAGAGTGTGTAAATGAAAAGGTCCCAAAACCAAGAGTCGAAGAAGACAAACCTCGCTAGAGGAAGAGTGATGACAAATCAAAAAGGATTTTGGTGGACTCAGTTAGAGACCACTTGGTTCCTCAGATCTCAGAAAAGACGACAGCAAGGAAGATGTTCAAAACCTTAAAGAAGTTATTTGAACATAGTAATATCAACGTGACTCACATGGAGGAATAAACAATCGAATCTGAAGATGATGAAGTCCGAGAATGTTGCCTCATATTTCATGAGAATCACCGAACTCCGGGACAAGCTAAAGTCCAGTGGAGACAATCTTGAAGAAAAGGATCTCGTTATGACCACCTTAAATGGTCTCCCACTATCTTGGGAGTTTTTCATCCAAACTATACTTGGTCGAACCAAGTTGCAAAAATTTGATAAGTTATGGGCAGAATGCACTCGGGAAGAAACAAGAATCACAGCACGCCAAAGACTTCATGGCGCCCAACCTGAGGAGAATCAAGCATTCATATCTCATGCAAAGAAAGGCAACGGAAGGGGAAGTCCTTCAATCACAAGCACCAAAATAAGAGATCAAGTCCTCCCCTAGATCAGAAGAACAAGAGAATAAGAATTTAACTCAGATACATTGCTACAGGTGCAAGAAATACAGTCATTATGCCAGTAGTGTCGAAGTTCAATGTAATGTCCTCTTCCTTTTAGGCCTTGAGGCCCATACCGCTAACCTATGTGATTCCTGTGGGTTCGAGCGGTTACTGATGGCTAGGGAATCAGATCAGGACTGATGCCATCCATAGAAGATCTAGGGCATCCTCACTGGGTCAAGAAGGACCACCTGGGCCAAAGGCCACCTTCATGCATGACCATGCTCTTTTAGGTCTCCATCCGCATGCATGCAAGTCAACGGCAAATTAGAAGATAAAGTGACCTAATTAGGTCAAAGATTAGGTTTTGCGCAGTTGAACTTTATAAATAGATGGTAAAGCAAGAGGAGACCTCACTTATGATTATTATTATTTTGGGAGCACTTGGATAGCAGCACAGCGTGCAGCACAGCAGTTGGGGTTGGAGACGTAGTCTTCAGCTAACAGGATTTCGGCAGTGAAACATTTGTCCTAGTCTTATTACGGGTAAGCCATTCTGGTTCACCACTTGTTTTTCAGTTCATTCATCAGTTATATAGCACAGGGTATAGATTGTTGCAGTGGCACGGTGCAGCCGTAAGAGGGGGTTTTCAACCAGAAAGCCCTAATCAGCTGTAGGGCTTCCAGCTCTCAGTTTCCTTCAGAAACTCAAGCACCAATCTTATCACCAGCTACATACTCCGGCACTCTGCGATTATCAGCTCCATCTGAGCTCATCCGAAGGAGTTATCAGCATTTTCGGACCACCAGGGGCATGAGCAACTGCCTCAGAGAACCATGACGCTATCCTACTTAGAGGGTTCAGAACTGCAGTATATTCCAGCCAATCTCTTCGGCACAATAAGGCTATCAGCCCTGCAAATCGGCGGATCCATCGAACAACTCCTTCCTTAAAGGCGTCACCTTTTTCTCTAGTTGGGCGTATTGCTTCTGGGGCATTCACTGGAGGCAGGAGAGATCAGTTCCCCTCCGATCCAGTTCTCAGTGCTTGCAGACTTTATCTAAAGCAATCCAGCTCGTTATCAGTGGTAAGTGTGTATTCTATCTCACAAACCCTAACCCTAATTTTTCCTATAAAATAGGGATTTTTGCCTGGCAGTTTGTAAGCCCAGTTGTATCCGCATAATTGTTTAGAAATAGAAAATATCGGGATTTGGGATATTACATTCAATCAACAGGAAGCATGAAGCTTCAACTGCTAATGTAGAAGAAGACCCTCCTCACAAGGAGCCAAGGAAGGATGATCATTCGAAGTTCTTCTTCTAAGAAATTATATGAAGATCCAGATTGTGATGATCGTCAAGCAAGCATATGAAGATCAGTTGACTCTGACAGTGGGAGCCCACCCACAAAACTACAAAAGATAAGTATTTGATTTTACATGCTCTAATAGATTAGATTTGTTTTTTTTAATATGTTTTACACAAATCTACATTTCTAAATTCAGGTAGTTAAATAGCCTATCATGTTGCACAACCCATCTAGGATGACGTAGTACACACTCTTACTGGTATGTTATAATGGAGACCATAAGCATCCGAATAATGGCCTTACGTGTGTTATGTCGAAGCTTTGACTAAAAGGTTGCCTACATTATTTTGTTAATATATTGATTATGAAATATCGCTAACCATCTGACGAGATTTAACTATTGAATTTTAGCATTAGAATGAATACTTAAAAATTTGCACATTAACTTTAAACAAATGACAAGTGCAATAACATAACATTCATCACATCAACACAAAGGACACAAGACTTTTTCACTGGGGAAACCTTTAAAGGACAAAAACCCCAAAAAGCATTAGTAACTCATCTTGTAAATGAGATGACTAAAATTCTTCAAAAAGTTCCACAAAACCCCAATTGGGTTAACCACAAAACCAGAAGATCAATTTTCCAAATTACATCAAAATTGCCCAATTAAGGATTCTTCAAAAAATCAGACTTTTCTCTCTCCTGCCCACTAATGACAGGCTGCCCAAAATTTTGTCAGCTGCCCAAATCTGACTACGACCCTCTCAAAACTGCCCGTCCGTACACCTCTGTTTGCACCTATCCATACGGCTGCCTGATATGTCTGATCTCTGTCTGTTGCTCGTCTTTTCTCTGCCCGACAGTACTATGCATGTATGCCCTGTCTCTGCTGCCCAAAGGGCTAGCAGTATGCTCGAGCCCTTTTTGGGCTGGCCCGTGGGCTGCCATAAGGGTCTGTGCAGCCCCGGGCTGTTACAGCATCCTCACGGGTATGCCTACAAGCTGCCCGGAGGGACTGTTAGGCCACGACAGCCCTTATGGGTTTGCCCTAGGGATGCCCGAGGGTTGGCTGTGAGCCAAACCCTCATGGGTATGCATGTAGCAGGTTGCACGTGGGTGCAGAGAGGGAAGTGCCCTTCTGTGGCCTGTCCAGAGAAGAAAAAGAGGGTTGCCCAAGTAGATCTTCCTGTATCTGAAGGTGGCTTCCCATATCTAATGGTGGTTGCCCGAATCTTAATGATGGTTGCCTGGATCTGATGGTGGCTGCCCGGATCTTGATGGTAGCTGAAGATGAAGGTTTGATAAAACCCTTATGATAGAAAAGATAAGAAACCCTAGCTTAGGGTTTGTCTTCAATGGAGGATGATGATGCCCTAGCTAGACTCATCCATGCTAGGGCACAATCATAAACTTTCTTCTTCACCTGTGAGATCTTCTTAACAGCAGTTGTACCTGTGAGAGCAAGTATGTGTGTAATAACGAATTCGCTTGATCTTCTTTTATATCCTTGAGTCACCTGTAAGTGGACCAAAATTAGAAAGAACAAAATAATATTACTTTATTCTTTTCTAATTTCACTTTTACCTTTAACCTGTCAAATGTCCTTTATGTATTTTTGACTTTTACCAAAGTCCTTATGTATTTTTGACTTTCACCTGTGGTCCCTTTTCTTGTGGTCCAAAAGTCCTTATGTATTTTTTACTTTTGCTTTTAGCCTTTTTCCAAGTGCCCCTGTGGTCTTTTAATTCCATTCAAAGTACATCATCATAAACCAAGAGAGTTACTACCCAAAGAGCGTACCCATGACTCTGTGTGACTGAGTCCTGCAACTTTGTCAAGTTGGTAGTCATGGGTACGCTTATGGACTTGCAGTCCTGCATCCCAAATCTCTGCAAGATATCCACTGCATACTTTCCTTATGTCAGGAAGATCTCACCTGACTTTTGCCCAACCTCTAAGCCAAGGAAGTTATGCATCAATCTGAGATCTTTCATCTCGATTCAGAGGTAAGCTCCCTCTTACACTAATCTATCAACTGTTCATCACGTGTTAGAAACAAATCATCTACATATAGAACAAGTAGCAAGACATGATTATGAACATCCTTAAAGTACAAGTTAGAATCAGTTGTACTTTTGGAAAACCCCAAGCTATGGAGAAATCCATCCATCCTGGCATACCAGACTCTTGGAGCCTGTTTCAGTCCATACAAGGCTTTCTTCAGTTTACATACATGGGTCTTCTTCCCATGAGTCACAAAGCCTTCAGGTTGTTCAATATAAACTTCTTCCTCAATCTTACCATTGAGGAAAGTTGTCTTTACATCCATCTGATGTAACTTCCATCCAAATACTGCAGCAAGTGAAATGATGGTTCTAATGGTAGTATACTTGGCAGCAGGAGCAAATGTCTCATCATAGTCAATGCCTTCTTTCTTAGTGAAGCCACGAGCTATGAATCTGGCTTTATACTTCTCCACACTGCCATCTGCAGCATGCTTGATCTTATAAATCCATCTGGAAGTCACAACTGACTTTCCTATTGGTCTAGGAACAACTTCCCAAACATCATTCTTCATGTTGACTTGTACTATTCAATCATGGCATCAACCCATACCTGTTTACTTGCTACTTCTTCGTATGATGAAGGTTCTGCATTGATAAACTAACTCATAAGACTGGGGTACTTATGTGGTCTTATGCTTTCTCTGAAAAATATCGAAAGGAGCTTTATGCTTCTTACCTTCTTGCACCGTCTCTCGGTACCAAGCAGGTCTCCTTTTGGAAAGAGGAACTTCAAGTAGTTCTTTTGGTGGACTTTCAGTGTCCTCGGGTGCATCTGGAATTTGATCCTCAAATTCCTCTTTTTTCCTCTAAATTTCTGAATCTGGAAACTCAAGTGGAGAAACTTCATCTTCCTTTGAAGGCTCTAGTGTTTTACAAAACACAGCTTCCTCATGGAAGATCACATCTCTGCTGACCTCAATGTACCTTTGCCCTGGTATATATACTCGATAAGCCTTCGAGCAATCACTGTACCCGACAAATATACCTTTCTTACCGGAGGCCTCCAGGTTGGCCCTCTTTTCTTTTGGCACATGGACGTACACAGGAGTGCCAAAAATCCTCATGTGGTCAGCTGCAGGTTTCTTCTTGGTGAAGACTTCTTCTGGAGTCTTCTCCCCCAAGATAGCATGAGGGCTTCTGTTTTGAAGATACAAAACGATACCTGTAGCTTCATCCCACAAAGATAGAGGAAGATCTAGATCAGTGATCATAGCTTTAGCAGCTTCACAGTTCATTCTATTCTTCCTTTACGCAACCCCATTTTGCTGAGGGTTGTAAGGTACTGTCAGCTCTTTCTTGATTCCTGCTTCTCAGCAAAAATCATCAAACTCATTAGATTCATACTCCGTTCTATTATCTGATCTCAAGATAAAGATGTGTCTGTCAGTCTAATTTTCAATCAGTGTTTTGAACTCTTTGAACCTATCAAAGGCTTCACTCTTGGCCTTGAGGAAGTAAATCCATGACTTTTGAGAGTGATCATCGATAAACAAGACATAATATAAACACCCACTCAAGGAGGGTGAGGACATAGGACCACAAATGTCAAAATGAATCAAATCCAAAATTCCTTTAAATCTATTCTTGCTTCTAGGGAAGGATTTCTTAGTGTTCTTACATAGAGCACATCCTTTGCAGATTCCTTCATGTTTTGGAGATACTTCTGGCATACCTATAACCATCTTCTGCAGTCCTAGGAGAGTTGTGTGGTGAAGGTGTCCAAACCTTCTATGCCAAACTTCACATGGATCAATTGTGTGATGTACCAAAGCATGAGTAGAATCTTCGAAAACCTTGTAAAGGCCTTCCTCTCGAGCCCCAATCTGTACTGCTGAGCTTATATCTTCATTCTTTGCCCAAAGAAAGACTTTCTTGTCCATGAAGAGGACTCTGTAGCCTTTGTCTTCTAAGCCAACAACAAATAGAAGATTCTTTGTAAAACCAGGAAAATATAAGATATCATCAATATGAAGAACCGTACCTGAGTCAAGTTGAAGTGAGGTTGAGCCAACTCCTTCAATCTTGTAAGTAGAGTCATCTCCAAGTTCTACCTAAGTGGTGAAATTCTTCCTGTAACTAGTGAGAGCTCTATGGTCACATGTCATGTGCCTAGAGGCACCACTATCCACCAACCAACCAGAATCAATGTTGGTGGAACTAGAAAGTGTTGAAACCAAGTAGTACTCTCTTCTAGGTTCTTCTTTGTTAGCCTTGGCTTTCTTCTTCTTCTTTGGTTTTGCTTCTTCCTCTTCCTCTGCTTCTGCAGAAGATGCTTGAATCCTTTGCTTAGGCTTCTTCTTGGCTTGTCTGTAGTCTTTAGCAAAATGTTCAAACTTGTGGCAATTATAACATTCCACTTTTGACATGTCAGAGAACTTACCTCAAGGTTTCTTTCCCTTCTTTTGCTGAGAGAAAGACTTATTGTTATCACCAAACTTGTAGTTGCCCCTATGAGGTGGATCCATGATGGATGGTAGAGTGATGGGCAACCAAAGGTGAAACCAAGATAGCCTCGACTCCCAAATGGATGGTTGTCACAACAATCGAGGCAATCTTCACTTGATGTTATCTTAGCCCAAGACAACAATGGGGGAGACCCAGATCTACTCCCGACAGGAGAGATCAAACCAAGACACCAAATCAAATCAAATGAAGTTGAAATACGTAAGGTGTAAGGTGAAGTAAACCCTAGATCTATGGATGAAGTCACAAGGTGAGTCATGGTTTGGATCAAGAGGTTTATGAGACTTGAAATTGATCCAAGTTTGTAATGCAAGACTTATGAGTCTTACTACTAGATCCAGAATCAGAGGTACCAATAAATGATGACAATATCCACTGCCCTGGAGACCGTGTCCAATGCAGGGAGGTTAAGAACAGGATTGGGGCTATTTAGTACCACAGGATAGACTTGACAAAAGGTATGAGAGTGTCAAAGTACCCAAGCCTCAGGGATAAGGTCAAAATGCAAGAGAAATTGGCCAATTGTGGGTTGCGCTAGGGTTTGGAGAGTAGTGCCTTGGGATTTGGGCCTAATGGAGTCACCTAAGAAAAACGTCTTGGAGGACCCACTTAGGGATTGACCCGATCTACAAAACCTAGAAATGGTTTGCCAAAAGATCAAGCGAATTGATCTATAATATTTTTTATTTTTTATATTTAGGGTTTTGACAATGAAATAAAAGTGCCAATGGATTGAGATCAAGTAAAGAATAACTAACCTGTGGATCTTACCTAGATAACCTTGAAGATGCCATGATGGTGATTATCTACGCCGTCCCAATCAATTTGAGAAGATTTGGATGAAGCCTCTATGAAAAACGATTTGCCCAAGGAACCCAATGCGCCCTCTCTCCTGCACAACAAACGTCAACCATATCAGATTTGATGCATCAAGAGAAATGGACAAATGCTACAAAAAAATAACAAGATGAAACCATAGATCACAATGATACTAATGATAACCCCCTGATACAAGCGATGCCAAACAAGCGAGTTGAGGAAGCCCTTCAAAACGAAGTGAAGTCGCCCTCCTGTAGACAAAACAATGTTTCCACGAAAATATAGATCTCATCACAAATACTCAAATGCTAGGAAGCAATAGACTTTCCAATCACCATCGAAGAACACCATATGCAAAGGAGACCCAAGAATTTCCACAAAATAGTTTTTCTATTATCAAGATTTCAAGAGCCAAAGACCCCTTTACAATAAGAAGCTCTCTCCTTTCAATAGGAATGAGAGATACCAAAATCCTAACCACCTTTCAAATGGATGGCTAAGATTAAAAGATCAAAATGTTCTAATCAAGGGTTGAGATGAGCTCAACATAAAGTACATGGATCAATACAATAATATAATATATCAATGGACCAAATCGCCCTAGGAGAGGGGATCCCACTCAATAAAAATGAATAAAGCTCATGGTGGGTCCAGGGGGTATTAACTAACGCCCCTAGTGTGTCCCCATGGCACAATATAAATAAAATATATTTTTAAATGCAAAATAGTGTCTCTCTGAGGAAATCGAAAGCCTTCAAAAGCTCAAAAAAATCATAAAATTAGCCGAAGAGATGGATGTGGGTCCATCCAAATGTTGAAACTGCTGGAAAAGGAGTGGAAGACATCACACTCATCATCAAAACTCATCCCATGCCATTTCCTTGCCTCAGTTGCCCAAATCGAATTCTTCAGTAGCCATTTTTGTCATTTTTAATTTGCCTCGAGAAATGTGACACTGCCCAAACTGCCATCCAGAGTGCCTGCATTGTCAAACTGAGCCCACCGTACTCTCTAGGAGGGGGGTAAAATGGTAAAAACAAGTGGCTGGACCGCCCCCTCCTCATACAGCGCCCTAGGTGAACCAATCAAATCACCTTTCTGCTTTAACAAGCCACTTAACATGGCAAAACTGTACCAGAATGGTATACTGAAACAAATCATCACTGTAACTGCCCGGAACTAAAAATAAGTTGTCTCATTGGACTCAGGGAGCCCAAATCCATCTAAGGTGTATTTTCATAGACCCTACAGATCTCTGCATTATCATGTACAATATCTAATATGCCCAGATAGAGAAAATAATAGTTTGTAAATGACCAAATGATCAATAATATGACCCAGGCTAACATCAATCTGCTGCAAGTGTCAGAAGCTAAGACATGCTCTACAAATCATTCAAATAACAATTATAACAAGTAGTAATCATTTCACTGGCGATCTACCAACCAAATATATAGAGTTTTGTTAATAAATTATAACTCAGGCCAGAGTTTCAAGACCATACTCACTTCATAGTTGTAATCATTTTGCTAGTTAAGGGTGAAAGCTAAAAATCAAATGGTTAGGAAAAAGGGTGACTACCAACTTGACACTGTGACACTTTGGATATGGAAAGGGGATACTCACTCTAGCATATGCCGAACAAGCAACAACACAGGGGATGGGAGTGTCTCACAAATGGATAAGTTACGTTCAGATGTGCTTATTCACCTTGACAAATGCTCACAATCCAAATCAAATACAAATGAGGCCAGCAATCTTTAGATATAACTTTTAAGAACCATTGCTTTTTGGGCCTTCGAGTTTCCATAGCCTTGATCCATGCATTTGTTACACGGATTTTTGTTCATTAGGCTTGCCTTGCATTCATGTATGTTCAAAAACACTACTTTTCATGAACGGGCTTTTAACAAGAGATTCATGTCATATTTATACTCCAGAGTCGTTTTCATTAGGCTTGCCTTGCATTCATGTATGTTCAGAAACACTACTTCTCATGAATGGGCTTTTTACAAGATATTCATTTCATTTCCATATACATTGTATTGATGGCAGTGCTATTTGTTTCAGGTTTAGCCAGCACAACCTAGGAAACTCAGAGCTGAGACACAAATAAACAGGGAAGCTTATCCAACAAAGAGGCTACAATGGGTAAAATTCCTCCATGCCACAAGTCAAGTAGTAGGTCGGGTTAGAAACATAACTAGAAGGTAATGGATGGGTGGAGATAATGAACAATGAGACCAACACTAGCAAGCCAAAGTATGGTGGGAATGATCACCTCTATTCTCCCTAAGGAGGGTAAAACCAATGAGTATGGGTCAAGAACTTCCAGGTCTAAGTAAGGACATACATACATAAATGATAATATCAATACATCCAAGTCCACATATTTATATGAACGCCAGATCATGACACTAGATGCTAAGACATGTCACAAGAATGAGTATAAAAGCAATAATAACCATAACACAAGATAATATCTGCCAAGACATATACATGTAAATAATCAATCTGAACCAACATCTATCCAATGATAAACTATTGATGCAACTCTGGGCATCACTGACTGCTCTGCAAATGGCTAGATGACTACAACACCCTGACGGGTATGCCTACAGACTACCTGGAGGGACTGTTAGGCCACAGAAACCCTTATGGGTCTGCCCTAGGGCTGCCTGAGGGTTGGCCGTGAGCCAAACCCTCATGGGTATGCCTGTAGCAGGCTGCCCGTGGGTGCCAAGAGGGCAATGCCCTTCTGCGGCCTGCCCGAAGAAGGAAAAGAGGGTTTCCCAGAAGATCTACCCAGATCTGAAGGTGGCTGCCCAGATCTGATGGTGGATGCCCAGATCTTGATGGTGATTGCCCGAATCTTGATGGTAGCTGAAGATGAGGGTTTGATAAAACCCTTAAGACAAAAAAGATAAGAAACCCTAGCTTAGGGTTTGTCTTCAATGGAGGATGATGATGCCCTAGCTAGACTCATCCATGCTAGAGAACAATCATAAACTTTCTTCTTCACTTGTGAGATCTTCTGAATAGCAGTTGTACCTATGAGAGCAAGTGTCTGTGTAATAATGAATTGGCTTGATCTTCTTTTATATCCTTGAGTCACCTGTAAGTGGACCAAAATTAGAAAGAACAAAATAATATTATTTTATTCTTTTCTAATTTCACTTTTACCTTTGACCTGTCAAATGTCCTTTATGTATTTTTTACTTTTACCAAAGTCTTTATGTATTTTTGACTTTCACCTATGGTCCCTTTTCCTGTGGTCCAAAAGTCCTTATGTATTTTTGACTTTTGCTTTTAGCCTTTTTCCAAGTGCCCCTGTGGTCTTTTAATTCCATTCAAAGTACATCATCATAAACCAAGAGATTTACTAATGCTTTTATCTCACACTCTGTGACACCAAGATCAGGTACTAGGGTATCTTAACCAAGGGAAGCTAAGCCTTCGAGAAGACCCCAAGCCCATTGATCAAGGGTCAGAGTGTCACACATGCCTAGACCAAGTCTAGGGCTTATAGTGCCTTCTTGGCAACATACCAGGTGCCTCAGCCTTAGGCTGCATAATTTGACCCTAGGTCAAATACTTGGTAACAAGCCAAGCGCCTCCATTCTCTAAGAGAATGGCTAATCGGAACTAAGCTGAGTCTACCAGTACTAGACGGGTCCACATCATTGTGGTCTCGGACCAGATGTTTACCATTCAACAGAATGGTCACTCAACACTGGGTTGTGTCTACCCAAGGCAGTGCTAGGTCCATATCATAGTCAAGGACCAGATATCTACCATTCAACAGAATGGTCACTCAACATTGGGTTGAGTCCACACCGTGGTCCCGGACCAGGTGTCCCCATTCTCCTAAGAGAATGGCTCTCGATGCTGCTCAAAAAAATCAACATTGACTTATATGGAATGACATGATCTACAAGGACTAGTGATCCCATTGATATATGGATGGAACGAAAGCAGCAAGCCTCTAGAAACATGTATTATGACTCTCAAACCCAGAATAATGTCATGCGGAGATTTGGTGATCAAAAGCGGAAAGCTTCTACGAATGTCGGTTTATATGTTGCTTCAACAAGATTTACTCAACCGACTTTTGAGAGACAGAGGGAATTATCCCTCAAATACAAGGATTTTAGTCTAATACATATGATAGAAACCTAACGACACTGTTGTTGTTACTCGAACAAGACAATTGAAGGATCCTTGATGAACCTGGTCGTCACCAGGATGGATGATTGCTTTCCAGTCTACATTCACGTGCCCAAGTTAGAACCTTCACGCAAGAAGGAAACATTCGTGGGAAATCGCAAGTCTTCAAAGGATTACCGAATATACATCCCAGGATCGATTCAAATCGAAGTCAGTCAAGATGTAACCTTTGAAGAAGAAATGGCTATTTGAAAAGGAAGAGGAACAAATATGGAGATCGATGACGATGAAGAGATGAGATCATCTCCCCTCCAAACATTAAGAGGGAGTTTGAAGAAATGAATAAACCGATCAGTCCCATTGATCCAGTTGATGCTGCCACAGATATGGTAGCAAGCCAAAAAAGACCCATATGGGCACGACAGTTTTTGCAGAATACGAAGGAGCATGAAACTCCAGATGGAGCAGATGATAGTATTGAAAAATACAAGGCTAGGTTTATAGCCAGAGCGTTCTTTCGAAAAAAGGGAGTCAATTATGATAAGACATTTGCTCCTATGACTTTATATACTTCCATCAAATCGATTATTGTTATTTCAGCTATGGGATGGAAGTTGTATCAGATGGATGTCAAGACAGCCTTTCTCAATAACATTGTTGATGCATTACTTCTTGGGATTAGAAGTATGATTAAGGCATAAGAAGATTTTCATAGATCAAAGAAAATTCACCATCAATATGCTGAATAGATTCGAAATGTTGGACTGAAATGAAAATTTGAAGAAGCTGAGGGATTCTGCTTCAAATTCAAATTTGATCGATCCCACTATGTATGCCAATTGATTGGGTCCTTGATGTATCTGACGAACACCAGACCAGATATTTGTTTTGTTGTGAATGCCCTCAGTCAGTTCATGTGGGAACCGAGGCAAATTCACTAAAATGCTGCAAAACATGTGATCAAAAACCTATGTGGCACTGTGGGATATGATCTACAATATAATTGAGATTGTGACTTGAGATTGCAAGGGTTTACAGACTCAGATTTGTCCGGATGCACTACAGATAGGAAGAGCACTTTAAGATGCGATTTTAGTTTGGATTCTGCAGTAATTTCCTAATACAGTAAGAAGCAGAACTCAGTAGCTCTCAGTATTGCAAAGACCGAGCATATGGCTGTTAGTTCAGCAGCCCAAGAAGCAGTTTGGCTTTGTAAACTTCTTGCAAGATTGTTTGGCCAGATTCTAGAGCCAACCATGATTCACCGTGATAACCAAAGTTGTGTGCAGATGTCAGTGAATCCTGTATTTCACAAGTCGAAGCACATAGAGATTCGGTATCACTTCATACATGATATGGTGCAGAAAGGTGTGGTCGAGCTCTAGTATATTCCGACAGACGACCAGATTGCAGATGTTCACACCAAGCCTCTTCCCAGGATGAAGCTTGAATACTTTCGCGGAAGACATGGAATAGAAGAGAATGTATCCCTCCTTGAGAGGGAGAGATGACTGAAGACATTTACCATACTTTTTCCCAAGTACCTCTGCTCATCCAGGTTCTCAGCCAGGTATGGGAGAAATCCCATCGGCAGATGAGACAGATAAGTAGTAGATGGTCAGGTTCACATAGGTGCCTCTGCTCGTCCAGGTGCTCAACCAAGTATGGGAGAAATCCCATCGACAGATGAGTCAGACAGGTAGCAGATGGCTATGTGATTGCACAGACACCTCTATTCGTTCAAGTTCTCAGCCAGGCATGGGAGTAACCCATTGACAGATGAGACAAACAGGCATCAGATGGCCGTGCACATTTAATCGTTCAGGTTCTCAGCTAGGTATGGGAGTACCCCATCGACAGATGAGACAAACAATTAGTAGATGGTCGTGCACATTTACTCGTTCAAGTTCTCGACCAAGTATAGGAGTACCCCATCGGTAGATGAGACGAACATGTAGTAGATGGGCGTACACATTTGCTCATCCTAGATCTCTATCCAGGCATGGAAGTATTCCATCGACAGTAGAGACGGATAGGTAGCAAGAGATTTTCTCTCAAACATTCGAATAGAGCAAATTCTTAAAAAAACCTTCAATACGTTTAGAGATGATAGAGACAATATAGATGTACAGATGAAA
Source organism: Pseudotsuga menziesii (assembly GCA_001517045.1). Taxonomy (NCBI): domain Eukaryota; kingdom Viridiplantae; phylum Streptophyta; class Pinopsida; order Pinales; family Pinaceae; genus Pseudotsuga; species Pseudotsuga menziesii. The sequence continues at coordinate 326,912 of LPNX010352828.1, read as the reverse complement.
CCCGGAAGATCATGATGCTGATGAAGACCGAAGAACATATTCCTTGTTGAGAGGGAGTGTTGGAGTTTGAGCAACTTCAGAAGTTATTCTTATTGTTCTTGTATTGTACCTCCTACGGGAGATGAACTTATTGTAATCAATCATACAAACCCTAGAAAGAACAATGTAAACCTTAGGGTGAAGCAAGCAATAAAAATAAATAAAATAAAATTATAAAAAGGTTTTTATTGCTCCCCCAAAAGAGAAGTCGGCCCCAATAATTTTCCTAGTGGAAAATCAGTATCAATAGGAGGCACCCCTCCTCATTATTACACACAATTCAAAGAAGTTTGCAGTTTTCCGAAAGAGAGAGAAGTTTTCATATACAAAAGAAGATTGTTTCCAGGGTTTCTATCTTTGAAAAGCTTTTCCATATTTTCTTTCTTCATTGTACTCTGATCTCAGAATTATTATCTCTAGACGAAGGTTGTTGGGTTTTCTCCCATTTGGGTTTCCCAGGATAAAAATACTCGTGTTATTGTTTTGTGCTTTATCTATCTTCTAGTGATCCTATTGATAAATACAATTAAGATATACTGCTATAATCTAAAGAAAATCTAACAGTTATTAGTCGAGCTTCTTCTTGAACGCATTCTTCCCATGAAAGTGATAAGCTTCTTCTTGGCAAATATTCCTTGAATGAATGAGACCCATGATCATGGGAGACTATTCAAGGTGGTCATTATGATCTCTCCTTCTACCTTTTTTTCAACTGCTTCAAGTTGTTCCTTGATTTGAGAGACCCTTGTGAAGTAGGATTGCATGGTCTCTGAGTTTAGGATCTTCACATTCTTGAGTTGGTTCCTTAATGTCATCTTCCGATTGATGTTCTTCCCTTCGAATAACTTCGTCAAAGCATCGAACATCTCCTTGGTGTCTTCAAAGATAACACATTGGGAATGAGATGATCTTTAATGGAATCTGCAATAATTCTCTTGGCCATGACCAAGTTTTTCTTGTGGATAGCCTTTGCTTCATCTCCCTTTGGTGCTGGAACTTCCTCACTAATATATTTGTCCAAATCATTTTCTTCAACGACAAGAGAGATCTTATACTTCCATGCTCAAAAGTTGTCAACTCCCTCAAGCTTATCCTCAAACTTGGTGTGGTGAGTCCATTTTGAAATGAGAACCTCTGTAACACCCCGGTTTTGACCCCGTTCGCATTAAATGTATATGATGTATATATTGTAATTAATCATGGTGTGGAGCTAAAGGAAAAATCCCCACCATCGATTTAACGTTTTATGTTCCGGCGATTAAAATCGTTGTCGATGGTATATTCGTGCTAGCCGGCACATTATAATTTTTGGCATCATGTAAATATGCATTTTAATTAAAATACTCACAACCAGCTATGTCTATGCAACGTTAAAAGAGATGGGGCATGATTTTCCTAAGGAATAGGGAGGGAAATTACTTAAACCTTTGGGCCAATGGGGAGAAGCCAAATTTCAAAGGGAGAACCCATCAAACCCTCAACTACCCATTTTGTCTTTTTCCCCAATCATTAAATTCTGTCAGAATGTGGTTGAGTTAGTTATTGCATGGGGATGGGAAGAGTATGGGCAGGAAATTCGAATTTGGGGAAAACCCATTTTTGGGGAAAACCAATTTTAACTTTTGGGACAAGTAAACGCCCAAAATGCATGCCCATTTGGCCATACATCCACGTTCTTCATTTTTTTGCTCACGCAGGGAAGCTTGGGAAATGTTTTCACCTCCACGATTTTTCCTGTGGTATCTTCTCCTTCACGATTGGGCTCATAGGCATTTTCCTCTTCATCATTCACCCACGTTAGGGCTCTCTCAAGCGGTTGGGAATTTGCCGAGTGTGAAATTCAGGATTTTGGATTTGTTGTGTATATTTTTCCCTCACGTGGGCAGTCGTTCTTCATTTTCTGGAGGCTAAGGATTTAGTTTTTGTGATGTTCTTGTGGTTGGGTTTCTTTCCCAACGATTTCTGTTGCATTTCCCCAATGTTTGCCAAGCTGAAAATCATTTTTGTGTCTTCCAACGATTTAGAGGAGAGACCACATCCTCTTAGGTGTTGTTGTTGATTTCGTTTTTGGCCACGTTAGGGCCAAAACGACCTTGGGATACGATTTGTTGTTAGTGGGTTGTTCTTACTCTCCTTGGCAATTAATTTTGTGGCTGAACTATTTTCCTCAACCCAGAAATGGTGAATATTGTTGTGTATGCAATTGGTCTTTAGACTGTGTAGGAGTGGAAAGGAGTCTGCTTGACAAACCTAGTGTTTTGCAGGAGCCTCATAGGAGGGATGGCTCTCTTCTCTACACCCCCTGAATAGCACTGGAAGGGAAGTCATGTCCTGAGGGATTGTGCAACAGAGAAGGGAATGATTCCTTGTGTTGGGTGTGTGGGGATGTCTTAGGAGTCAAGCTAGTTCTGGTTTAGGCATCCTTAGCTCTTTAGTGAGCCCACTAGCTTAGCAAATAGTGCTTCCATCTCCTAATAACCTGATAAACCCAACTTGTTGGCTTGGTTATGTGTTGTTGTGTACTCTTGGTCTGATAAACCCAATCGTGTTGGCTTGACTGAGTTTTGACATATCTTTGGTTGTGTGTGAGCCTGCTTAGTTTCATTTTCCTTGGGGAATCATGCCCAGCTCGGGGGTGGCAGTGTTTCTGAGAGATTAAGGAGCACACTAGCCTATGGTTGGGTGGAACGTTGCAGCGACATAGCTGGTTGCGGGGAGCTTCATTCGAAGATAAGTATTCTTGTGTAATTACCCATGCAACTGTATTGTTTATGAGAACTATGATGAACATGTTAAAATGTGTTGAATGCTTGAATTAAACGTAATTTGCTTCCGTTGAATGTTAAATCTTTATGCATCTGTGTATCTTGAGTTCAATGCATTTTTTTTTACATTTATGAGGCTAATTCCCGGATTAATAGCAGCATCGGTAGCGTCCTCTTCGCCGGTCGAAGGGTCGAAAATGTTACAACCTCAAATGGAAATAACAGAGATTTTAGGTCTTACCAATTTGAGATGCACAACCTGGTTCTGGAACTGGTTGGCCTAGGGTTTGTATGAGAAACCGTAATTTTCCGAAGCAAGAATTTTAAACTTTTGATTGGACAAAAAGATGTGCCTCTTCAAAGCGAGTTGTCCAATGTACTCCTTTTTCCAATTTGATGGAGGAAACCCACAAAAGCTTGATGCCCTAGTTTTCTCCCAGCACTAGTGTCTGGGTCAAAAATGAAAATTCATCAAACTTGATTCTGCTTCCTCCAAAAGATGCACCCTCCTAGGCGAATTAGCCTAGCCCTCTTTGTTTGATGATCTGTGGAGAGAAGACCTTGAACTAGGAAGCCCTAGTTTCCCACTACTGCACAATGCCTTCTTTTCAGGCTAGCTTTGATACCATGTTAGAGTTAGCACTTTAATTCAATTTAATTAGGATCTTTAACTGAAAGAATAACAAGCACAACAAAACACAATAGACACGATAATTTTCCTTGGGGAAACCATAAATGAGAAAACCCCGCAACTTCCTCAAAGATAGATTCGTCACTAATACAATATCACAAAATGGAAAAACTAAAAAATAAGAAGTATTCTGCAACTCTCTCTTTCTCCTCTAGCAAACTTGTCTTCTCTCTTGCTTATGTGAACTTGAGTGTGTGAGTGGTGTGTCCAAATAAGAGGGAAAACTCTCTAATTATACTCTTCAAGTGACTAACCTAAAACCTAAGTGGGGTCGACCTCCTACCCTAACAGGGTCGACTTGTCTCTTGGGAGACTCAAAATACAATTTACAATATTTCTTCTAGGGACTATTGCCCCGACTTACAACAAAGGTTTTACCTCAATGACCTTGCATGACCAAACATAATAATGGCATCCTCGGACAGAGGAAAAACATCTTCATCGAAGGTACAAGTGAAATACAATAATAGTATAAATATAAAATACAAATGAATAACTTCCAAAGTTATATTTACAACAATAGGGTGGTTATCCTTAGATCCCACAATGGTGGTTAGTAGTTGGACTTGTGGTCCCCTGCTTTTATAGATTTGGGGCCAACTAAACTAAACCCCACTCCTATATATTATATTTGAAACTTTGCCTCAATTGTATGATATCATGCGAACATCAAGTCTAAATATCTATATTGATCATTTGGGTACAAGGTACCCACCAAATACTTTTGTCAATCTAATGATATGATGTGTGGGTGTAATGGGTTATCTATTGTTTCTATGTGATAATTATTAAGGCTTTGATTTAGCATGTTAACCACACATTAATTAATAATGTCCACAACAATTTTCTAACAGGACTAACCAGCTCTGATACCATGTCAAAACGCAGGAATAAAAATCTAAGAGATAAAAATTTGTATTAGAAAGAAAATTGAATTCCACAAAAGAGAGGTACAACCATTTTTATAGCTCACAAGTGACCTATCACTTCATCTGCCCACTTGACACCTTAACAGCCTACGTGTCAAGCTTCTATCTATCTAATTAGATCAGACATTACAAGTTATTTATCTATAGCAAAACTAAGCTAAACATGGGATCATTATGTTCCCTCAAAAACAGGAAGAAATATTAAAAAACACAATAAGAGATGGATTTACATAGCATATAAACAGATTTTAATTAATGTTGCAATATATCTATCAAAATAAATGTGTGAGAGTGTAGCTACATGAATAAACCCAAAACCAACCTCTTTCGCTAATTCCTTAAAAATGTGAAATGGAACAAGCCATTCTGGGCAATCCACTGCATCCTGAAATGTAAAATGAAAACGATATTATCAAATACAACTTTTAAATCCCTGTTATAGACATAACAAATTGTTCCAATCTTTCAATCAAGCCATGTCATTGTGTATTTTCATTATCCAGCAATGCATACCAACTAACCAATTTCTGCTGGTCTAATGACTGCAAAAATATTATATTCAATACATATGCACAAATATATGCAATCAAGAATCCATAAATGGAACAACATTGCAAGCTATGTACCCTAAAAAATATTTCAAATGTTTTACATGGTATACATGGAAATGCAGCAACAACCTTTCTCACTGATGGGAGAGGAGCACATTGAGGAAAAAAATATTATTGCACTAAGAGAAATGAGGTGCACTTTACAGACCAGTATGCATGAAAGAAAGGTTGAAGTATGTAATATCAAAGTGGAAAAAACAAAAAACAACCATATTAATAAAAAAGAATATAAAAAAGGCAGGAACCATAATAATAAAAAGACCATTAAAAATCTGACCATAATAATAAAATAAACCATCATAGATCTATCGTAACACCAAAGTTTTAAGCACTGAGAAGTTTGTGCATCGGTTTATATTGTGTCCCTCTTGGTGCCCAATAGATCCAGGGTTAAGATGTATCCATGCTGATAATATTCAATTCAAAAGAAAGGGCAGTGTGAAATAACTCTAATCAAATCTTTACAAATATGAAATTCAAATAATAAGAATCCTAACAAGCAGAGGAAGAACACAAGTGTTGCTAACTCCATACTCCATGAATAACAAAAGTTCTTCAAAAGCACATTGGTCACATTTCCCTTACGAAATATGAACATCAATAATAATATCACAACATGACAAGCAAAGAAAGAGAAATTCATATGCAGTCCCTACGATGCAAGAACAATGGAAATTTGTCAATCATTTGTGAATGATCGGAGGGAAATTTATATCCTTCATTCATTTTTTTCACGTGGTTCACAGCCCCGAGAATATTGGTCAAGGCTCAATACATCCACAATAATAATTCTAGGGGACCCAACCGAAGGGGGCTTTCCCTAATGGACCCAGTTTTGGGAGCCTAACCCCAAAGGACCCAGGGAGTTGGATTTGTGAGAGTTGAACCTCTAACCTCAATATCAAATGGTCTTTGGAATTGGACTCCAACCAACTGAGCTACCCCTCAAGGCTATATTCTTCATTCAATCTCTACAAACACTGAGTTTATGTAAAAATGCCCAAACCTATTGAATCAAGTAATAAATTTGTAAATGATTCAAGCCGTAGAAAAAATTTCTACTCTACTCCCTATTTGGGATACTTGAAGCAATTTGTGAGGATTTTATCAAAAAATCAATAGTGTGAAAAATTATAAAATACAATGATTCAAGCATGCACCATATCATCCACAACAAATTCTCTAATAATATGTATTTTTCCCATTGTCAAAACATATAGGAAGACATGTACTCCAAAATAAACATATAGAGAAAAGAAATATAGTTTTAGTAAGTATGGTAAGTGGCATCTGTTGCCCACCTATTTCGACTAGGTGGCAACCTCATGTACATTGAAGATCTACATTTTGTGCAGTTTGTACCATGGAAAAATTCTAGGGATTTTTCACTCAGCAGGGCAATTATGCCCCTTTTGTACACGAAATGTCCGCTCCCCTGCGTGGGATAATTAATGTAACTTTATATGTCATCATGGGTGATTCCTCTAAGGATGTCACCATGGACTTTATTATCACGGAAGTCCTCTTCACCGAGTGTTTTTTTCCCTTCCAGTTAATTTTGTTAATTAACAATTTTAATTGGTTGGGTTTTTCACTCACCAATCCTCCAAAGTGGTGAATTGGCGTTCTGATAATCAAGCCCATGAGATGGCTAAGGTTTCAAGTTGTTGTCCATGACCATGCTAGCCATATCTTATAGTCTTGCGGAATTTCGTTAGGATTTTAATTTCTATTTTGATTTTTTCCTAATTAATTAACTTTACCATTTGGTGGTTAATTAATTGAGTTTTGATGTAATAATGTAATCTCTTGAACCTGGGCATTTTGTAATAGGGGCTATGAATGCAAATGAAAAAGCTATGACACCCCCTAAGCCATTGGTTCAAGTCTCATGTCATTCTGACAAGGGGTTGGGAAGTTATACCAATTTTGGTTAAGACAAGGTATTTTTTTCTAGGAAATTAATTTAATTTCCAATGATGAAAAATTAAATTATTTGATTTTAAAGGAAAAAATCAAATAAGGCCATCGTAATTAAGTTTGGGAAGTGGCTAAGCATAGTTAATTTTTATTTAAATAAACCCCCCATTGTCAAAATAAATTTTTGAAGATTTCCTAAGTGGGGTGCCCCTCTTGTCTTGATAAAAGATAAAAAATAAAATATTTAAAGTAAAAGATTTAAATAAAAGATTAAAAAATAAAAAATAAAAAATCAAAGATAAGAATAAAAAATCAAAATTTGAGTCAAAGGAGGCCCCAAATAAAAAAAATAAAGGATAAAAAATTAAAATAACAAAACTTAAAATTTGAGTCTCCCATGCCAAGCACTTACCTTGCATTTTATCTTCAAGATCCATTCATTTATTCAGAGTTTCATTTTGTATTTTGCATTTCCGCTCATATTTTTGTCACTATTTTAAAACTAGGTTTTATTCACTGTATAGTGAATAAAACCCTTGTTTTAGGGCTTTCATTCATAGTATATTAGTTTGGTATTATAAATCTGCAATTTACTTGTCATTTCAGGGCCTAAAAACCCATTTTTAGCCACCAGAAGTTCAAGTTTTACATAGTGTCAAGTTCAGATTTTTGCACTGTTTTTTCCGAGTATTTGGGGTTAACTTCTAACATACTTTCTGTAGTGTTTTCTACTGTAAGATCCAGCAAAGTAGGTCACTGTTTTTTGCAGGTTTTTTACACAGGGAAGGAGGAGGTGTTGTCAAAATTTCATTAGGAAAAAAGACCCTAAAAGTTTTGGGTACAAAAAGGGGTCCAAAACCCCATTTTTTCTTCTCTTTTCTATAATTTGTAAACCCCAAAGAGTAGTACTCTTGGAGTATTCTTCAAAGCTCTTTAAAATCATTTTTAAATCTTGTATATGAAGTTAGAGTAGTGATAGGGTAGAACACTAGTTGTTAGATTTACTTTTTTGCAAGTAGATATAGTCTTTTGCTTTCTGTTTACCCACCATCTCTATTAGAGGGATTGATGTGTGGTTAGGTTAATTGTTTAGAGTAGTTCTTTTGTTTCTGTTCTTTTTATTTCCAAGCACTTAGTTCGATTTACTTTTTGTTGCAAGGAAGTAATTTTACAACTTGCCTTTCGATGTATCCTCTGTCCCTATCCATTTTCTCCCTTTAGGGAACTCGGATCAGGGTATGAAAAGCAGAAAGGCAGGGGCTTAGATTTAATTAGATAACACTGCCTTGTTTGTTTAGTTATTTCTGTACCAAACACATTTGCTTTACCAATCTAGGGTTCAATTACCAGCACCTCCCATAAGAAATACCGCTTGGTTGAGCCCTGTTGATAGTTTTAAAATTTACTTGCATGCTTAACCATTACAAGATTTAAAATTTACCCCAAAAATTAACCAACAACGAATTTAGCCCCTATTCCTCTACTCGGTTATCACCCTTCGGGTTACTCACGAAATACAACATGGGGTAGAGGAGTTTTAGTAAGAGGCATCCATCACATTATTGCTTTAATCCAACTGAAAACTAGTGACCTTTGGAAGCCACAGGGGGTGAAAGACCGAGGGGGGTCTCACGACGTTCGCGTCCTCCCTTGTTGGGCGCCTGGCACTGGGGGTTTGATCTGTGAGCTACAGGTGGGCTTGTTCCCATTGTTTTGAGCACAGCAACACTCCACCTTTGGATTAAAGGGATACCTAGTAGGGGTAGACACACCACTGTTTGAAGACATAATATAAGAAGAAAAACTGTAATAAAATTTACTAAGAAGAACAAGAAGCATTACAAAACTGGCTCTACACTCCAGCAAGGATTTACAGTACATTTTCACTCCAGCATTGCACTCCAGCACATTACTTTCAGTCTCATTTACTTTCAGTTTCATTTACTTTCAGTTCTGCAATTGTTTATGTGGTGAATGCTTAATAACTTAATGACATTTGTTTAACTGCTTCAAGTAATTCAACTTAAAGTCTTTCCATTTTCATTTACTGTTCGTTTAATAAATTTCATTTAAGGCATTTTCCTTCTGTTATCTCGTCTATAACTTGTAAATCTGGTTCATATTTGTCTAAACTATAACTATATTACTTGTTCATTTGTTTATATTGATAAATTTAGATCATATGTACATTGCTTAGATATCTTGATTCATTATTGTTTATAACTGTATCATCTATTTATTTATTCATCCCATTGTTAGATAACATTTAACCTGTGAGATAATTAACCCAAATTGCATCTCATTAAAGGTTGCATTCTCTGACTCCATTCTTTAGGCACTAGTTGTATCTGAATAAAGGCTTGATTGTCATTTGAGAAATATTGCATTTGCATTGGCTGATTGTCATCCTTAGTAAATAGTAAAACCTAAGCCTTTCACCTAATAATAAAGATCCTTTTAACTCAACTATTAATAAACTTAGGAATATAGTCTTTCGTAGGGACTACCCCCCTTGGCTCTGTTAGGATCTGGCCTAAACAGAGGAGTTGTGGACTGTGGTGATAGTGGTCCCCAGCTCTCACTTGCCCCCAAGGACACACATAGCAGGTTGTTGACTTTCCTGTGCCCTAAAGTGTGTATTAGGCGACAACATCTTTGGCGCAATTGCTGGGGACAAGTCTTTTGTCCTTGGTCTTGACATTAGTTAAATAATTTTAGATTTAATTCTTTAATTCTTCAATTAAATTATTTAAGTGTTAATAAAAAATTTAAAATAACCTTAAATTTTTTATTTTTTATTTTTCTTTTACCCATATTAGAAGTTTACTTGTTCTCCAAGTGGTGACTCCACTTCAAAATATATAGTAAGGTATTCTACTTGGAGCCCTTTGGTTTGCTTAGCTCCCTCTTAGATCCTGAAAAGGCTTTTAGAAGAAGTTAAACAAACTTGCTCTATGTAGAATCTTTACAAGTCTTGGAGAAGAAGCCAATTTCTAATATATCTTTGTTGTTTATCCAAGTAAACCAACCTTAACAATGGATAATTATTATAGACCATGTGATTTCTCTAAAATTGTTGGTTACCCTCATGACGTTCCAGAAAAAGCTATAGATGAGTTGTCTTCTTTTCAAGGAGACAATGTTACAAGTGCTAAAGCCCACATCAAAAATTTCAATTTATGTATTGCAAGGTATTGTATGGCACACAACCATGAGGATGTGAAGATGAAACTCTTTGTTTTGTCCTTAGAGGAAGAAGCCATTGATTGGTCTATGGAACAGGATGATAACAAGTTTAAGACCTTAAGGGAATCATTGAAGCCTTTAATGATAAATGGGGAGATAAAAGGGATCACCATTCCCTGTTAATTGCCTTACACTCTAGCCATAAGGAAGATAATGAAACGGGTGTAAGGATTTAACAAAACATTTAATGAATTGGTTAAGAGTCTCCCTAAAGATATTAAGCCTCCTGAAAAGGCCATCTTAATTTTCTATGTTCAAGCTTTTGAAGGGGAAATGAGATACCAACTAAGGGATAAAGAGCCTACAAATGTTAGGGAGGCACAAGACAAACCTATTAAAATAGATAAGAATATGCAAGCTTCGGGGAAATCAAATGTTCTTGGGTTTTCAAAGCGTAGTCCTCCAGAGTCAGATAAAGTTAAGAAAGTTGAAAACCAGGAACCCCAAGGTGACTCTATCAAAGAGCTCGCTCGATTGATTAAGCAAATGGAAGAAGTCTATATTAATCAATTATCAGCTATGCATAATAAGATAGTGGCCATGGAAAAAGATAAAGGTAATAATCATAAGCCAAATGATAGATGGCAAAAGGGTCTCCCTAAAGGACCCCCTTATCAAGAACAAGAAAGACCTCCAGAGCCTATGGAAGCAAACAATTGGTTTGATGATCCAGTAATCCCTTACTGTAGGGCTTGTGATGATTCACATGAGGAAGGGACTTGTCCCATTTTCTTTCAGATTATAAAGGAAAAGTTAGCAGCTAGAGAAAGAATGGAACAGGTTAATATGGTTGGTCATGAATGTGTGTTTGACAATAATGAGGATTTATTGGATTTAGTAGAAGATAGTAACGACATGGTTTGCACGACTAGAAAAACGGACAAAGTAGAAGAAACAAAGTGTATTTTCAAGTAATAATTTGAGTATGGATTTAGGGGGTTGGATCAGTAATGTAAAGGTATCAGTTCCTATAGCAGAGAGTGTAAAGGTTCCAGCCCAAAAGGATAAACCACCCAAGGCTTTAGTAAGTTCTCTTCAAGTCAGTAAAATGTCAGACCATTTTCAGAATGTTTTAGAAGAAAAGACAGTTGAGGCATGCCAGAATGAATCAATGTTTTTTCAGAATGTGGACAGTGTACATAGTGTAAAGGATCATGTTATTTTTGTTAGCTTCTCAGAAAATATAAAGGATGGAATCATAATTAAGGAAGTTAACAAAATATGGCATGAAATTTTTTTTGATAGTGTGGACTTTTGGAAAAATTTCAAAGATGTGAGGCACTATCAAAGTCACAAGAAACAAGAAAGGGTCAAATGAGCCACAAATCAGGTTTTTCTTCAAAAAAATAAATACTTAGTGTCCTAAGGGACACTCTCTGTAATGTATCTCTAACCCTTTTCCTTGCATTCTTTTAACAGTTTTGTATTATTTCATTCTTTGAAATTATTTATGCATATATGTATGATCATTGTGTAGTCATTTCCTTTATTCATTATTGATCATTTATTGGTTTCTACATGAGGACTTATGTTGGTTATTGGTGAGAATTTG
>LPNX010352828.1:260010-306291 GCA_001517045.1 Pseudotsuga menziesii | reverse complement strand
ATTGTGGACAAGCCGTGTGATGAGTTGGAGTTGGTACACTCTTCATCACCTACAACAGGAGTCCAAACAGTTATGACAGGCGAAATACATGAGGTGCAAGGTAATGAGCACAGCAGTCGAGATAGTGAGCAGTCACACATGGAGGTTAGGGAGATTTTATACATGCATGAGATAGAGCTTCCAGATGATAGTCACCGAAAAAAGATTGAACGTATTAAAGAAAGCATTCTAGCGATGAAAGAGAGGACCAAGAGACTCCGAGACACCATAGTACAACGAGTCCCCATCATGCATTGGGGAGCAAGACTCTTGAGGAGACATTCACAGGCAAGAAGTCTGAGCTTGATCATTTTTGCATTTTTATGTGCCTGACTTATTCACATGTCTCTTCTGAGAAGAAGACAAAGATTGAGCCCACTGCAAAGAGGGGCATGTATGTGGGCTATGATGAGACTTTGATGGCCTTTCGCATTTATCTTCTTACCCAAAGGAAGGTTGTTGTGAGGCAAGAAGTGAGATTTGAGGAGGAGAGGGCCTTCGAGAAGTCCAAGGAGTCTGAGCAAGAGTAGCAAGCTCCCACACCTCAGGCAGTTACACAGGCTCCAACAATTCAGAGTACTAGGTCACAGGGCCACATGTTCTATAGGTTCAGTGGTACAGGCAGCATGTATTCCGAGGATAGGTTTTGCTTCTCGGTTCACAGGTTCACCAGTTGCAACTATCAGATCACTTAGTTCACCAATGACTGCTTCACCAGCTGCTGGTCCACATGTTTCTGGGCCATCCACTTTTGGCAGTACTTCAGAGGATGAGAGACCAGTTTAGGAGCGACCTTCAAGGAAGAGAAAGCCTAAATGGCTTTGTGACAACTTCAAGGAAGCAGAGCCATTTGGAGCGCCTAAGGAACCGGTGAGGAGTGTTGTGATGCCAAACAGATTGGGTATGGCATTGGTTGCTAGTCTTTGTGATTTGGAGCTTTCTACTTTTGAGGAGGCCTCTTAGCATCATGTTTGGAGAGATGTCGTGATGGAAGAGTACCATTCCATCATGAAGAAGGATGTATGGGAGATTGTACCGAGACCAAAGGGGAAGTCTATGGTGACTTCCAAGATGATTTACAAGGTGAAGCATGTTGAAGATGACAATGTGGAGAAGTTCAAGGCTCGCTTTATGGCACGAGGGCTTTCATAGGTAGAGGGAGTTGATTATGATGAGACCTTTGTGTCGCTTGCTCGATATTCCTTGATTAGAGCAGTGATTCTCATAGCAGCAGAAATGAGTTGTAAGATCCACAAAATAGATGTGAAGATCGCATTTCTCAATGGTCTTCTACAGAAGGAGGTGTATTTGGAGAAACCTTAGGGCTTTGAGATCCATGAGAGGGATTCTCAATTATGCAGGCGAAAAAAGCCCCTGTATGGTTTGAAGCAAGCTCCTCGAGCTTGGTATTCTAGGATTGATTCTAACTTGTTGTAGATGGGATTTCAGAAGAGTGAGGTTGATCCCAACCTTTACTACATTGTGGTTGGTGGTGATTCGCTCATTCTTTTGTTGTATGTTGATGACTTGTTTATCATAGGGGAGGAGTGCCTCATTGCAGCTTGTAAGAGAGATATTGCTTCAAAGTACGAGATGGCAAATATTGGGTCGATGCATTACTCTTTGGGGATGGAGGTTTGGAAGGAGCCTGGTCATATTTTCTTAGGAGAAAAAAAGTATGCAACTGATGTTCTGAGGTGATTTCGAATGGAGGACTGCAGGTTGATGACCACATCGATGATCACCAACTAGAGGAAGCTTCATGCTTCTAAGGGAGAGTTGGTAAATCCTACTTTATATCGTCGGCTCAGTGGTTCATTGATGTATTTGGTCAACACCATACCAAACATGTGTTTTGCAGTGAACAGTCTTAGTCAATTCATGGAGGATCCTAGGAGAGTCCACTAGGTAGCCGTGAATCATGTGTTGAGATACCTTGCAGGGACAGTGGATTATGGTCTGGACTACAGGAATTCGGGTGGAGTTAGTTTAGTTGGCTTCACAGATTCAGATTGGGTAGGTAGTGTGACAAAACGAAAGAGCACTTCTAGTTGTTGTTTCAATTTGGGCTCAATAGCAGTGTTGTGGTTTAGTTAAAAGAAAAAGTCTATTGCTTTGAGTTCTGATTAAGTTGAGTACATAGCAGGCAGTCAGGCTAGTTGTGAGGCACTATGGCTTCACAAGTTATTGGTGGATTCGTTTGATCAGGAGTTGAGACCCATAGTGATAAACTGTGACAATTGGAGTTGCATCCAACTCTCTGACAATCCATTTTTTCAAGACAGGTCAAAGCACATAGAGATCAAATACGATTTCATCCAAGATTATGTTCACAGAGGAGTTGTTGAATTACGGTACATTTCCACTAATGAGTAGGTAGCTGACATCTAACACAATCCTTGGGGCGAAGAAAATTTGTCTTCTTAGGGACAAGTTGGGAGTGGTGAAGAACAACTTCCTCGGTTAGAGGAAGTGTTAAATTGTGCACCTTGGAAGTTGTTCCCCTAAGTGATTTTGCCTAAGTCACTAGAAAAAGGGAAAAGTTCACATGACCCTTGTATTAATGACTTGAGATGAGCATTAAATTCACTTTAGGGATTAAAGTGCACTTTATGAAAAATTAAAAATGTTGTTGATTGATATTTAAATAATGGAGAGAAAAAGTGTTTTATCTCATGTGTTCATCTAATCAAATATGGGCCCTTCGATTAGATGGCCTTTTAGCCACCCCATTATTTTTCATTAAAGGCAAAGTTCATGTGAAGAGGCACTTTTCGATTCTTAATGAGCAATTAGAAAACAAGTCGAATTGGAGATCAAAGAGGAAAAACCTTTGGCACAAATTCCAAGATGCGAGTACAACTGGTACATCAGTTTATATAGATAACTAATCTAGCATAGAAATTGAGGAGTCTTGCACGCATTCCTAGGCAATGCAGTGGATACAATTTTCAAGGCAGATACAATAGTCTGTACGCTAATCCGTAAACTGAGTTTTTGCAGTAGGATGGGCACGAATTTTGAGGCAATGTGGGCACAAAATTCAAGGGTGTTTATTGCTAAGATATCTAATAAGTAAACCAAGATTTTCGAACTGTATAGGAAGCACGTAGTTCGAGAAATTGTTGAGTGTAATTTACAATATATCCGTACATTACTTTCAGCATGTAGTTCGAGTAGAATTTGCACAGATTTCGACACTGTTTGGCTCAAAAATCGAGGCTAAAAATTGATCTGATTGGTTGAGATAAGTTGTATTCTGTTGTTGCATTATTTTAACGAAGAAATAAAAAATCACTCTCTGAAACAGGTTTTGCCCTTATGGGTTTTGCCTGGGCAATTTGCCGAAAAATATTAGTGTCTCAATTATTTTCATGGTGTGAACTTCGTGAATTTTTTGCCGATAATATTTTTTTTCATCTTGTGTTTCAAGTGAGTTTATTGTTTATGAGATATAACTTAATTGCAGTATTAAACTCATTGGGTTGGTCATTAAACAAGTGAAAATTTCAAACTTGAAACCAGGTTGGGTTTGGACATAAAAAACTTTCATTTCCATCATGTTCCCCCTTTCGCAATTGACTTATCATATGTTTTGTACCATGGTCTTTATGCTAATCCCATGTATGAATTCCTAAGCAAGGTAATCTAAGGGAAGTGAAGCTAAAATGATAAATGTTGTATATATGAGTAATGTCCCGTTGCAAAATCCAAGTTCCCTATGTCCGAGGTTATCAAAGAAAAATCTAAAGCAAAGGAACTAAGCCAAAAAAAGGTTAAAAAATAATAAAAAAATAGAATTCAAAGAAAGATAAAAAGGGATCAAAAAAATGAGGCACAAGGAAAGGGTAACTCAAGATAAATACTCCCTTCTAAGGCACAAAAGAGGAAGAAAAATCATTAGTCCTTAGCTCTTGAAAGCTAAGGGGTAGGCCATATTACTTCGTTACATTCTTACAATGGTCAAGTCGTGAACACCCTTCTCCTAACACCACATTCACTTCATCTCCCTCACCTTACTTAGAATTCACTTAGTCTTAGGAGTGTACCAAGAAAATCCAAATCAATTATAGCTACATCATGATAATTCTAAGGTTATTGGGATAATTTAATTAGTAAGTTATTAGAAAAGTGTACTTAATAGCCTTCATATTAATGTTTTTGATGGATACCTAATCCTACAAGATTGTGCTATATTGTAGATATTGTAAATATCTGAAGAGTCATAAGAAATATGAAGTCATAACATACCTCTAGAAGATGAAACCAAAGGGCACTATGTATATTTATATATGATTCTCGTTAATGCAAACCATCCAACCTTAGAGTTATTCTACACCTGTTAGTGGTATCGAAGCCTTGGCCTTTCTAACTCCCTGAGTGCCTGTTCTGCCAGTTATGTCCTCCTTGGTGTATTGCTTCCTTTGCCAATTGTACACTACTCTCATCTCTACATTGGCATTTCCCTCCATCTCTACACAAGACTCCATTCCTCTCTACGTGAGACCTCTATGGGCATTCTTTCCCCCCATCTCTAAGTGAGACCCATGTGGGCTTTCTTTCCCTCCATCTTTGTGTGAGACTTGTGTGGGCATTCTTTCAATCCAACTTTGTTTAAGACTCCATTCCCTCAACAATCCACGTGAGAATCCATCTCTGCATGAGCGAATTGGAAACATCCCCTCAACTTCTAAGGAGTGGACATCGATATCTCTGCATGTGGGGTGTTGCAGGGAGACTCTATAAAGGAGCTATGTGAAGAAGCTAGTGCGAGAGGAGCTAAGCTGAAGTTCATGTGAACTACATGGAAGCCCTCTCTTCAAAGTTGTGTCAAGACATTTTTGTCTGCATTTTACCATGATCCAAGTCAAGGTGCTACATGAGGGTTGTTGGAATTGAGTGGGCAATGGGCATTGTTCAAGTTGCGACCTAGAGTTGGAGCTAGTGTATTATGTTGTATGGTTACGTTCAATGTGAAAAACCCCTACATCTGGGTAGATTCACCTCCAATCACTGCTGCATCTATGGTGTTCGCTCCATTCACATGAAGACCCTGATGGATACATCTACATGAGCACATCTATGTACCTTTGTGTGGACGATATTCTTTGCATCTACGTGTTGGTCATTCTGGGTATAATCTCTGATACAACCTCTCCATACTAGTGGGTATAACAACAATCTGTTATTTAATTACTTGTGCCCTAATTGTTGGTCTGAGATGAAGTGTATTCCCAATCATCCCACATGTGCAACCAGCATGCCCATCATCCATCACCCAAATCATCCCAATCACCATAAGTGCAATCAGCATGCCCATCATAAGAATCGATGCTATCAGTCTCATAGGATAGCTCTAATGGTGGGTCGAAGGTTGTGGTTTTGTCAACTTCAGTGCACACATCATCAACATGAGTAGATGCATGCACTTCGAAGAAGTCATCCTCGAGTTCTCTCAAACATCCCTCATGAGATGAGGTATCCACATTACCAACCTTTCAAATTTGAACTACTCTTCCTTCTCAATTGACAAGTAAGCCTCCAACCATTAAGGGTGCTCTAACAATGTGGTTAGATTCTTTTGATATTCGTGAGAAGCTTGTAACAATTCTGCTGTTAGGATTATTATTAATCCTCCCTGTCTCCTTGACCATACATAGTCTAATTGATCATCTTGCCTAACTTAGGGAAACTTTATTATTGTACTAGAGTATGGGGAACAGATAAAGAGGTTATCTACCACTTACTGCATGTACATGAATGAGTTGATGTGCCTCTGAGACCAATCCCTACATTATAGGATCCCACTCTGAGTTCCACCAGCAGCCTCCATCAATTGGTAGTGGTAGATAAGCAATGATGCTGAGTCAACCTCCAGTTACATTCAGTTAGATCACTCTTAGTTAGTCTACCGCCAGTTTTGCATGGTTGCAAGGGGAAGTGGATCCTTTTTTCCACCTACCTCATCAGTTTAACTGGTTTAACTAGCTTTAACTGATTGTTGACTGATTTAGACATCAGGAGTTAGAGTAGTTGCTCCCATGTAGTGATTTAGACACTCTTAGTTAGCCAATCAGTCAGGTTTATTTGGTAGATTCAAATCCTATCCACATGATTGGAATTCTATTTATTGTAACACCATTGTATTACTGAATATAGAAAATGGAAGATTTCTCATATTGTTCTTCAGTTATTCTTCTCTATATTTTTCTTGTGCAATCTATGTGAAGACAGTTTTTGTCCCAAAATCTTCTTGTCAAAATCTAATATGGTATCAAAGCCTAGTCTAGCTATTCGAATCTCCCTCAGATATTTCCATTGATGCACTAGAAGCAGTTGTGATTCCACATAAATCCTGCAATATTTTCCTTGCTAACTCTAGATTATGTCTAGAGAAGTCTCTACAGGTGTCACGAACACTGGAAATGTGCTCTTTGTCGAAATAGAGGTTGATTCATCTTACAAAAATTTTCTTTCTAGTTTTGTGTAGGTATTCAGTTCTCTCACCAACAGTGCAACAGCAGAGCATGGATCTATCTAAGATAGTAACCTTAACTTCATTCAATTATTATGAATGGAAATCCAAGATTGAGATACTATTCCGCAACAAAGGCCTCTACAGAGTTACTATGGCCTTACAAATCAAGCCTATTGCAGTTGCTGAGAAAGCAAGGTGGCATAACAAGAAGGATGAAGCTTATGGCTTTCTTTGTCTCTCTCTCTCTCCATAACTTCTTTTTCATCTTGATGGCTTGACAGGCCCTAATGAAGTGGATCAAACTTCAATCCCTCTTCGGAAAGCAAGATGATCTTAGAGAACATCAATTGGAGAATGAGTTGATCTCATTGAGATCAAGTGAATTCGAGACCACTGAGGAAATCATCACCAAGTTTAAGTCACTAGTGCTTTTTCTCAAACAGTGTGGGATTACGAAGGAAGAAGATCAGTTAATCCTCTCCATTCTATCAAAGTTAGGTTGGGATTAATCAGTGTTTGTGTCAACATTCTATGCTACTAAGCTTGCAATTTGAAATTGGAGGATGCCATCCTTGGATGCATTCATAGATTCTCTCACACAAGAGAAGATCAAGCTAAGTCAAATGGGGACTCTCAAAAACTTAAAGGATCATGTGCTTGCTGCTCTTGGAAGCAAGAATCTCAAGTCCAAAGGAAAGCTAAAAGTGAAGGAGAAAAAGACAAAGTCAAACTCTAAAGATGAAGGTTCTAACTCTACTGATGAAGGATCGAATTTCAAGAAGGGCAACAAGAAAGGAAGATCACAGTGTATCTATTGCAGCAAATCTTCTCACAATGAAAATTCTTGCTTTGAAAAAATAATAGACATCATGAGTCAGTTGTTCAAAAGAAACAACATTGATGTTCCAGATTTTGCAAGAAGGGAAAAATATGTTGATCCCCAGGGGCACTATAACACTATGCAATTCAAAGGTAATGATGCTCATGCTTTGGTTGCTAGAATAAAGTATGTTTCTGATGTCTCTGATTTTGATACTCATTCTGATATATTAGAATCAAAAATCTGTTTGCCTCCCCTTGAAAAAATACCTATCAGTCTCCCAAAGCCATCTCCTCTTAATACTAGTTTTTGACTTGCCTTCATTCGAATCCTTCAAACTCCATTCAGATTATTCTTTCTCTGATTTAGAAGATGATTTGCAACATGATATGCATGTTATGGCACCTTTATCCCATCCATTTGATACTCAGAAGACCCTACAACTCCCAAACTCCTCAGTTGGTAAACTAGACAATTTCATGGTTTCCTATACTGTATCACTAGTGAAAGTTGTTACTATGTCTTTGTTTTCTGTCATTGGTTGGTTTTCCTTATCACTGGCTATAAGTGCGTTGTTGTTAAAAACATTTGGGTATGATATAACTTTTATTAGGTCAAATTTTAGATCCTTATGCTCACCATATTTGCTCAATTGTCGATGTAGACTAATTGAACCTAGTTTTCCTACTATAACTCAACCGAATTTTGAAGCCACTATACCTTGGTTGCTTGCTACTCCATATGAATTAATTTCTGATATATTAGATCCTCCTAAGCTCTATTACAGAATTAGAAAGGTTTTACATCAGTTTGGGAAAAAGGTTCACAATCGAATTCATGATTATGCAGCTACACTAAAAATTGAGCCTACCGATTTCATTGATGTTCTTTGGTTAGAATATGATTGCACAGATCTCTTTTCCATCTCTGATTTTATGTTCAAACCTGATATTTTATGTTGTCCAATCACAGAGCATTCACATGATGCTCCTTTATCACCAGAAGATGAGCTACAAGGGGCTTCTCCTCATGCTTTTTGTCTACACAGCAATGAAAATCTGATACATGATCAAAGCATCTACAACAACTCTACAAAGTTTTTCACCAAGAAGCAGTACATCCAGCTTATTCAAGTGAAGAACAAAGATGGAGTGATGGTATTCATTTAAATTATGTGCCATGTCCATTTTTGAGGACGAATTTCTCCCATGCGTTTTTTCTTTTTTCCTCATTTTACATGGATAAATATTTTTTACATTGAGATTGTAATGGGTGACCTTTGTTCTCAGTAACCAGGGCCCAGGTAGTCCAAAGTTAGGATTAAAGGGGGGTGTTAGGATTATTATTAATCCTCCCTTTGTCTCCTTGACCATATATAGTCTAATTGATCATCTTGCCTAACTTAGGGGAACTTTATTACTGTACTAGAGTGTGGGGAATACATAGAGAGGTTATCTGCCACTTGCTGCATGTGCATGTGTGAGTTGATTTGCCTCTGAGACCAATCCCTACATTATAGGAGCCCACTCTAAGTGCCACCAACAGTCTCCATCAGTTGGTTTTGGTAGATAAGCAATTATGCTGAGTCAACCTCCAGTTACATTCAGTTAGATCACTCTCAATTAGTCTAGCGTCAGTTTTGCATGGTTGCATGGAGAAGTGGCACATTTTTCCACCTACCTCATCAGTTTAACTGGTTTAACTAGTTTTAACTGATTGTTGACTAATTTAGACATCAGGAGTTAGACTAGTTGGTCTCACGCAGTAATTTAGACACTCTTAGTTAGCCAGTTAGTCCGGTTTAGTTCGTATATAAAAATCCTATCCACGTGATTGGAATTCTATTTATTGTAACACCATTATATTACTAAATATAGAAAATGGAAGATTTCTCGTATTGTTCTTCAGTTATTCTTCTCTATATTTTTCTTGTGCAATCTATGTGAAGACTATTTTTGTCCCAAGATCTGCCTATCAAAATCTAATACCAAGAGTTCATGATTTGTCTTCATTTTGCTCAAGCCCTGAATGCAAGCCTTACTACCAAGTCACCATTGCTAGAATTGAAAGTTATAGTGCTGGTCACCCAACGGAAAGAAAATGAAGATGTCTTTTTCATTGATTTCCCCTCGAGCTGGCCAGATGCACAGCTCGGATACCATTGTAATGACCCCTGCTAGGACTGGGATGCTTTCTCCACTGGCTACTAGTGTATTCTAGTTGGAGACTTTCATCAAATACTTTGTATGCAACTGCTATAATACTCCAGTACTAGCCCAGAATTATTGTGATAAGAGTTTAATTCAATGTTCCCCCAAGTTTCCAGGACAAGGGGATGCGGGAGCAGGGAAACGCACATTCGGGACACGTGGAGACCACCCCCAAATTTAGGGAAATTTGGGGGGGACGTGGAGGCGTCTCTAAAATTATAAATATAAAATAAAATATAAAAAATAATAATTCATTTTATGTATATTCAATATTGTGCAATGTAAATACTAAATATATTGATTTATTTTGTAAGTAGTACCAAATAGGGATTGCTAAAAGTGAAAATAATGGGAAAACATTAAAAAAAAAAAAATTCTGAGGGGCATGGTGGGGGGAAACGTTTCGCTAGGAGTCCCCAAGTCTCCAGGATGCAGGAAACGTGGAAACGCGTCCCCGACCCTGCAGGACGAGTCCTCGTGGAGCACTGGTTTAATTGGCTTTTCTTAATTGGAAACATGTGTCCTGTACTGTTGGTGTGGTTTAGTGTTCAATGCTATCTAGGATTTTCACCAAACAATTGCAGTTAAACAATAGTGTTGATTGCTGTGACTTTGTCAAACACTTGGTAAGTTGGTAACCATGCTCGAATAACACTGTAATAACCCTCTCACTTATAGGATACAATGTACTAGTGTTTACTGCTATTATGGTGGCTCTCCCTGTTGAGAACTTTTGTCAAACAGTTTTCAACCTCCCATGTGACTGCTGTTATGTTTCTTTTTGGTTGGGATGTTGTTTGGAGTTGTCTCAGTTTAAAGATTTCATCAAACACTTGATTCTCATACACCAAAATTAATTACAAAGAGGTATGCACAGTGAAATAGGGGCTTGCCTACATTTAATACTCAAACAACTCCAAAATTACATGAAATCTCAATGGTTAAGCTAACAACAATACTAAGCCAACAACAACTGGTTATAATTAGTTTCTGACCTGATAATATCAACGCTTGACGATGGAGATTTATGGTTGTTATACACAACTTTACTGCCCAGGAAATTGTGTAATATTTTTGCTGTAGATGACAGTCACAGATGTAGCGCCCAACTGGTCCAAAACACTCCCAAACTCATCCAAATGTCCGTCATCCTTGAAGAATAATAGAACAGTAATCTCCAAGCCCTACAATCTCTAAACTAACAGAGAAAAAACAGCAGTGAAGGGTAGTCCCTAAAAGAATTGACCAGCACTTAGATTGTAGTCTTCTGCTCTTCCAAATCAGTCCAAAATAGGTATGTGCCCCCTTTCCTTCAAGCTGGGAATGTACGGAGACTGTACAATAGTGGAATGGGCCCCAAAACTAATGGTACATCCCCTTGCTAAGCCCCCACGCAATGGAAAACTACACAGCAACTTTCCTTGGGTTTCCACAACCTGCCAAAGTAAGTACGCCCTCTTTCCTCCAATCTCTCAAGCTGAAAATGGTGCCAAAGTCTTCAATGAACCTCAACCAACACAATACAAACTCTACTTCTTCCTCAATGCAATGTCATGAAAGATCTGAGTGATTTCTCCCTTAGATAACTAGGGTGGATGGTTTCACCACCAAAACTATTTCACACTCAGGGTTTTCGACCCAAGAGCACAAGCCACAAGAGCTCTCCAAAAATCAATTTTGAGAAAATATTTATGAATGAATAAGAGAGAGGTCAATTTTCCTTTTTAAGCTCATTTTACCTTTTTGGGCCACTTTTACCCTTTTCTCCGCTCAAATATTAATTAAAGTGACTTTATAAAGTCATTTCCATTTTATTAATTTATTAAGCCCTTTTCATCCTCCCAACATTTAAAGCTCTTAATCTCGGTTCCAATGAACTATTACACCAAGATACCCCTCTTAGATAAATTATTAAAATGACAACCTTCACAAAATCCATTAAATAATGCTTAATAATACTCCCAAATTCCAATTTATGGAAATGGTGGAAATGCATTGGAATCAAAATCTGACTTTGTCGGAGTGATCCTGATGATGAAAGATGATAATCAAACATCTGGACGCATCATGTAACTCTTCCAAACCATCCGAGCTCAAATTACCCCTCTGGTCAAGCTGACATAAACCCATAAGATCATCTCCAACTACAGAGCAAGGGCATCCAAAAATGGGCACATTACATCCCTTAACAGTTTTCTCTTACGACTGTCAAATCAGCAAAACAATTAAGAGCTGGAAATAATAATCCCAAGAAGATAAAATGTTGTAATCAAATCTGCAATATACACAATATGCGGACATCTAGAAAACTTGCATATATATGTTCAATGATGAAGTACATACATACCATAGCCTTCTCTCAAAGCTTAGGACAAAACCCAACCACCCAAGATGCCCTTGCTACAGTTAGACAACAAGCCCTAGCTCCTCCAAGCACAAGAATCCCTCTAGCACTATCTCCAAGGCAAGACATCCACCTACTCTTCAGCTTTCAACAAAGGCCTTGAACTCATTTAAGTTGTTAAATACCTCGCCTCATCCTTAGTCTTTAAAAAATAGATCCCAGTTTGATGAGAGAAATCATCAATAAAGTGATATTATACAACTACCTATGAAGGAAGCATAAGACATAGGTTTCCACACTTTCGGAGTAAACCCCAAAATTTAACATTCTTCTCATACAAAGGAATGCCAATTTACACCTTTCTATCCACTAGCATGATTTGCATGTGGAGGTTTGAGGAAAACCATTGAAGACCTTTGGACTTGAGAGAGGGAAAAATTCCCAAGGAGAAGGGACTTGGAGCCATCTTCAATGGAAATTAAATTAATTCATTTAATTTCTACTTGTCTTAGATTATTGTCTTAATTTAATCTCAACTAGAATAGTGCTTGCTTTTGCATTCCTCTTTCCTTTGGTGCATATCATAAACATAGTCCCATTAACAATCTTTGCACGTAAGGGGGCATCAATATTTTATTTCAATTCCTACTAAAGTTATGGATTCAAGTCAAAAAACACTAGAAGAAAAAACTCACAAAATGTGTCAATTCAAGTTTAGAGAAATATTGACTATTGATGGCCCCAATTAAACAAATACTTTGGAAAGACTTCAAGATTAAAAGACTTCAACTAACTAGACGATGGGTCAATATCGTTCTAAGTTGACCAATTTGTATGCATGTAAAGACAATTTTTTCCAATTCGAGAAAGACAAGATGGTCGTCTTACCTCTAGGTGAAATTTGTATTGAATCCCAAAAGGTTTGGAAGACTTGAACTTCTGCAGCATAAAACAAGACAGAACTAGCCATTAAAATAAATAGATTCAACACACACATACACACACACACCAACTCAAAGGATAAAAAGTGTCAATACAACGAAGACTTTCGCATGCCATTACCTTTTTTGTATACTCCTCATCAAAAGTTATCCAATAAACGCTATTTCCAAATGTTAAACCCTCAGCTGCAGTATAAATACAAATAACACATTGACATTCACAAAGTTAATGCAATTTGAACAAAGGAAATGCTTTTTAGTTCACGTCATTAAATATAATATCACTTTCCCAGTTACCCTGAATCAATATATATAGTTTATAAATAACATTGTATTTTAATGTAAACATAGACAATTTCCAATGTGTGCAATACATGCTCCAAATCAGAAAGTCAAAAAAACAATTACCTGGACTCAGAGTTGAAAAACACACAATATCATACACTAGAATGTACAGCAACACATGCTATGAATAAGAAATAAGCAAAAAAACAAATATGTGTGCCTGAAAATGAGTGGTAGGCATTACAACGAGAATCAAATATAATCACTATACAAATTGCTTCCTAAATCTAGAAAAGCCTGGCCATGAAAACAATAAAAATTAATGTGGTTTTCATCTATCCAGCCCTTTCATGAGGTTTTTCTTAAGTTCACTTCATTTGAAGGGTATGTTAAGTAGGTGTAGGAAGTGGATAGAACAAATACAACTAGGAAGGGTATAAGAACCATATTTTTGGACATGCTCTAGGCACTCTCTCATTGCTATTGTTACTTACATACTTTCTAGTCCTATTGGGCTGATCTTGTCACTCTTGGAAACTAATGTAATTTAGTTCTTTATTCTTTCTTTCGACTGTTTGCTCACACCCTATAACATGAAATACCCCTTTCAATTACAAGGCCATGTCAATCTTTAATAAACTTTAAGTTCCGTACATCATAATCCACCTATGAAAAGAATATTTCCAATGGTCATAAATGTATGCTTCAGTGGTTTCGATCCAAATTGTCAATCTTCTAATGCATGACAATCAGCCCTCAAGAAACACTATGTTCAAACAATCAACTCTAATAGCTCACCAAGCAATCAAGCATTATCCACCTGGTCAAATGCACAAACAAACTTGAGAAACATTCTGCCCAGAGGACAAGAGAAGGAAATCCAATAATGTTCAATTTGTCAGATATCCTCAGAGATCCACACACAAATAGGTAGGTAGAAATACAAAGCAGAAATGTAAGAGTGAGAATGTAATCTGATATTAAACAATGAAGAGATTTTACAATAATAATAGAAAAGGCATAAGGTGTGCAGGTTCTGCGACAACTTTTAACTTAATAAGTCATAATGTAACGTATATCCTAACGTAACTCTATAAACATAAAACAATTCAATGAACCAAGTACAATATTAAATGAACTTTATATTTATTTATTGCAATAATGCCCTCCCTAAATGGGTCATACTAGAATATACAGCAAGCTTATCTCAAAATTTAACAAACTTATCTAGAACAAGAGGATTGCTGACAGTGTCTGCAATTTGCTCCTATGTAGTAAAGAGAGAAGGGATAATTGTGGAGCACTTGTATAAATCTCAAAAGCAATGGTTTCCACTACAGGAGGTTGATTGGAAGCAGAAAATAAACTTATTCCAATTTCAGTGCACAATTGTGTACCTTCAAGGCTTCATCTTTGTAGCTTCTATGGCATTTTGGCCAGCATTTTTTTGATGTGCAATGACTACAGGGATATTTATGCAAGGTCTTACATTGGCGAGGTTCTTTTTTCGGGTGGATATTCAAAACGTTCATTCCCATCAAAGGGGGCTTGCCATGTCCATGAAATCAGGGCATTGTTATTACCCCACCAAGGTTGAAGTCTCCCCAATGACATGTTTGCCTCTTGCGAGCCATGTTTGTGCTTCTGCACTTGCATTTGCAGTGGGGGCCAAGTGCAAGTCCTCGGCGACTTTGGTGGAATAGATGTCACCCTCACAGTTTCTCAGCCAAAGAATTCCAGTATAAATGTTGTAAGTTGGCTACATTAATTGACATTCTCACAGAATAAGGGTCAATTTGCCACATCAAGATAGAAAAAATAACACAAAAAATTCATTCCCAAACTCTTTTGTTTATTTCAAAAATTGCATTACACCTTACCTCATTGTTGAGGCCTGTGCAATTACACCTTACCATTTTCACTAAAAAATTGGATACTTTGGCTTTTATCAGAAAAAAATAGCCCATAAAAACCCACAAAAATATAGAACTTGTCAAATTCCCTCCAATTTCCATGAAACATTTTGGTGGGAAAGGTCAAATGACTCAAATAACAAGTTTGGTGTGCCAGCCATGGTAAATCCAGGGAATTTTTGTTTTCCAATAAATTTCTAACACCAAAAATCAACCACCCAACATTTTCTCATTCATACATGCATCAAATCATCCACAAGACTTCAAATCCTACTACAGAACCAGAGCATAATCAGCTTTGTCTTTCATGAAAGAAAACAAAAAACAAGAGAGAAATTGGAGAATGGATTCTTTTGTCTTTTTTATCATTGCTGATCAGCCAGGTTTTTGCTTCAGATTCATCAAGCTTTCTTATTCTCAGAAAGTCATAGAGAATTTGAAAGAATTTTTGCTCAATGAGTAAGCTTGGTGCATTTCAGACTTCAATGAAATGAAAAAAAAAAATCATATACTAAGGAATATCCAATGTAAGGACAATAATTTGAAATCCGTATAGGAATAAATATGAAATAGATTGATAGCAAATTGACACAGTGCCATTTGATGATAAACTTAAAAAGTTAAAAGCATTGACTAGTCATGATGCCGAACGATCATCTCCCTTGGTAGGGTCATGTCCGTTAACTAGGTTATATATATTGGTCATCATCATCATTATTATTATTATTATTATTATTATGTCCATTACATTGGTTATTCCTTCAAAGATGCTTCGTCCTCAAAGCATTTTATGGAAAAGGCTATGTCTTCATTCTAGCCAGCAATGCCCTTGTCATAATTCTTCATTCTCGAGGTTGAGGACACGAAACGATATGATCTTCAAAGTGCTGAGCAGAATTGTCGAATTATGAAAATGTCCAACCACCCTAAATAATTTTCTGTGGAAATATGTGGCGACAACTTCTATGACTTGGGGCATTATAAGATTCGACACTTGAGCTTCTCTTCAATATATTAGGATCTTCACTTAGTTTCTCAAATTGATTTTGATTTTTATCAATTCATTGAAGAATAAGATGACAATTATAATTAGGACAACGATAAGGCATCCTTGCATCTTGTGTCTTGTTGGAGCTTTCTTTTGGTGATTTATTAAATGACAATATCTCAATATAAACATCTTTCTGATTTTTTATGTCAACTGGATCAATGGTGTTTCCCTTTTCCAAGCTTTGGAATTTTACATTCAACAACTTCTCTAATTTAGATGGATCGGTCATTGTTTCTTTGTCGATCAATGCTTCCTTGCCTGTGTAACTCTAGCTTTAATGACATCTCAATATCAACATCTTTCTAATTTTTTATGTCAACAAAATCAGTATTAGTTTTTTTCCACAGTTTGGAATTTTACATTCAAAGAATTATCTATCTTAATTGGATCAATCATTGTTTCTTTATCAATCAATTCTTCCTTGATTCTAAGTTACTCTAGTTTTCTTATTGCAACTGTTGACCACCAAAACCAACTAGGTGGAAAACGATGTACCATCCACATGTTGGATATGCCTCAACGATAAGAATGAAGTACTTAATGATTATATCAAGCGAGGTAGCTCTTCTTCTCTTCTTCTCTCTATGAAATTTCTGCACTCCTGCGGGCGATTTTGTAAGGATATGTCAGCATAAAGGTCTAGTTTTTTGTAACTTAATCACCTTAGACTTAGTCATTAGGGAAGTCCTTTCATCGAATGTTTTTTCACTTGGATAATTAAAATTTATTTTTAGAGATTTTAATCATGAGTTTTTCACTCAAAATTACCTCCAAAGTGGTGAAACGTGTTCTAGCGATCGAGCCCATGGGGATATTGGGGCCTAGGAATGTTCTATATTACCATGCTAGACATTATCCAGAGTCTTGTGGAATTTCATGAAGTTTTGCATAGGTTTTTTTTTAATTTTTGGTCATTAAAAATTGTCACTCAGGACAATTTGTTGTAATGTAAAAGAGGGTTACTTGGTCTCTTTTAATGTTGTATAGGGGTATGGGTACTCAAGACAAATGGCATGAGACCCCTTCCACCCTTGGGCCAAGTTTGAAGTCATTCAGACAAGTATTACTATGGTTTTGGTCACTTTTTCCCAGTCAGTCATGGAAATCAAGAAATTGGGCATTTAATTAGAGAACAAAGTTTTGGAAAAGTGACTATAGTCACTTGGGGTGGCCAAGTAAAGGTTCTAATGTTTATATTAGGTACCTAAGAAAAATTTAAGACCCAAAAGGGGCCCCCCAAGCAAGCATGTAACAAGTTTTGAGTTGCCAACTCTAGGGGGGTGCGCTCTTCTCTCTTTGATTGGTTGGGTGAGCTGAAGTCAATGGAAGGGGCTCCACTATGGTGGTCTCCTCCCCATTTGACATAGCAATAAAGTTAAAAGCATTAAATTGGGCGTTTCTCTCCCCATATTTGAGATCCCAAACCATGGTTCTACCCTTCTTGAGCAAATTCGCCCCCCCTCTCCCCCTTGTGACAATTGTCTAGCATGCAAAGAGCATCTCTCTTTCATTTTTCCTATTTAAGGAGGCTTCCCCTCCTCATTTGGGTTACACACACATCCACTCTCTTGCTCATGCTCTCATTCTTTCGCATGCTCTCATTCCATAGGTCTTACTTTGGCCATTGTAATTTTCATCCATTTGGCTTTGTTAATCAAAAATCTTTGGAGGAATTCGGTGTCCTTTGTGTTCATTGATAGTTTGGTTCTATGCTCAAGTAACTACATAAGCTAGGGAGGCCACAGAAACATACTAATTTGATTTGGTAAGATTTATGGTATTTGTATTCCATAGATTTTGAGAGTTCTCTTTCTTGTAGCTATCATATCTTTTCTAGTTTGAAATTTATGATTTCTTTGCTCATAATTTGGTTCTCACCTCTTTGCAGTTTGGTAGTAAAAATCTTATTAGTTTCAGGTATACGGATTGAGGAGTGGGATTCCAAGCTTGGATGCCCCATTACTTGATTTCTTGAAGAGCCAAGGACAAAATTTTCTCTTTCTTTACACATAAATTTCTACATTTTACTCTGGTTGGGTTCTTCAAGTCTGATTTTTACTCATATTTACTCAAATTATCTCAACATTATTCTCATGGCAACTTTATATAAATTCTGTATATATATTGCACTAACATACTAACTTCCCCAAAGTGATTTTGAGCAGATTTTATCATTTTCTGTTTCCTGGTTTTTAGCAGGTTAGTAACAAAACAAGGCAAAACTCTGTCAAATTTCAGCCATAGAAGATTTTAAGGCCACCCCAAAGGAAGAGCTTCAAGGCCACCTCAAGAAAGGGAAAAAACACAGTTTTTCTCACTCTTTTTACCTCTTTCTTTACGATGAAATTTCAGCTTTTGTAACAAGTCCAAGAGAGTCTCTTGGAGTTGATTTCTTGCTTTGCATTTTCAGTTAAATCAAATCTCATGTATTTGCCATCCATCACTAGCAATAAAAGTTGGGCTTGACCACCTTTGCAAAAGCAATTGTTGATTGGTGTGGGTTTAGATTAGTTAGAGTTTCATTTTGTTTCTATTTTCTTATTTATTTTTCCCCACACCTTGCAAGTGATTCGGTTCCATCCTTGCAAAATCATGTCAGCTAGTATCTTTCTTTCTTTTATTTTTATTTTCCCACACCTTGCAAGTGATTCAGCTATGCCATTCTTGCAATATCGTGCTGGCTTGCATTGTTAATAATTGTTAAAGTCTTCATTTCGTTTAAAATAAACCTTGCCCCAATCTTCACACCGTATTCACTCCCCTTGTCGGTTGGTCCAACCCTGGGTGACAAGAAAGGGAGAAGATTTGAGTTGGCTAGAATAATAGGCATTTCAATCCATTCTTGCAAGATTGAGAAAAAGAGGATTAGTGTGTGGAGCTAGAGGGGTAGAGGTCGTTGGGGGCTTCGTGGCACTCTGTGTCCTCCTGTTGAGCACCCGACTGGTTCTTGGGACTGACTTGTGGAGCTAGGAGGGAGCCTTGTGCTCTTTTGTTGATCCCCCAACAGTTTCTCTTAGTTGAAGGATAAGGGTTGGAGGTAGACACATTAATTGGTTTATTTTCTCATGCAAACACATTAATTCCCCTAAGTTCAAGAAAGACCTTAAAATAAACTAAAATCTATTGGACCGCTTGCACAACATCACGATCTTTTGTTTTATTTACTATTGCAGTCATCGTTTATTTGGTTCAGTTCTACTTCAAGCTCATCTCGTACACTTTAGTTCATTTGCTTAAAGTATTTTACATTTGATGAATGTGCTCTTTTGATTATTGTGGTGAGCGAATGATTTAGAGCAATTTGTGCATTTTGGCAGTTTCATTGTAATCTTTGTTTGTGACTCCATAGCCCGATTCAGGCAGGCACTGGTTTAGTAATACTATATTTCTCTTGCAATTATATTTAGTTTAGTAATATATTTCTCTTGCAATTATATTTCTACTTCAAGCTCATCTCGTACACTTTAGTTCATTTGCTTAAATTATTTTACGTTTGATGAATGTGGTCTTTTGATTATTGTAGTGAGCGAATGATTTAGAGCAATTTGTGCATTTTAGCAATTTCATTGTATTCTTTGTTTGTGACTCCATAGCCCAATTCAGCCAGGCACTAGTTTAGTAATACTATATTTCTCTTGCAATTATATTTGGTTTACAAATAAATAAAGATTTGATTGTCATTTGAAATTGTTGCATTTCCGCATGATTGATTACCATAAAGTTTAAATTAATTTATTCATCTTTTAACTCCTAAAACACAACCTTTGAAACATAGTAAATAGGGACTACCCCCCTAGACCTTTTTAGGAGTTGGGTCTAAACGAAAGAGTTAGGAACTAAGGTGACATTAGGTTCTAAACTCGTAGTTTCCCTCGGGAACACACCTAGTGGTTGGAAGGCTTTTACACGGTCAAGTGTGTTTTTAGGCGACAACATTTTTGGCGTCGTTGTCAGGCACAAGTTTTTTTTGTTCTCGGAGCACGACTTTTTCTTTCATGTTGGCTTTTGCTTTGTTTGATGAATGTTTAGAGTAGATCTTTATTATTCATCCGACGACTCCAATAACTTTTTTGTTTTGTAATTTACAAGAAAACCAAAAATGGTTTTTTTTGAGAAATTTATAATGCATATTTTTCTTTTCACATGGCGACTCCATTGAATGTATAAAACCCTGTTTGTCATAAAATTGTTGAGATTGATTTTGTAGATGAGCCCATTGTTTGATAGCTCCAGTCCAGTTCGAAATGCATGATTAACTCAAATATGTGCTATTAGTAATCATTATGGATGACGAAGAATCCAGAGCAGAAATTTCAAATGCATACCCTCCCATTGACTTCCCAAACATCCCGGACTTTCCAAACCATGAGCCATGTTTTTTAAAGGAGGTAAGTGTTATGCTTCCTATTTTTTGGGAAATGGTGATTCAGTTGTCTATCACATCATATATTTTCTTTCATTTTTGGTAAATGATGTCAACGCACTTCATCAAGATAGTAAGATGCGGGTATTTGTTAGTACACTAGGTGAGGATGCTTGGATGTGGTATTATGGTCTTCCTGATAAAAGCATTACGTCCCTTGAAAACTTCTTGGAACTGAGGGATCTGTTGTTTGTTTCTGAGGGATCTGTTGTTTGTCCCTGGGCTGAAGAAGAACCTTGTTTCAATTTCTATGATAGAGGACAGAGGCTTCGGTGTATATGTCCTTGATGGGAAAGTTCACATCTTTCCCAAGTCAACAGGTCCATCTGACTCATGGGTGATTGGAGTCAGGAGTGGGAAACTATACAAGCTTCTTTTCCATCCACATCATGCACTGTCACACACTCAGAGCAATGACGAGTTGTGTGAGCTATGGAACAGGAGGATGGCCCATCTTCACCATCCAGCTTTGCGGATGTTGAGATAGATGACTACAGGTATGCCAGAGTTCAGCATAGAGTCGAGTGGTGTGTGTAGAGGGTGTGCTTTGGGAAAGTACACCAAGACTGCTTTTCCAAGTAGTGATTCCAGATCAAAGGGAGTGCTTCAGTTGATACATTCAGATCTGTGTGGTCCCATGACTTTTGCCTCTTTGACAGGATATGAGTATTACATCACTTTCATTGATGATTTTTCCAGGAAGACCTAGATCTATTTCCTTAGAAACAAGAGATCAGAGGAAGTCTTGCTTCGGTTCCAAGAGTTCAAAGCTCTTGTGGAGAACCAGGCAGGAAAGACGATCAAGGTACTTAGGTCAGACAATGGAGGTGAGCACTTCTCGTACATTTGATGAGTATTGTCGACATGAGGGGATAAAGACGCAATTGAATGTTCCTTACACTCCACAGCAGAATGGAGTGGCTGAAAGGAAGAACCGTTCTATAGTGGGTGCAGCTAGAGCCATGCTGCATGATCAGAGTCTTCCTTTCTTTCTATGGGCAGAGGCTTGTAGTACTATTGTTTATGTTCTCAACAGGAGTCCGCACGGTGCATTGGGGAGTAAAACTCCTGAGGAGACATTCACAGGGAAAGTGCATGAGATAGGTCACTTTCAAATTTTTGGTTGACTTACATACTCTCATGTCCCTTCTAAGAAGAGGACAAAGATGGAGGCTACAGGTGAGCATGGTATCTTTGTTGGTTATAATGACGCATCGAAGCTTTTCGGATTTACCTTCCTGCACAGGAAAATGTTGTGGTGAGAAGGGAGGTGGAGTTCGAGGAGGAGAAAGCCTTCAGGAGGTCTCTTGATTCTGAGATGGAGGATCAGCAGGGTACTACAGAGGTGACAACTCAAAATTCAGCGAGTCAAAGTTCAGGGTCACCGGTTTCAGGTGTGACTGGGTCACAAGTTACAGGTTCTTCAGTTACAGGGGCTCAGTCTACAAGTACTTCTAGTACAGGGACAGGTTCACAAATGACACCTTCAGGGGATTCAAGTTCTAGTGGTACAGGTACAGGTTCACTAGGGACATGTTCTCAGGTTGTTGGGACTTCTTCAGGGAGACAGGTGTCTGATGAGGAGGTTGAGGAGAGTCTGAGACGGGATGCTTCATCCAGGAAGAGAAAGCCAAGTTGGCTTCAGGAGTTGATGAAGGAAGCAAAGCAATCAGTTGGACCACCCAAGAGGGAGGTCAGGGAGAGAAGGGCACCTGAGAGATTTTCTAGCCATATGGCATAGGTGACTAGCTTGCGTGACACCATTCCTGATACTTATGAGCAGGCTTCTGCACACCAGGTATGGAGAGATGCCATGATGGAGGAGTACAACTCCATCATGAAGAATGGGGTGTGGGAAGTGGTTCCGAGACCAGAGGGGAAGTCAGTTGTGACTTCCAAATGGCTTTACAAGATAAAGCATGCTGCGGATGGCAGTATTGAGAAGTTCAAAGCTCGTTTTGTTGCACATGATTTCTCACAAGTCAAGGGAGTTGATTATGATGAGACATCTCAACCAGTGGCCAGATTTTCTTCGATCAAAGCAGTGATCTTCGTCGTTGTAGAGATGGGTTGGAAGATCCATCAGATGGATGTGAAAACCGCTTTCCTAAACGGTTTTCTACAGGAGGAGGTATATTTGGAGCAACCACAAGGCTTTGAGGTGTGTGAGAGAGACACACATGTTTGCAAGCTGAAAATGCCTTGTATGCACTGAAGCAAGCCTCTCGAGCTTGGTATTCCAGGATCGACACCTACTTGCTTTCGATTGGGTTTCAGAAGAGTGAAGCAGATCCCAACCTATACTACATTGCGGTTGGTGGTGTTCCACTTATTCTTCTGTTGTATGTTGATGACTTGTTCATTACTGGGGGAGAGAACCTAATTGATGCGTGCAAAAAAGATCTTGCTTCAGAGTTCGAGATGACTGACCTTGGACTGATGCATTATTATTTGGGGATGGAGGTTTGGCAGGAGGATGGACATGTTTTCCTTGGGCAAGGAAAATATGTTGCAAATGTTCTGAAGAGATTTTAGATGATAGATTGCAGACCTATGTCAGCGCCCATGATCACCAACTAGGCGAAGCTCCATGCTTCAAAGGGAGAGTTGGTGGACCCTACCTTATATCGTCAATTGATTGGTTCGTTGATGTATTTGGTCAACACCAAGCCAGATATGAGTTTTGCAGTGAACACTCTTAGTCAGTTCAAGGTGGAGCCCGAGAGAGTGCATCGGACTGCTGCAAAACACCTCTTGAGGTATCTTGCAGGTACAGCTGACTATGGATTGGATTATAGGAGATCTGGTGGAGTGGGGTTGGTTGGCTATACAGATTCAGATTGGGTAAGTAGTGTTTCGAACCGGAAGAACACTTCCAGTTGTTGCTTCAGCTTGGGTTCGGCAGTTGTGTTGTGGTTCAACAAGAGGCAAAAGTCCGTGGCATTGAGTTCTGTTGAGGCTGAGTATATGGCAGCCAGTCAGGGCAATTGTGAGGCCTTGTGGCTTAGCAAGTTGATGGTGGATTTGTTTGATATGGAGCTGAGTCCCACAATTATACAGTGTGATAATTAGAGTTGCATCAAGCTCTCTGAGAATCCGGTATTTCATGATAGGTCGAAGCACATTGAGATTAGATATCACTTCATCAGGGATTATGTTAAGAGAGGGGTTGTTCGTTTGCAGTATGTTCCGACAAATGAGCAGGTGGTTGACATTCTCACAAAGGCTTTGGGTAGAGGAAAGCATGTCTACTTCAGAGATAAGTTGGGAGTGGTGAAAAACACCTTCCTCGGTAAGAGGGAGAGTTGAAAAGTTACCTAGGAAGTGTTTCTCCACCTAGTGTTTCCTTGGGGTGGACAAGGACACTTAAATGTGATTCCTAGTCATTTTGTGCATTTAATGAAGTGAGATGCACTTTATGTTTTTAAAGTGGCTTTATTAAAAAGAAGTGGGTATTTTCCTAAGTTCACATTTAAAAGTTAAGTGAGTGATTAAATAGAAAAAAGGGTTGCTCAACTTTATTAAATGATATGAGTGCACTAAATATCATTTAATTATTTTTTAATGGAGCATTTAATGTCGATGGACAGAGGAAGTTACCATGAACAAAAAGGCTAAGGCAAGGCAAAAGTTCATTCATTGTGTTCATCTTTAGGAAAGAATTTTGAGAAGAGAGAGAAAGAAGAAAAGTGGGGGTTTTGAAGTGATTTCATAACCAGGAGAGAGAAAGAATAACCTAGCACAGAAATCGAGGAGCACGCACTGAAATTGAGGACAAGCACAGAAATTGAGGAGCTGCACAGAAATCGAGAAAGGAACAAATTTCAAGAACCATACAGTAGTATGGCCTGGCACAAATTTCAAGGTACGGGTCTACACAGATTTCGAGGTACTGCAATCAGCATTTAAGGAATCTGTACAGTACGGATTTGGCACGATTTCCAAGGTAGAAAATTAAAAAAATTATTTATGTCCGTACAGCAGGTTAAAGGAACGATTTTCAAGGTGAAAAGTACATCATTAATTGCTATCCGTACAGCAGTTAATTGGCACATTTTCCAAGGAGAAAGTTTCAACAGTGGGTTCAAACTTCAAGGCAAAAATTTGATATGTACTTCTGATTTCATTTCTTGTACTTTTACAGAAGAAAATTAATAAATCTCTCTCACTGAAAACAGGTTTTCCCTTGGGGGTTTTATCCTGGTCCATTGGACAAAAACAAGTGTCTAAATTTTCATGTGTAAATGTCTGAAATTTTCTGAGTTTTGCATTTACAGTTTGACAAGAAAATTTCTAAATTTGTTTAAAATTGAGAAAAAGTGTTCACATGTGTTTCAGTCTGGCTAATTTGTGAAAAATTATACATAGAAAGGATTGGGCATTAAACAATGCAGAGAAGCCTAAAGGCTTGAAACCGGGTTGAGAAAACTTTCAAAAGCTTTCACTCTCATCACTGACGTAGATGGAAATGATGACTATTGGACTTTTATTGAAAATCCAATATATGAGACTTTTGAAAATCGTTTTGAGAATCCCATCTATGACATACCCAGAGAAGAGAGTGTGGATCTTGAGACTTTGGGGGATCTTGGTATGGAAGGTGAGTGTTCAAATTTTCCATATGATTATTCAGAATCGTATGATTATTCAGAATCGTATGATTATTCAGAGTCGTGTCATTCGGAATCGTACACAAGTATCAGTAATAAAGACTTGGAGAAAGAGTACAAAGAAGATCTAGATTGGGTGCAATTAATTGAAGAACACTCCCATCTTTCATGTTCACGTACAGAGGTTCCTTCTGATTTGGCACAACTTGGGGCTTATACAGAGAATTATCATTCGATAAGCCTTGTTGAACAGTGCAATGGAGTAATTGATGTGCCTCATCAGACAAATGTGTGCATTAGTCCTATCCAATCTTGGATAGAAGAAGCCTGTGGGAAAGCCTGTTAGTTTGGGAAGCAGTTCGATCACATTATCCATACTTATGATTCCCCATCTTGCCTGCCCATTCTAGATCATCACGCAGGGCATTTCTTAATAAATGTATCCTTGCATTGGCTGGTAACCAATGCCAAGACAAATATTTTTAAGGTCGATAAAATGCTTAGGTGGTTGCATTGGATATTTACCTATGATGTTATTTTATTTTGCTTCGGATAGGAAAATAAGCTTCCTAAAGTGAACATTTACTTTCTACGTTTCTTTTTTGTATTTAGGTTTCTTTTAGTTTCTAATAAAGCAACCTATTGTCCATTGGACCTTTGCATAATACTTATGCTACTAAGGTTTTCTTGTCAAGTTGAGATGTTATTACAGATTATAAGAACCAGAGATTCTGGAGTTCTCGTATCTTCTCCTTGCCTGAATACCAGATCGAGCACACGTCCCATAGTTGGAGTCATAATGTTGACCACCAAAACCAACTAGGTGCACAATATTGTACCACGCACATGTTGGATATGCCTTGAAGATAAGAATTAAGTACTTAATGATTATATCAAACGAGGTAACTTTTCTTCTCTTCTTCTCTCTATGAAATTTCCACACCCCTGTGAGGGATTTTGTAAGGATATGTCAGCACGAAGGTCTAGTTTTTTGTAACTTAATCGCCTAAGACTCAGTCATTTGGGAAGTCCTTTCATCGAGTGTTTTTTCACTTGGATAAGTAAAATTTTATTTTAGAAATTTTAATTATTTGAGTTTTTCACTCAAAATTACCTCCAAAGTGGTGAAAGGTGTTCTAGTGATTGAGTCCATGGGGTGATTGGGGACTAGAAATGTTCTTATCTTACCATGCTAGACATTATCAAGAGTCTTGCAGAATTTCATTAAGTTTTGCATAGGTTTTTTTTAATTTTTTGTCATTAAAAATTGTCACTTAAGACAATTTGTTGTAATTTAAAAGAGGGTTACTTGGTCCTTTTTAATGTTGTATAGGGGTATGGTTACTCAATACAAATGGCATGAGACCCCCTACACCCTTGGGCCAATTTTGAAGTCATTCAAGCAAGTATTACTATGGTTTTGGTCACTTTTTTCCAAGTCAGTCATGGAAATCAGGAAATTGGGGATTTAATTAGAGAGCCAAATTTTGGAAAAGTGACTATAGTCACTTGGAGTGGCCAGATAAAAGTTCTAATGTTTATATTAGGTTCCTAAGACAAATTTATGACCCAAAGGGGGGCCCCCTCTCCTCTATTTCAAAAGTTTCAGAACATCCCTAGTAGTTCCACTTCTTTTGTCGAAGGGTATCCTTGGTATGGGGGCATATCCCTCCATCCTCTCCTTATGTAGGTCTTGTACCTACTTATTCAGGTGTATCCTCTGAAAGCAAGCATGTAACAAGTTTTGAGTTGCCGAATCTAGGGGGGTGCCCCTTCTCTCTTTGATTGGTTGGGCGAGCTAAAGTCAATGGAAGGGGGCCCTACTATGGTTGTTTCCTCTTCATTTGGCATAGAAATAAGGTTTAAAGCATTAAATTGGGGGTTTCTCTCCCCATATTTGAGATACCAAACCATGGTTTTGCCCTCCTTGAGCAAATTCGCCCCCCCCCCCTCTTGGGCCCCCCTCTCTCCCTTGTGACACTTGTCTAGCATGCAAAGAGCCTCTCTCTTTCATTTTTCCTATTTAAGGAGGCTTCCCCTCCTCATTTGGGCTACACACACACCCACTCTCTTGCTCATGCTCTCATTCTTTTTCTTGCTCTCATTCCATAGCTCTTACTCTGGCCATTGTAATTTCCAACCATTTGGCTTTGTTAATCAAAAATCTTTGGAGAAATCCGGTGTCCTTTATGCTCCATTGATAGTTTGTTTCTATGCTCAAGTAACTACATAAGATAGGCAGGCCACGGATGCATACTAATTTGTTTTGGTAAGATTTATGGTATTTGTATTCCATAGATTTTGTGAGTTCTCTTTCTTGTAGCTAAAGAAGTTCATATATTTTCTAGTTTCAAATTTATGATTTCTTTGCTCATCATTTGGATCTCACCTCTTTGTAGTTTGGTAGTAAAATTTTTGTTAGTTTTAAGTATACGGATTGAGGAGTGGGATTCCAAGCTTGGATGCCCCATTGCTTGATTTCTTGAAGAGCCAAGGACAATTTCAACTTTCTTTACACATAAATTTCTGCATTTTAGTCTTAGTTGGTTGGGTTCTTCAAGTCTAATTTTTACTCATATTTACTCAAATTGTCTCAACATTATTCTGTTGGCAACTTTGTATAAATTTTGTATATATATTGCACTAACATACTAACTTCCCCAAAGTGATTTTGAGCACATTTTATCATTTTTTGTTCAAGGCAAAACTCTACCAAATTTCAGCCATAGAAAAGTTTTAAGGCCACCCCAAAGGAAGAGCTTCAAAGCCACCTCAAGAAAGAGAAAAAACACAGTTTTTCTCATTACTTTTACCTCTTTTTTTACGCCGAAATTTCAGCCTTTGTAACAAGTCCAAGAGAGTATCTTGGACTTGATTTCTTGCTTTGCATTTTCAATTAAATCAAGTCTCATTTATTTGCCATCCATCGCTAGCAATAGAAGTTAGGCTTGACCACCTTTGCATAAGCAATTGTTGATTGGCGTGGGTTTAGATTAGTTAGAGTTTCATTTTGTTTTTATTTTCTTCTTTATTTTTCCCCACACCTTGCAAGTGATTCGGCTATGCCATCCTTGTAAAATCGTGCCAGCTAGTATCTTTCTTTCTTTTATTTTTATTTGCCCACACCTTGCAAGTGATTCGGCTATGCCATTCTTGCAATATCGTGTTGGCATTCATTGTTAATAATTGTTAAATTCTGCATTTTGTTTAAAATAATCCTTGCCCCAATCTTCGCCCCGTATTCACTCCCCTTATTGCTAGGTCTGACCCTGGGTAACAAGGGAGAAGATTTTAGTTGGCAGGAATAATAGGCATTTCAATCCATTATTCCAAGATTGAGAAAAAGAGGATTAGTGTGTGGAGCTAGAGGGGTAGAGGTCGTTGGGGGCTTCGCGGCACTCTATGTCCTCCTGTTGTGCACCCGGCTAGTTCTTGGGACTGACTTGTGGAGCTAGGAGGGAGCCTTGTGCTCTCTTGTTTAGCACCCAAGAGTTTCTCTCAGTTGAGGGATAAGGGTTGGAGGTAGACACATTAGTTAGTTGGACCACTTGCACAACATCGTGATCTTTCATTTTATTTACTATTGCAGTCATTGTTTATTTGGTCTAGTTCTACTTCAAGCTCATGCCGTACACTTTTTTCATTTGCTTAAAGTATTTTACATTTGATGTATGTGGTCTTTTGATTATTGTGGTGAGCAAATGATTTAGAGCAATTTGTGCATTTTGGCAGTTTCATTGTAACCTTTGTTTGTGACTCCATAACTTGATTCAGGTAGGCACTGGTTTAGTAATACTATATTTTTCTTACAATTATATTTGGTTTACGAATAAAGAAAGATTTGCTTGTCATTTGAAATTGTTGCATTTCTGCATGATTGATTGCCATAAAGTTTAAATTAATTTATTCATCTTTTAAGTCCTAAAACACAACCTTTGAAACATAGTAAATAGGGACTACCCCCTTGGACCTTTTTAGGTGTAGGGTCTAAACAAAGGAGTTAGGAACTGAAGTGACATTGGGTTCTAAACTCATAGTTGCTCTCAGGAACACACCTAGTGGTTGGAAGACCTTTCCACGGTCAAGTGTGTTTTTAGGCAGCAACAGCGACTTCTTTTAACTTTTTAGTTTTTAGCTTCTTATTTTGTGCAACCGAGCTTTATGGTTCTTTAAATGAGAATTTTCATCATCTTTCTCTAATAACTCCTTGAATGTGTTGCAGCTTCTTTTCACTTTTTAGCTTCTTCATTAGTGCAACCAAACTCTATGGTTCTCTAAACGACAATTTTCTTTATCTTTCTCTTATAATTCCATGTCGAATTTCTCCTTGAGACCCTCAATTTGGCGTTGTGATACTTTCTCATTTTGTTGATGTTTGGCTAGTCCATCCTCTAATTTCTTAATTTGCAACTTAATCTTATGCATTTATCCATTACATAAATATTCCCTTGCAATATATAATCTCTAATAATTGTAGCAAAGGATATTTTTATTTTTAAAGGTCGATAGATACTCAAACTCCCTTGCACAAAAAGGACATTTAGTCCAAAAGTTTGGATCATTTGTGGAAATCATAGTTATTGCATTGATATCACCATTGTTGCCATACAAATATCCCTTTAATATTAAATCCTATATAGAAAACGGTCCATGTGAAATTAAAATAGATTTGATGTCTTAAATCCTCTCTTCTTTTTTAATTGAATTTGTAACCATTTTTTTCCTCGACTTGTGACTTCAAAAATATTATTTTAGTGGATTTCACAGTTTTTAATATGTTTGAATTATGTTTCTTTTAAGATTGACTTAAGCTTCTTTAGATCAACATCACCTTAACTATTCAATCTCCTTTCAATTAAT
The DNA here is from genome assembly GCA_001517045.1 of Pseudotsuga menziesii. Lineage (NCBI taxonomy): Eukaryota > Viridiplantae > Streptophyta > Pinopsida > Pinales > Pinaceae > Pseudotsuga > Pseudotsuga menziesii. The sequence goes on along the minus strand of LPNX010352828.1, from coordinate 276,317 downwards.
GCTCTTGAAATTTAAACTAGGACTCCTTTTAACACTTCACTATAACACCCATGACTTAGTGATTTTAGATCTTATTTTTTCTTGTATCTTTCGCCCCGCTATTATATGCCTCCATCACTTGGTCTTTGATTGTAAGTTTGTGTCACTTGTAAATGAATCAAATACATTTTTTGGATGGATACGACACAATTTAAACTCAATCGTCGTGATTCTCCCAATAGCAGTTGACTTATGGCACACACTACACATCATTAAGCCCTTTTTGACAATGGTGGTTGTTACAGCAGTGACTTAAGTTGAGACCCAATTGGCGACAGATGTGTAACTGGCTAAATCTATTCAATACCTTGCCTTTCCACCCAGCAACAACACAATGTATAACAATGGAATGATAGCTATGGAGGGTGACTTGTTAATATTTTATTAAAAATTTTGGCAAGACCCTACAATGCTTGCCATGTTTACACATAAAAAGCCCATACTAGCATTCCTAATGCTAGATATATCGCTTGCAATCATGCAAAAATCTATTGACATCTAGTTGTGGTGGTTTCCTTAATATGCAATTGTGGACAACATCTACTTGAACTAAACACCTATGGTTTACTTTGAGATATATATATATATATATAGAGAGAGAGAGAGAGAGAGAAAGACTCAAATCACTATATAATTCAATCCATCCCAAGAAGGGTGTTGCTAAGGAGCTACCTAAAGGTTCCATTGGTAATTCTAATGAAAGACTATGGTAAATGGCAATGGAAAAATCATTCTTCATAGAATCTCTGAATTTAATAAAGCCAACTATTAATCGTGGTCAAAGATCTAGATAGGATAAGATAATATAAGATAATTTTATTAGTCCAGCAAATGACCACAAAAGTACGTCAATGGGACTGTGTGGTACCATAAAAAGAATACAAAGTGGGAGCCCAAAAACTAGCTCTTATAAAAAGCTAAAAACAAAACTCAAACCTAACCCTTACTCTATAAATCAAGAGTTTGTCTCAAAGAAAATATACAAAGAGAAAAATGAAGAGAGTTGATGAAAGAGAGTAAAATGGATAAAGGGAGTGGATTCGAGCGTTGTGATGCAAAATGGCAAAATTGTCACCGTCATGGGGCACTGGAAACACTGGCAACATTGAAAACACTGGAAAAACTAAGAGTGTCTCTCCAACCATCTGAGGATGACTGGAGGAATCTCAAAAGAGTACTCTGTCTAGAGTACGAACTAGAAGAGGAACTGCAATGGGTAGTGCACCATTGCCTAGAGGAGGGAGCCAGTTGTTGCATTCTAGATGAAGTTGTTCAACAAGCGAGATAGGGTTGAGATTATCCCTGCAGCTGTTGTTGGACTCTGAAAATATTGGGTGTGGCCAAAAGCTAGATCAAAATGTGGCTTTTATACCAAATGAAATGAACAATAGTTCATTTACTATGGAATATCCAACATTAGAATAATAAGTTGAAATCCATCAAGGAACAAACATTATATACTTAATTAATAAATATGAGATAGATTCATAAGTGATTGATATAATGCCATGTGATAATACACTTACATGCATTGACTAATGATAGTGGCAAATGGTCATGTCCCTTAACTAGGTTAAGTGTATTGGTTAATCTAATTATTATTATTTTAATGTTTATATATATATATATACACAATGTTTGACAAAGTCAATCCGATGAGTATTATAAGCACTCATTGAGTCATGCAATAGTGGAATTGGGCAATATGGTATTAATATTGTTTAATCCCACAATTAGATGTTTATTATAAAAAAATGCACAAAACCTTGCCCTTTCCCTAGTCCTTATAATGTTACCCAACATAATCACTTTCCTTCAATATTTTTCTTGTTTTTACGGCCTTAAAATATTATCAATATTTGTAAAAGGAGGGAAAAAAACAAATAAATTCTACAATTCCCTTCTTATTTGTTGAAGCAACTCAATGAAAAGAAAAACAACAAAAGCAATAACCTACTAGAAATTCTTGTTTGGCACAAAAACACTCAAATAACTTAATTCTTCAAGGAAAATACAAATAGAAATGGCAATCAACCCACCATGAAAAACTCTATTTTTGTCGAGAATGTGTCGTCTTCACTACTGAACATGTGCCAAGCTCCTACATATTGTTCCTCTCCTACGCTCCAGAACTATTGAAGGATGAACTAGGTCACCTATTGATAAATGAGTCTTTGAGTGAATGAATGTGTGTGTTAACCCTCTATCTTGACCTGCCTTTATACTTGAGTTGCAACCCTAATCTCTCAGTGAGATGTACGATAAATTTAGTCTAAATCCCTAATGTATAAAAATACACTATTAAACTCAACAACTAAATACAAATTTCATTGTATTGCTTAAGTGAATTACAAAATAGATTTAACTCAAACTACTTACAGCACGTTCACAGTAAACCTAAGCAAAATTTCTTGTATTACATACAATCTTCAACACTCCCTCTTAACGAGGAAGGTATTTTGTACCAATCCAAATTCGTTGTTGAATGCTTCAAATTTCCTTTTTGTCAATGGCTTGTTTAGAATACTAGCAACGTGTTGAGCTATGGGTACATACTAGAGCTTCAATGCTCCCTTCTAATTCCTATCTCAAATGAAGTAATATCTTATCAGTACAACTGAAAAGTATGAATGTATGGAACCCATACATTTATATGGAATTGACGATATGGACCTACTTATTTTTCGTGCCATCATCCTATGTGTTGTTCCTATCTTGCAATCTAGACTTGTTGAAATGATAAACTAGATCACCTGTTGACAAACTTGTCTTTGAGTGAATGAATGTATCTTAACCCTCTATCTTGACATGCCTTTATACTTGAGTTATGTTATAGCTTGAACTAAAAAGTGTGATTAAATCCCCGAAGAACAAGGCTATCCCTACTATAAGTTAGAGGTGTTACCCACTGTCACCTCAATAAATACCTTTCTGCACTTTCAATTGGCTCTTCTCCAACTCGAGGGGAGATTCCCCTAGAGGATAAAGATTGCTAGGCTATGGCAATGAGACACAAGGTGATTTACAGAGTTAGCCTTAGAAAAACATGTGGTCTTCTTTGAAGTATAGGTGATGCAAGGGTTATAAAGACTAGTGTCAATCCTCGGGGCATATAGAATCTCAAAATGATTCCCCATTGGGCCTTATTTGAAAGTGTTTGATAGGAACCTCAAAGCAAGACAAATTCCTACCCCAAAACTCTTGAAGCTTCATGCAAAATTTTCCAAGGAAGGTCAGCCTTAGCATGACCTTCAATCTATAACCCTGGCGTATACCCTAGCCTATGCAAGCTTGATTTGTAACACCTCCAGAGATAGCCAAATCATAAGACAAGCCACAAGACTAAAATATAAAATAAATAAGGAAATCATATGTATAAGCAAAATCTTAGTGAACTAGGTTAAAGATCTCACAATGCCAAAAGATACATGTTACCTCAATATTCAGCCATCAAGAAAACACAAGAGAAGAAAACCTTTAAACTTCAAAATGCTCCATAAAGATATGTCAATTAGGCTCTAAAAGAGAGAGCTCTCAAAATCCAACCATGACTTCAAATGAGGAAGTAGCTCACATTATATAGGAGGAGCTAAAACTCCTTTTACAGTAAAATCTCAAAATTTCCTTAGATCTAGACTAAGGTGGGTTAAAACAATACAAAAGCCCCTCTTACTTCTAACAAAATCCTAACAAAGCAATAAAATAAAGTTGTCAAATCCCATATATTCAATACAAGAGATACATAACGCCCCAAAACAATGGGGCTCCTCCATCAAGCAAGGGTACAAATGATAAGATGATGCCACACAACCTCCAAAGGCTCCTTCAAGGAGACTCTCTAACAAGAATATGTCCACAAGCAAGTAAGATATCTTTAAAATGCAAAAACGTCCAAGGGGATGGCACTATCTAAAAAGTTCCAAGTGGATGTTAACTCATGAAGTAATCTCCAAGTAGCAAGGGTTATCCATCACTCACCATCCAAGGAAGCTCTCTTCACAATATGCCCACAAGGCGTGCATAAAAGGCCCTAGATGCCACCCAAGTGCAAAAACGCCACTCTATAAAACATCCTACAAATACAAAAACATCCTTTATAAAATTGGGTAGGAAGTATGAACCATGTGAACAACCTTTTAAATGGCCCATCTCAATGAGTAACCTCCAAGCATGTATATCTCTCATCAATGACATATGAGAGAGTGATATCCTTCCATAACAAAGCTGGGCATCTCTCTCTCTTTCAAAAAAAGAAGGGTCTCTTAGAACTAACGTGTTATACATACAATAATTTTATAATAAATATAAATAATAAATATAATAATAATTATAATTATAACTAATATAATGTATATTATATATGAAACAAAACTAACTAAGAGATGTAACCTTTCATGAAGTCACCTCACAACCCAAAACAAAGGATATATACTCGAGATTTACTTGTAATTTATCATCGAAAATTTTATTAATAAACTTTTATATTTACTCTGTCATTCAGTTGTAAGTTTTCTTGCTGCATTGGTATCAAAGCTCAGACACTCGACTAGTCGTCGTCCAAGATCGAACTGCCGCATCAACGAATTCCTTCCACGTCTATGCCATGTCCCCCATCGTCGCCTCTTCCATCCGCCGCCGCCTGCCACCACCTGTGCTCCCTCTCCCGCGTTCCTCTCCCTGCTCCTGACCTCCGTCCTCTCGCATTCTCACTCTCTGCGTGAGTTCTGGCTGTGAGTTCCGCCGAGCCACCCCACTTCCCCTTCCACGCTCCTCCTTCCGTTGCTCAGTCTTGCCACGCGCCCAGCACTCTACCCGCAGCTCGTACCTCCCAACACTCCCGTCGTCCCCCATCTGCATTTCCTTTCGGCCGCCTCCTGCACTACCTTCTGCATCTGCGCTCATTGTTGCACGCGTGCTTGCCTCCGTCGTCACATCTCCTTCCGCGTCCCACACCAACCCCTCTCAGTCTACACATCCCTTTGTTCCATGCTTCCACCGCCACCAAGCTTCGTCCTCGCGACTATCAATCTTAACTGCCATCTACTCCGCCAAGCAGCCATCCACTTGTAAGGTTTTAATAAAGTGGAAATATCAAATATAAATATTACATTAATATTTATTTAAAATATATATATAATAATATTATTATTATAATTATTTTTAAAAAAATCGTGGCGGGCTGGCTTCAAACAACCAATAAAAATAAATCAAGGTTCAACACAGAGAAAATCCCAGTCGTCGCCAGAATGGGAAATGTCAATGCCCGACTAGAGCGATTGGACGAAAAAATCAACAAAAGGTACACAGAACTCAAGGCAGACATCAACAAAAACAATAACGATCTAGCAGGGCTCAAGGCAGGGTTAAATCAAGGCATCAGTACATTGCAGGCAGAGCAAAAGAAGACGCAAGAAACTCCCAACATTATCTTGGCCAGACTACCGTCACACACCTCAATTCCCACACCTAGCTATAACCTAGACCCTTTAAATACACCTCCTCCAAATACGTCGCCACACAAGTTCCCCTCTTTAACATTCCATCGATATCAATTCCGTAAGCACACGGATACCAGATCAAGGTAAAACTAGAGTTACCCAAATTTGATGGAGATGAGAAGCAATGCATCGCATGGATCAATAAGGCCGAGGACTACTTTGATATCCATAACATACCCTACAACAACGAGAAGATTAAGTACGTCGCCATGTAGTTAGAGGGAAATATGTACAATTAGCACGTGTTGTGGAAGACGACAACTCGAGTTTGTTCCTTTAATTGGAACACCTTTAAAAATGATCTTAAAAGGTTTCAAGGCATAACCGAGAAAGACTTCTTTGCCAAAATCACCAGGTTGCAGCAAAAAGGCAGTATAGATGAGTACACATGTAAATGGGAATCTTTGGCAACTCAAGTTCCAGAACTAACCGATGACCAATGTCTGCAATCATACATACATGGACTAAAACCACATATTCGGGAAGAATTAGAATTACATAACACTTCTACCATGTAGCTTCGACAAAAATTACTCCAAGAGGAATCCTCCCCAATCAGCGAATACGGGAACTCCAAGGTATTCACTGCTACATCTAAGGGAAGGAGCAAAACCCAGTTTAGAAGCCCAGAAATGAGGGAAGGAAAGTGCAAATATTGTGGAGAAAAATGGGATCCTAAGCATAGATGTTTGCAAAGAAGCAACCCCCAAAAGTTGTATGCATACGAAGTTGAAGAAGAGGAAAAAATCTCAGAATGTGAAGAGTCAAGTGAGGAAGATACAAGAACCTAGCATGATTGCCACTCATAACTAGAAGATGATACACGAAAGATCTCATTAGCCAGCATTACAGGGATATCCCAACCGCAAACACTGAAGCTAAAAGAACATATCAAAAAAAACAATGTTTCAATTCTCATAGATAGTGGCAGTACACATAACTTTATTAATGTTAATCTTGCCAAGGTATTCAACTTATTCGTTTATCCAATCCCTAACATGAAGGTTATGGTAGAAGACGGCAAGAAGATTGAAAATGTGGGAAAATGTCACAAGGTTAAATTACAATTACAGGAGTATAATCTAGAATCTGACTTCTTTGTTGTGCCTCTTGGAGTAGACATTGTGTTGGGAATCCAATGGTTGCAAACGTTGGGTACTTACTCCGCTAACCATTAAGAGCACTTCATTTGGTTCTTTTGGCTAGGGAAAGGGTACAAGTTGTACGGCTTTCAACCACCCCAAACTCAATTGGTTATGTCATATCAAATGGAAAGGCTAATTCGAAAAGGACACCTGCTTACGTATTTCAATGTCAAGAGATGGAGTTGCTAACATGTGAAGGAGTTGACTGCAACCCTCTGGGGATACAAGAGCTAAGCCAAAAACATCACAAGGTGTTCCAAGAGCTTCCGATGGAGCTCCCACCAAACAGGAAGACAGAGCACTTAATTGAGCTAGAGTCAAGATCATATCCTGTAAATATCAAACCATGCAGATATCCCCATCATCACAAAACAGAGATTGAGAAGTTGACCCAAGACGTGTTAAAATGTGGAGTTATATCAAAGAGTAGAAGCCCTTATGCCGCTCCAGTAGTGCTAGTTCAAAAGAAGGATGGCTCTTTCAGGTTGTGCATAGATTATAGAGGACTCAACAAAGTCACAATTAAGAATAAATTCCCTATTCCATTCATCGATGAGATGATGGATGAACTTCATAGAGCCAAGTACTTCTCGAAACTAGACATGAGGTCAGGATATTACCAAATCAGGGTTAGATTAGAAGATGTAGCCAAAACCGCTTTTCATACTCATGAGGGCCATTATGAGTTCAAAGTAATGCCCTTCGGGCTAACTAATGCTCCAGCCACCTTCCAAGTTGCATTGAACGAACCGTTTCAACCATGTTTGTATTAGTGTTTTTTGATGATATCCTCGTATATAGGAAAACATGGAGAGAGCATATTCAACACTTAGATCAAGTGCTAACCATCTTGGAAGAACATCATTTTTTTGAAAAAATGTCAAAATGCACTTTTGGGAAAGAAATGGATTATCTTGGCCATTAAATATCAAAAGGACTCAAAGTCGATCCCATTAAAATGAAGGCAATCACCGAGTGGCCCCAACTAGATAATATCTCAAAATTACAAGGATTTCTAGGCTCAACTGGGTACTATCGAAGATATGTGAAAAATTATACTCATAAGACGGCCCCCCTCACAAGTTTACTGAAGAAAAATTCATTTAGGTGGAATGATGAGGCAGAAAAATGTTTTGAAGCATTAAAAAACATTATGTCATCCACACTAGTATTAGCAACCCCGGAATTCACAAAACCCTTTGTAGTTGAGTGCGATGCCTCAAAATTTAGAATAGGAGCAGTCATGATGCAAGAAGGTCATCAGATAGCTTTCGAAAACGGGAAGCTCAATAAAAGAGAAAGGTTGAAATCTACGTATGATAAGGAAATGCTCGCCATTATACATGCTCTAACAGAATGGCGACAATACCTCCTAGGGAGCAAAATCTTGACTAGAACAGACCACAATAGTCTTCAATACCTCCTACAACAACAAAAATTGTCTACGAAACAACAAAAATGGAAAAAATTGCTACATTTACATGGAGATACTACATATGTGAGGGAAGGACAATGTAGTTGTTGATGCCCTTTCCTGAAAAGATGAAGAAGTCAAGGCTTATACATATTACAATCTCAGTCGCTGTTCCAAATTGGTTGGACGAAATCCAGGGAGAATATGCTAAGGATCCGAACACTTGCGTCCTAACTAATAATCCTAATCAAGGTCCAAAATTCGAATGGAGAAATGACATACTATGGTATAAAGGAAGAATCTACTTCAGCCCTACATCTAGATTTAAAACCAAGGTGTTGAAGGAATCTCATGATTTCCCAACCGCCAGACATGTAGGTTTTTTCAAAACATACTACGATGCCAGCCAATCGTTCTATTGGAAGGGGATGTATAAAGACATTCAAAAGTATGTAGCCGAGTGTGACACTTGTCAAATAGATAAAAGCGAAAATGTCATGATGTCAGGGTTACTCCACCCGCTTCACATTATAACCCAGAAATAGGAGGAAATCTCCATGGATTTCATCTAAGGGTTTCCCTTATCGAAAGGCAAGGGCAAAATCTTCGTAGTAGTAAATCGATTAGCGAAATATGCACATTTTATGGGTATTAAGAAAACTGACTCCGCTAAACAAATTGCTGAAGTATTTTGTAAAAATATTTACAAATTGCATGGATTTCCAAAAATCATCGTTAGTGACCGAGATGCCAAATTCACAAACAATTTTTGGAAAAAATTCTGCAAACAAACTAGGATCACTTTTAATATGAGCTCAGCCTACCATCCTCAAACAGACGGACAAACAAAAGCTGTTAACAAATGTGTGGAATCCTACCTTCATAGTTTCATCACAGACAAGCAAAATCGATGGTTACAATGGTTACATCTTGCAGAATGGTGGTATAGCTCCACCTACCATACATCAGCCAAAATGACACCCTTTCAAGCAATATATGGTTATGCACCACCCAAATGAAAGGAATTCGTTCAAGGTGATGCAAAAGTACATGCAGTAAAAAGCCAACTTGAAGAAAATCAGAGAGTAACTTAACTATGGCACAAAATCTATTGAAACAACAAACAGATCAACATAGAATAGAAAGAGAGTTTGAAGTAGCAGATTGGGTCTATGTTGCGTGGGAGTGCCCCCCACCCCCTTGCTCCCGCTCACGAAACTCGCTCCCAAAACGCTTCCAGTTTTGGGAGCACGCTCCCAAGGCACGCCTGATGCGCTCCCTTCCTTTCCTATACTAAAAGCTCTTATACTAGGTTAATCATTTAATGACAATGTTATGGTACCTCCTTTCTTTGCCAAGCTCCTATAAAAGTTTTATGGTTGATCATTTGATGATAATGTTATAAGTTATAACTATTAGATGATTGATGTTATATGGTTTAATCCATTATTCTATAGCTAATTCAACATCCTACATGTTTTTTGGATATAAATCCATCAAAATATATTAAAATATAACTCTATAAAAAAGCGCACCTGAAACGCTCCCAAAACGGAAGCTTTTGAAAATTTCTCTTTTCACTCCGCCGAAACGCTCCCAAAACGGGAGCTTTTGAAAGAAAAAAAAATTCGCTCCGCTCCCGCTTCCCGCTCCTTGCTCCTACTCCCCGGTTCCAACAACATAGGATTGGATCTTTGTAAGACTTCAACCATAAAAGCAATTGTCACGTAAGCAACAAAGAAAAAATAAATTAGCTCCAAAATTTTACGGACCATACGAAATTATCCGAAAGATTAGCCCAATAGCAGCATATGAATTGAAGTTACCCGACTAGAGTCGTACTCACAATGTTTTTCATGTTTCAAATCTCAAAAAACAGATGGGTCAAAAACAAACTGCCCAGACGACATTTGCTAACTTGGATGAAGAAGGGAAACTTGTACTAGAACCAGAAGCCATCCTCAACATCAGAGAAAGAAGATTACGCTCTCACATCATCAATGAAAACCTTGTTAAGTGGAAGAATTGTCCAGAAGAAGATGCTTCATGGGAGAACAAGAAGTTCATTCAGCAACATCCATCATTGCCCTGCTTTGAAGACAAGGCATCTTAAAAGAAGAGGGCAATGTTATACATAAAATTATTTTATAATAAATATAAATAAGAAATATAATAATTATTATTATTTAACTAATATAATGTAAATTATATATGAAACAAAACTAACTAAGAGATGTGACCTTTCATGAAGTCACCTCACAACCCGAAACAAAGAATATATACTCGGGATTTACTAGTAATTTATCATCGAAAATTTTATTAATAAACTTCTATATTTACTCTGTCATTCAGCTGTAAGTTTTCCTGCTGCATAACGGCTGCCTACAATCATGAGAGGAGAAGGCTGTAACACCAGCGCTGCCACAGCCTCACAGTTTGCTTTAATTTTTTGATACTCTAAGCCAGAAGTTAGGACACGCCCTAACTACTTCAACTGTCCCTCAAATTGCTGCAAAAAGTATTTCAGGTAGTTTCTTTTAGGGCTGTAACCCAATTCAAGGTGGATTTAACACGCTTGCAAGGTCTCACAGTGTAAATTGGCCCCCTTCAGATGGCAGGAACAACCCCTCTCTTGATTTCAAATCTGCTACAGGCTTCTTCAAATGCTGAGATTTCAAGGCTAACAGCTTTATGGTTCAGAAATAAGGGCATGAGGATGTTGCTTGCATAAGTTTGGAGAAATTAGGACTGTTTTTTATGCCCTATCAATGCCCAGCTATTAAAGAGAGACTGCTTGCTATTGTTGTGGTTGTCTTCAGCCACCTACTTGTCCAGAATCAACTTAGCACTGCCCAGAAATAATATTTTGTGAAAATAGGGCTGTTCTTTTACTGCTGTTACAAGGAAAACCACCCAGATCTGTTATTTACTGCTGATGTGACCTCAATCATGCCCAGAACACTGAGCCATCATTATTTTACTGCTGCATCGATGCTCAGAATTGGAATCAGTCCTAACTACACCTCCTTTCATGGTGAAAAATGCCCATATCAACTTGGAATATGCCCAGAATTATTGAGGATATGCCCAGGCTGCCAAGAAATATGAATTTATTGCTGTTTTAAGGCTGTTTAAGGGTTATTCATACCCAGAGCCTAGAAAATGATGCCCAGATTGCACCTAAGTGTGCCCAGAATTATAAAGAGGGAAGATATGAGGCTGTTTTCATGCCCATGTTAACAAAAATGCACTCAGAACTGCTCTTTTATTCTCTGTTCATGTACTCAGATCTTCTTGAATGTTGCTCAGCTTTGGAGAACCAAAGCTGCTCATGCTTCATCACTGTCCAGAATTAACCCAGAAGTCCCTAAACTGCACAGATCTGGTTTGACAGCCCAGGTTTATCTAAATAATGCTCAGAATGATAATAATTTCCCATCTTCATGCTCAGAAGACCTAAGAATCAGCATAGCATTCCTCTGAAAAAATAAGTTAAACACCCTAATCAAATAGGGGGCTAATAAGCTGAAACCCTAATCTCTCAATGAGATGTACGGTTGAGATTAATCTAAATTACTGATATATAAATATTAAAATTACATTTGGTTTAACTGAACAGCTAAAAATAGGACTTTCACTTTATTATTATTACTAAAGTGAATTACGAAAGAGGTTTGACTCAAACTACTTCCGAGTTCCAAGATGTTGAAACTAAACCTGTGCAGGAGTTCCTGTCCAAGCTACAACCTTCAACATGATGCTGCTCCAAAATAGATGAACTTTGTCTCTTAACAGCCTGGTCACTTGCTATTTGTTCATAGTTAAACAATCATCCCAAGAACTGGCACTATAGCTAAGCTCTAACTATTGTTCAGCTCTAACATACACATCTTTCAAAGACGAATCACCTCACATAAAAATAGCACAACCAGTTAACTAAAAGTGTGCCCTGCATGTTGACTAAAAATAGAAAGAGTCTCAATCACATCTCTCAGCAAGGGAGCCATCCGCTCTATGGATCCCTAGCACCTTCTCCGCTCCAACCTTCCTTTTCAGAAGGTCAAAAGAAAACTTGGACCCCTCATCTCCCTCCTGAATCCATTGTAACTGAGAACGGATCCTAGCTCCTCGAGCAATGTACTCCTCCCCTCTCTTGAGAATCAGATCTAATTTGGTTGCATCCTCCTGAAGGGTGACATTATGGATGTCTTCTTCCAGGAAGATATGAACACCTCCAGTTTTTGACGTGCCTCCCATTACTCCCTCCTCTGACGAACCATCATCTTAGCCCAACCCCTCATGAATATGATAGTATGTCGCACTGCCACTTCCCGCCACATGATCCAACCCTGTGGCCCTACCGAGAGCATGTAGAGTGTCCACACCCTTTGCATGAGGGAACAGAAGTCAACTAACTCCAAGTGTGGCATTCAATTAAAAACAGAGGTCATAGGGGCATTTGATGTCATACCTATAGAGATCACTAATTGGATCAACAAGTGGTTTGACCTAGTAACATCCAATAGAGCATCCATGGGGAAAAGCTTGCCTGAGAAAACAACCTCCTCCCTAGGCCCATAGAATATGTCAAGCCGAACCTGCAATCTGTCTTGACCCTATCTGTAATTGGTCCAAGTGAACCACCCACCATAATCTAATCCCTTCTATTTCCAGTCGGGATCAAAGATTTGTAGCACATCCTTATATCTACACCAAGCTTGCTTCTCCATGCCACTGACCACTAAACCTCGGCCACCACCTCAGTCACCCTCCCATTCGACCATGTTGAAGTCATCGTCGACGATCCACTCTGCTGCTAGTAAAGAAGAAGCCATTCAATCCCATAATCGACTCCTATCAAAGATGGAGTTTGGGGCATAGACAACGCACAGCCCAATCACTCAATCGTGGACCAATATAGTGATCCATACATACTTGTCCTCCTAGTACAAGCCTAAGACAACTGCTAGACTCTACAAAGAAGGCGAGAGGAAAACCAATAACCCACCATTCCATTGACTAAGATTTGAGGCTCAAAAGGGCACCATTCCAACAATAGTTCATCCTGTTCCACAACTCAACCCCCACAGACATAACTTCCTATAGGAAGACCACATCCGACTGGTGGCGCAGCAAAACACTTCACACAACCTGCTTGCAACTGAGAATCATCATCCCTCGTACATTCCAAGACATTATGGACAACTTCATTCCAACTGGAGATGTTGTCCACAGATGTTAAAACGGCTCGACGTCTCAAATCCTTCAGGCATGCGTGTGTCCACTGATTGGACGATCGCATCCTTTTAGGACTTACACTACGAGATCCTCTCATTATCCATCTGTGTGGGGAAAGAAATTACCTTCCGCTTGGAGGACCTTGTTCGTCAAGCCTACTCAACCTTCATACTACTACTATCTGCCTGTCATATACCAGTTGTCATCTCCATGCCTCCTGCCCAACAAACACCGAGTTGACCACCCATAGTCGTCATGGGAAGCGTCAAGCTCTCAGCTGTGTCAAATCTCCCAGAATCACTGCCCATGTTGCCTCCTTAGAAACCCCCCTGAACACAAACCTGAAGTTCGCTCTCATCCTGCACCCCAACTTGAACCTGAGCCTAAATTAAAACCATGAACACCTCCTCTTCCCCCACCAACGCAACTGCTAACCCCACCACTACCAAATCCTGCACCCCCACGATCACCTTTACTAGAACTTGGACCTCGAGAACGTCCATTGCCATCCCCAGGTTTCGAGGCCACAGACAAGTCTCCTAACCTTGAACCTGGAACTGTGGATCCCTCACCACTAGCCTCCCCCAGCCTAAATCAACGATGAGGGAAATCACGGATCAAGTGGTCATGAGCTTGTCATCGATTGGTTCAAATAGCTAACTTTTTGTTGGTGAACTCCATTAGTAGTGCAAACTGAGATGAATTGCAAAAGTTTTTGCCTTAAAACCACCTCCACACAAACTCTAGGGACAGCTCAAAGAGTTACAACGACCATTTAGAATTAGAACTTTGCCATACTTACAGGCAAACAAATCCAAAAACGAGTGCATGTCCGCAGGGAGGCCGGGAGACTCTATCCACGAAGGATAAATTCCCTGCCCCCAATCCTCAGGGTTGAAATCCGTCCTCCATGACTGAACAAAAGCCAAAGATCCTGAAATATTACAGGTGCAAACTGAAGAACATGTCAAGCAATAGCTTCTGAATTAAACAAAAGGCAAACATACTTCACTCCCAACCCTCAGTAAGAGTTCAATGAGTCCATCTGTTAAACACCTCCTCATCTAACATGTGACATCAACCCTGGTCTTTTTTTATTACCATAGATTTTGATTCAAAATTTATGTCAATGATTTTAGGATAGCTTAAAATAGCTACAGAACTGTAATTATTCAGGACTTTAAAATCTTGTTATAAATATATGACAGTTCTTAATGAGAACCTTTTGTTTTACTATTTGTCAGGTTTCCCATGCAGCCAACCAAATTGTTTAAACCTTCTGTAATCTCTATTACATTAATATAATTAGAAAATTCAAAGAGTGCATACCCCTTCGGCTTATGACCATTCAATGCATATAAGCATATCGTCATGAGGCTCATTGCAATAATTTCATATTCCATCAATTCATTATTCCGTATGTTGTTATATACATTGCAGAAATCTTCTGTCAATTTGTCAATTTAAAAGTGAATGGGACTCACCACTTCAATCCATATGTATATCCTTATATCAATTTTAATAAAATAAAGTTATATTCATGTTTGTAAGTGACCAAAGTAAGTCTTCAATGGGTCTCAGTACAAGTAAATTAGTAATAATAGAAACATAGAAGTGCCTAGATCATCTCTGAAAACAAGAAACAAAGAAAGTTAAAATAAAAAACCTAAAAGGGGGTGAATCCAAATGAGTCAGGCCTAGACCATGCAATATAGACAAGAAATTTACAAGGACATCCTTGTATCAAAAGAAATTGGTTGAGTCATGAGCAGTGAGACCCTACCTAGCCTCTAAATCAAAGGAGGCCTTACCATCTCTATCAACCATTGTGAAAGTGCTAATGCTAAGCCTGGTAATGTCCTATAGAGAGTGACCTTAAATCAAGGGAGCTCACTTTGGCCACATGGAGGACATCCACATATTCACATTCTATCTCTAGTAACATCCATGGCCAACAAACCTCTCAATGAACGAAGAAAATTGTTGATGTGCAACTACCCAGAAGACCTGAGCTAGGGGTAGGGACTAGTAAGTTAGTAACCACCACTTTGATAAAAAATCACTTCTTGTTCATAAGAAAACCTTATGTCATTATCAATCCACTAAACCTGAGTGATGGAAGCTCACAAGAATTTAAAGAGTTACACTTAAAAATAAAACATACATTTGTAACTATTAACCATTGTTTTAACACTACTTTTCACTGAGTAAATTATCATAGAATGCATTCAATTCATTCTACAAGACAACTTCTCATGCAAGCTTGTCAAGAAAAGAGATTAATACCTTCACGTAGCCTTTTGACAATCACATTTGCATCTGGCATAGTACCAATAAATATGCCTCCTGGGCGAAGCAATGAAGAGACATTTTTCAAGGCCTGGCGTGCACGTTCCTCAGTTGACCATGAGTAATGCAAGGCAAACTGTATCATTTAATAGTTCAAACATACATAAGAAAAATTGCATTCCAACTTGCAAGAGATGAAAGCACAAGCATTTTAGTTTTAAATGCAAGTATAAATTGTTAGTAAAATAATAAGAAAAAAGCATAAATCTTTGAATCTATAGAAAGAATCTCAAAAAAAATTATTACAATCTCTTTACATAGATGCAATCTTAACATAAGCCACAGCCAAGCAATGTCATCCATTTTTTTTACTATGACAAGTAAGACAAAAATCTAATGAATAATTTAAGCAATTATATCATAAACAAAGAATAAATCATCAAAAAGAACTGAAGGTATCCAATAATGTAGTTTAAAAAAGGCCTTTTTAATAAATTACAACTTATTTACCACTTGGCACCTCACTATAAAGCTGCATCATAGATTTGGTTGAGAAGACAAGAAGTTTGAAGGCATCGGATCTTTGTGTAACCAACTTCATTTGACTTATCATTACCCAATAAGTTTGGGGCTAGCAAGGATGCACTTGTAATTAACACGATTACCAAAAAGATATAATCAAAG
>LPNX010352828.1:59069-259986 GCA_001517045.1 Pseudotsuga menziesii | reverse complement strand
CGCTATAAATCAGCATTAATTATTAATATTAATAATTAATAGTTAGTAAAATAAGTAATAAATAATTAAATAATTATGAAAAGTCAAAAGACATGACTTATATTGAAAAGGTGCAAAATGGCTTATAAAACCCGTGGCAATGTAATTGTAAAACATCATTATCATTATCTTATCTAATGAGGAAACGAAGATTTTCAACAACCACATTCAGCCTTACTAATGCTTCGAGGACAAAGCTTTTTTAGGAGGCAATGTATCGAATATAATAATTATAATATAGATACTAAATAATAATAATAATTAAAGTTTAATTAACTATTAATTATAAGAAATGCTACGGACGAGGTGTGACTCTTCATAGAGATACCCTTATGAGTCTATTTATAGATACTAAATAATAATAATAATTAAAATTTAATTAACTATTAATTATAAAAAATGCTACCAACCAAGTGTGACTCTTCGTAGATATACCCTTCTGAGTCTATTTATACACAGGGCTACCCTCATTCATCATCTTTTTATCAATACAAAATTGTATTTTCTTATCAATTTGAGAACATTTGATTAGGACATCCATGTTTGAAGAGCTCACATCAAAGCCCCTTGCAATCATCAGCTTTGCTAGTATTCGACTTCTTAAAAGCTCTCTTGATATCCTTGAGAGAAATATTATGACAAGCGGTTGGGGGAGGAGATGAGGGTGGGGAACTGGTTGAGCATATCATAAACAAATCTATAAGAGACCCAAGTCAAGAAATCCCTTGAGATGAATGATCCATAGGAAGGTCTTAGGAGAGGAGTGAAGAGCATCAAGAAACTTGTGCCTCCTTGATGCAAAAAATAGTGGGGTCAAGTGTGAGATAAGATAAGATAAGATAATTTTATTAATGTCCAACGAATGACTATAAAAAGTAGGTCAATGGGACTAAAAGGATACGAGTTGTATAAGTACAAGGTGGCAGTGCAAGTGCAACTCCTAGAAAGTGTCGGAAATAAATCTATGACAAAATCAAATCAAATAAAGAAAGAAATATACAAGCAATAAGATAGCTTCCTAAACATGTGTATAATCGTATCCAAGGCACGATGATGTGGACAACTAAGCAAGTATGTCCAAGGCTGGACTGGATGGCTCAAAAATACTAAAAATCTTGTCAAGAGAGAGTTGAACATGAGACCAATGTTGTCAAGACTGCATGAGTTTGATAGTCGATGGTGATGGTGTTAAAGATAGTGCAGTTGCGAAATCCATTCTCTGAATGGCACCCTAGTTAGTTAACTAGGGTTCCTAGTTATTTGACCAAGAAATGTAAGTCCCTAGCAGGTACTCTAGGACCCCGACGAGTCTACTGGGGTTCTTGGTCTCAAACCAAGAAGGTCAATGCCATGGCAAATTACCTAGCATGTGGCTAGGGCCGCTATCTGTCTCTAGAGCATTCTAGTAAGGGACCAGACAGTGCTTGGTCATAAGGACCAAGCAGAACCTGTAGTCTGAGACAGAGACATCCTGGTCTAGGACCAGGGATATTCTTAGTCAAGGACCAAGTAGGTCCTGTAGGTGGTTGATCAAAATTCAGTCTGGGACTGAAGCACAACCTAGGGCTAAGGACCATTCTCCGAAAGAATGGTGGACCTGGTCAGGGACCAAGAGGTTGATCAACATGATTCAATCTAGGACTAAAGCTCGTCCTAGGGATGAGAGCCATTCTTTAAGAATGGAGGATCTTGGTCAGTTAACCAACATGATGATGTGTGATGCCCTCCTCTGCTAGGTATTTGAGGTGTTAAGCTAGGTTGTTGCATCAAGGGACTGGCCACCCCTTGATGGAGTCGCTAGCATTGACCCTAGGAGCAGCCGGGGGGGGCAAGAGGATCACATCATCTAGTGTGAACCTTCCTTCTATGGTGATGATAAAACTTATAATTATTGCATGGAACACTTGTGGATCACATACATTGAGAGAGATTAAAGCTTGTGTTCCCACCTTGTTGGGTTGTTTTCCCACCTTGATGTTGACTTATGGTTATAAGGGTTGTCTCCCCACCTTGCCTTGTACCTTGTCTTGTTGTTACAAGGGTTGTCTTCCCATCTTGTTGTGACACCTCATGTTGACTTGTGGTTAGCCTTGTGTTGGCTTGGTCTTGTGCTAACCCCCCTTCTTTGTTGATCCCTTGTACTAGCACCCCTTTTGAGTGTGGTACCTTAACCCTATGTTATTACGTCTTAACATTAATTTTTATTTTATTTTGGTAACTCTCCTAAAGTATATAGCATCTTGACCTTTTTGAGTAAACCCTAATCACAATGACCAATTAGAAGGAGAACCTTTTACAAGACCATTGAGAGGCTATAAAAGCTAGTTGAACCCTTAATTATGATATATCAAGAAGAAGCATCTTAGCTCTGATTTATTGTATGACTAGTCTAGTGTTTCAATAGTCATGTTCGATTGATGTCAAAGGTTGATTTAGTGCTGAGCTAATCTTCTAAGGTTGTCGTTTTGCTTCTTGTGGGTACCCTCAACTATTAAGATCCCATTAGGGTTGTCGTCCACCTAGTTGAGGTCTGTGTTTGACTGTTTAAGGTATTGCTAAGGTAGTCGTTGCCTTCCTTGCACTATTTAAGGTGTTGCTAAGGCAGTCGTTGCCTTCCTTGGACTATTTAGGGTGCTACTAGGGCAACTATTGGTTGCTTAGATTGTTTTTCGGGTGCGTTTACCTATGTTGCTACCGATATGGACTATTTGTGGACTATGTTGGAGGGTCGCTACCTTGTTGGATTGTTTCTTAAAGGGTCACTACCTTATTGGACTATTTCTTGTGTGGGTCGCTAACTTGTTGGATTGTTCCTTGGACTATTGTTTGGGTTGCTACCTTATTGGAATGTTTCTTGGGTGGGCCTCTATCTTATTGGATTGTTTCATGGATTGTCTTGTGTGAGCCTCTACATGTATGGGTTGGTTTGAGGATGTTAGTGTTGAGGCTATTGCTACCTATGAGCTAGTTGAGGGTACTGCTATTTGTGTGAAGGTTGTTACAACTTATGTGGACTATATTTAGGGCACCACTACTTGTGTGGATGTTGCCACTGCTTATGTTGACTGTGTTTAGGGTACCACTGCATGTGTGTAGGATGCCACTACTTGTGGAGATTGTTTGAGGGTACCTATTGGTTGTTGCCCACTGCTGCAGCCATCTTTGAGGCTACCATCCAAATGGGTGAGGGTTTTGTCAGTGCCTTTCATTGTTGGGCACTTGTTAATTGTCTTGGTTTATGTCTTGAAGTTGATCTTGGTTCTATTGTACATGTCTAACCCTATTCCTCAACACTTGTCTCTCTCTCTCTCTCAGGTATGTCCATGCCCTCAGGTAAGGGCCAAACTTGTTCCATTTTTGTTGACTTTCCTCTAAGAGGCAAAATCTAATCTAAAAGTAACTCTATGTATAAGGAAGGTTCACTAACCCTAACTTAATTTATTAGATATGATTTTTTATTTTGCTAATTAGATCATTGTTGCTGTCATTGAGTTTAGGATTTTACAATGTATCTCTACAGTTAATAAATTCTAACTTTGACACGATGATTTGATTCCGTGGTGAGTGTTAAAGTTGAAAGAGATAAATCAACAGATAAGGGCAAACTAGGCACTGGATTGCTATCAAAGTCCTCTGGAACCATCGAGGTGTCTAACTGTATGATCCAGGGGGAATGTAGGAGTGAGGGATACTCCTAGCATTTGAGGGCAAGAGGTGCCCCCCATAAAAAAAAGAAACTCTGGATAGATCTTTAGCTACTCCGTTGGGGCTAAGATTGCGGACAAGAGGTGCCCTACTTTGGGTCTAACGAGAATCGCTCCTCCTAACGCTCTAGGGGTATGTAGACTGATGTGATGT
Source organism: Pseudotsuga menziesii (assembly GCA_001517045.1). NCBI lineage: Eukaryota > Viridiplantae > Streptophyta > Pinopsida > Pinales > Pinaceae > Pseudotsuga > Pseudotsuga menziesii. The sequence continues at coordinate 256,089 of LPNX010352828.1, read as the reverse complement.
TCAACCCCTCCAAACCGGTCTCAAAGAAGTTTGGTTGTCTCCCAGAGAGGATGGCTAAAAGGAGACCCAAGGTCTTACCATTCTACTACCTTAAGGACTATGGAACTCAGCTTGTCGCTTGTTTCTCTAAAAGTATGAGGTGATCTTCCAGACCATCCCAAGGTGAGGTGAGCTACGTAAGAACTAAAATCTGTTGTTAAATACCTCCTTAATGAAGAGGGATAGGCATCTCTCGTCCTGATATCTAAAGAAAGTAGAGAGGGAACCACTTGAGTCTCTATAGAGGTAGTGGTAGTGTCCTCTAAACTCATAATATAGGGGGCATCTAAAAATGAGTTGCCCTTCTATCCCAAGCTCCTACAACTGACACATCTGGGAGATCCTATCAAATCATAGTATATGATAGTCGGTCTCCACTCAGAGTCGATGAGATCCAACCCGAAGCTACTCCAAAGGAATCCTAAGTGAGCTCATCCAATGTCAGTGGGTATATGTGGATCAAACAATGATACCATCCTACAACTCCAACTGCTCAAGGTGGAAAGACATCTTCGAGCGCAGGCCCATCGAAGGTGAGCTCCAAGTAACCTAGATGTATAATCTGTAGATATCCTCTATGATGGACTAAATTAATACTTGTCTAGGAGACAAGAGATGGCTCGACGTATCAAGCGAGAACCTGAACAAGGGAAGGTGTTATGGGAAGATGGTCATTGACTAGAGAAGTCGAGATGCCTCAGCGTACCAACCTTGTGCCCATGAACCAAAGCGATGGCCTCCTAGGAACAAAATGCCAGGTAGGAGTACTTGTCTCTCTTGATTGTTGAGTCTCTAAAAGATCTAACTCTGTGAAGGAAGGAGACCAAGCGAAAGATCACCACGAGGAGAAAGGGGTGTACACCAAACTCCACCTTAATAATGGGTTGCGGAAACATACGGTTGCATACTTTCCTCTGCACAATACTACATTCTTCATCATAGCAACGGTTCACTCAAGGGGCACACACCGGCTTGGGGTGGTAGTGAATGGTATTGGGGAAAGAGTCAAGGGCAATGTCTGAGGATGTGGGATGGAGGTCATATTTTACAATAGCAATAGGAATGTAACAGTCAAGGATAAGTTGATCCAGGTGGGAAACATAAATCATGGCATACCATACCGACCATCATAATGGTTAGACATATAGTGAAAATTAGAAAACTTTGGCAGAGGTGGAGATGAGGATGAGGGGCTAGCGATAGAAAGAGTGAAAGCCAAAAATGCATGATTTGCAAGGGGAAGCAAGTCAGAGACATATAAATTATGAATTTGAGGAATCAAAGTCCAGTTAGTGAACACAGTTAACCATACTAGCACCCCCACTATGAAAGAAGCAGGTGTATCTCCTGGAATCTGAAATATGCCTAGAATCATTTTACTTCCAGGTATAGGCATCAAAGACAAAAATATTATCAAATGTCTATGAAACAATTGTTGTCAAGGAAAATAAGCAATATAGGACATTTTGAGGAACAAAACTCCCATTAATGTTGACTTTTTGCATTAGCAGAAATACTTAAAAATTTGCTTATTAACTTAAACCGATAACAAGTGCAGTAAAATAACATTTATCACATCAACACAATGGGCACAAGAGTTTTTCACTGGGGAAACCTTCAAAGGACAAAAACCCCAAAAAGCATTAGTAGCTCACCTCGTAAATGAGATGACTTAGCAAATTCTTGAAAAAAAATTCCTCAAACCCCAATCTGGGTTTAACCATAGTTACAGAGAAATTTTCATAGCAAATTTCAGAACAAGGGTTTCAAACCCTAGGTACTCAAATTTCCATATTTGCCTGGAAATAATCAAAACTGTCCAAAACAGTCTGCCAGAATAATTTTCAAATCTACCCAAAAAACTTTAGATCTACCCAAGAAAACTATCAAATCTGCAAAGGAAATTATTAGATCTACAAAAGTAATTATCAGATCTTCCCAAGCAATTATAAGATCTGGCAATTTTTCAGATCTGCCCAAGCCTGCCCAAAGTCAAAAAAATAGACTGCTCAAAAATTATGACAGGAAGCCCATAATTAATTTATGCCTGCCCGAAAATCAAAAAAAACTGCCCAAAATTTTATGAGAGTTGCTCGGTTGTACTGTTAGGCTACCCAAACTGCTGCCCATCCTTTTTCTGCCCCTGCCCATCCTTCCTATCTGCCCGATGGTCTGTTTTGGCTGCCCTGTCGCAACCCGGTCCTGCCCTGTAGCAGCTCTGCTGCTGCCCATAACCTGTCCAATGGCTCTACTAGCAGGCCTATGGTCTTTTGGGTCTGTCAATTGACAGCCCGAGACCCTAGGGTCGGCACCGCAAACTGCTGCCAGCCCACAGCCCTCACTGGGTTGCCCCGGAGGCTTCCCGAGGGTTGGAAAGCAGCCAAACCCTCACTGAGTAGTAGCCTAAGGGCTGTAAGAGAAGGGTTGAGCCCTAAAGAACGTGCCCGAAGAAAGATAAGGGAAGCCCGTGAAGAGGAGGGCTACCCGGAACCAATCTTAGCTGCTCAGAATTGATGGTGGTTTCCTGCTCGAGAACAAACCTGAAGATGACGTGGAGGAGAGAAAAGTTGTTGTTTGATCAAGAATGAAACCCTACGTTAGGGTTGACTTTCAAATGGATGATGATTGATGCCCTAGCTAGACTCATCCATGCTAGGGCACAATCATGAACTTCTTCACCTATGAGATCCTCTGATTTGCAGCAGTACCTGTTTGAGCAAGTGTGTGTATGAAATGAGAAGACTTGATCTTCTTTTATAGACTTTAGTCACCTGTAAGTGGACCAAAATTAGGAAAGATAAAATAATAACATTTTATTCTTTTCCTATGTTCACTTTTACCTTTTTACCAAAAAGGTCCTTTATGTATTTTTTACTTTTACCAAAAGTCGTTCTTTAATTTGACTTTCACCTGTGCTCCTTTTTCTTGTGATCCAAAAGTCCTTATGTGGTTTTGACTTTTGACTTTAGCCTTTTTCCAAGTGCCCCTCTGGTCATTACCTATGGTCTTCTTGATTCCAAAAGTACATCATCATAGACCAAGAGAGTTACTAATGCTTTTATCACACACTCTATTTAATACCGAGATCAAGTACTAGGGTAACTTAACCAAGGGTAGCTAAGCCTTGGAGAAGTACACAAAGCCCATAGATCAAGGGTCAAAGTGTCACACATGCCTAGACCCAGTCTAGGGCTTATAGTGCCTTCCTGGTAACAGACCAGGTGCCTCAGCCATGGGCTGCATAATTCGACCCTAGGTCAAATACTTGGTAACAGACCAAGCACCTCCATCCTCCAAGAGAATGGCTACTCAAAACTAAGCTGAGTCTACCAATACTAGACTGGTCCTCATCATGGTCCCGGACCAGATGTTTACCATTCAACAGAATGGTCACTCAACACTGGGTTGAGTCTACCCGGGGCAGAGCTTGTTGAATTTTACAGGTTAGATGAGTTTTAATATCAATAATAAACTTCAATACATGAACATATAAAAACTTAGGTAAAATTTAAACTGTAATAAAATTTAACATAACTTTCATCTCTTTCAACTTAACGCTATGTTGGTCACTGCGTTAACTTTAACGCTCTGCTGGTCATTGCGTTAAAGTTGATCATTGAGATGTTTCACAAAATGTCATGTACATAAAAATAATAAATAGTAAACTAAATCTCAAATAAACTACAGAAGATAAAGAATCATAACCATTCGTTGGATCCATCTTATACTAATATAGTTCGGAGTTTGATCTTGTCACTAAAAGGACAAGTCAAACTGGCTAAACCATATACGTACCTTGAGAGAGGGTTCAGGTAGGAGTAAACAGAACTCAGGTACTTCAATAAAAAATCATGCAAGTGACCATGGGTAAGGAAAGACACATAAGTGCTACAAACTCGTAAGCAATTACCCACCTGTAAGAACTCACACAGAATTCAATCACAGAGACAGGTCTAGAGATAAGACCGTAAGCAATCACCTACAGAACTCACACAGAGATCAAATGCAGCAGAGGGAGGTCAAGCACGTAAACAAATATGCCAAGGAAGAATCGCAGCAAAGGGAGATCGCAAACACACTGAGGTAAGACTCAGTTCGGCAAATCGCAGAGATCGTGAATACAAAAATTGCAGAGAGAGATCAAGCAGATCCCGTGAGAAATCTCGGTGAGGAGTCACAATAAAAAATAGCAGAATAACAAATCGCAGAAACTCACGCTCAGAAAAATCGCAGAAGCTCATGCTAACAAAAATCACAGAGGCTCACGTTAAGAGAAATCGCAAAAGCTCATGTGAGGAGAAGATCGCAGACAGCCCGTGAGGGAAAATCAAACAACACACAAACAGAGTGCAAACTGTCCGTAGGTAAATTGCAGAAGTAAAACATGCAGAGACCGTGAAGGATAATCACGAAGGTCACCAAGAAAAAAAACAACACTTAAAAATCGCACAGGTCACCATAGACAAACACGTGAAGAAAAATCACGAAGGATTGATGGATAATAAACGTAAGCTCTTTGGTTTATATATAGCTTAGGAACAAGTTAATAAATAAATAAAAATTAGGTGGTCCACAGGTAAACGGAAACGGTTATGAAATAACAAAAGTCCGAAGGTTTTATTATAATAAAACCAACAAAACCAAAAAGTATGTAATTGGTCCAAAAGAAAGAACTAATAAGGGTAGTCCAAATATTTAGAATAACTTAGGAACGGGAAAGTGGTCCAAATAAAACATAATATAAAAAAAAAATCAAAAAGTAATCATGACATAAGACTTTAATATTTCACAAGTCTTTATTCATAAAATCATAAAGATTTTATTAATAAGACTAACAAATAACTAATTAAAGATAAAATCATAAAGTTAAAAAAGGCCAAAGGTCCAACATAAAGTGGATAGTCCAAAATCATAAGTGGGTTAAAGGGTCCTTTTAACAAAACATAAGGTAACCATAACAATACAAGGTCCAATAGTCTTTAATAAACAATTAGGTAAGTACACTCCATAACATAGGAGTCATAATCAAGGGTGCACACAAGTGAGAGTGCTAGCACCAAGTAAGAAAAGGACCACGAGTCAATAACCACAAGATCAAAGTGAATCGTAAAGGTAGACAAGCATTCAAATAGGACCAACAAGACCAAAGACTTTTCTCTCTCTCAAGGTACATAGTTTAAAATATTTTGTCAACACTGTATAAGGGGGAAGATCCAAACGGATGGTACAATCCTTCTGTCCTTAACAATGCTCCTAAGGGTTAGGTGCTAGGTACATCACCAAGGGGTGGCCAGTCCCTTAAAAAGCAATCTACCAATAATCGATTAGGAGAGGGGACATCATTATCTTCCATTCTTAATGAATGGATTTCAGCCTTAGGCTGAGTTTCAGTCTCACACTGAATCATGTTGATCAATCCCTAGACCCTGACCATGTCCTCCATTCTCTCGCAGAATGGTTCTCAGCACTAAGATGAGTTTCAGTCTCACACTGAAGGTTGATCAACTACTTGCAGGACCTACTTGGACATCGTGTCCCTGATCCCATACAAGAATATATCTCTACCTCTACCTGCAGGCTCTACTTGGACATTACATCCTTGGTCCCAGACCAAAATACCCTAGAGGCATTTAGGGGCCCTGGCCACATGCTAGGGGCTTTGCCATGGCATCAACCTGCTTGGTCCTAGACCAAGAACCCCAGGAGACTACTGGGGGCCCTAGGGAACCTTCTAGGGTCTTACTCTGTCCTAGTCAACTGACTTGGAAACCATTCTCTGAGAATGGGTCTCGCAGCTGCACTAACTTTAACAGAGCTGGGTCTATATCATGGTCCTAGACCAGATATCTACCATTCAACAAAATGGTCACAACACTGGGTTGTGTCTTCACCGTGGTCCCGGACCAGGTGGCCCCATTCTCCTAAGAGAATGGCTCTAGATGCTGCTCAGAAAATTCAACAGTAAATACATAGGCAAATGTCCACACGGTCTTGCCACATCAAAAACAGATTTTCAAGACTCCATCGAGAAAGATTTTGAAGGAGTATACTGCCCTCCATAATAGCAAAAAGTCATCATAAAAAGCTCCCAAAAGCTTTTGAGTTTTTTGTGTCATGAGTGTGTTCCCAGGAAGAAAATTACAAGAATAATGAATTCATTAGAGTAAAATGCAGTTCTAAAATCATAGCTAGCAGCTTCAAATCTTTAAATACAGATCAGGAAACCATGTTTGTATCCAATCATACCTAGCATCGTTATAGCAAAAGCACTCACTTAAATGAGCATATTTTTTTATCAAAACATAAGCAAAGCAATGCATTAAAGGAAAAAGGCAAGAGATTCATGCAATTTGAGCAACCATGCACCTGGCAGCTACATATATCGAACGGTGCATCATCTTGCAATGCCCTGTCCAGAGGGACCTGAAACCAGCAGAATCGGTATAAGACAACACCTTTGGCATTTTGAGGGTAAATAAGGATAGCATAAGAACAAAATTTGACATAAAAGAAAATCAATATGTATAAGTTTTAATCAAGATAAAATTTGCACTACAAGTATTCCAGAATATAGGTCCACAAAAAGTTCTTGAAGTAAAATGTCGATTTCAAGCCGCAAATGCTTTAAAGTTTAAACCATATAAAATCTTGCAGCATATAGCTTTAAGAGTATGATTGCACAAACCCATTTCAAAACGGTACAAATTATTTTCCAATGAAGAACCTTGATGGAAGAGAGAAAGATAAAGCATTTCAAAAACAGAACCAGCAGTAGAACACATACAATCAAGAGACGCACCAAAAATTATGCAAACATTAATCATTTTCTCATCTCATGAATCTAGAGAATACCTTCAACCAGCTATGAAATTTACTACATTTTTTATAATTATTGCACCAATTAATACAACTACACAGTGAGAAAAAACATATAGGAAAGGTTACAAAATATATTCAAAATTCCATCCATAATTTAAAAAATATATTCAAAAGTCCATCCATAATTCCATTAAGTGCCTTGGTAAGCTAGAACCTTGGTAAGTTAGAGAATCTATTTAACAGAAACCGAATATTGGAACAGTTACCTCAATATTACAATCTTGGCAAATTCGCCCAATGGGTTCATGTAAAAATTAAGATTATTAAAAAATGCATTCAAAAACCCATGCATAATGCTTTCATAAGATGGCTCTGTAAGTTAGAGAATCTGTTGAAACACTCTAGAAACATTATAATGTCAAAACCCTTAGCTGAATCAGAATGTTCTAGAATCATTGCTCTTTTATCCAATTGAATCATTAAGTTTATCAGCAAAAGCTGCTCCTGCTAGATAAATGATAAAAAATACTTAACCTCATAACAATCTGCACAAATAAGGCGGGCTGGGAATGAAAATTTCTTTCGCCTGTGTATCTGGTCTGTCTCACCATTATAGCGAGTCCTACAATCTTCTATCTGAAAAATACAATAGCATTTTGTCAATAGTTTACAAACAGCTTATACCACTGGAAAGAATAAAATATAACTCCATACAATCTAGCCTAGAAAATAAAATAATAAAGTCAAAATTTACTAAGAAGATATTGGCAATTCATTCTGAACTTCTCTGCCAAGATTAGTTCCTTGCATCTTTTTAGCTATGTGGTGCTAGTTTTCCCTCTTGTCGTCTCCTGGACAACAATCAGCACACAATACGCCCCTAATGCACTCCTTGATTCAAATTCAACATAATGTGACTTGATTTAAAGAAAAAGACAATTCTTAGTCACAATTCACATCCAACCACAATGTGCCTGGATACCTCACAGTTTACTTTTCCTTCTATTTTTGCCATCATTCCTCAAGGTGCACACTTTGCAAACATCTGTTTCATCCATTAAGTCTGATGAATTCCATTGAAGTTTATTAGACGATTTAATGTCATACATAGTGAGTGTTATCCTAAGCATTTGATCCTCTCCGAGCATTACATCCTCTCCTCAAAGCAAACCAATGAGACAGCTAGGATTTTACTATTTGTCTTCTTACAAGAGAAGATGATTTCAAGTATGCCCCAAGTCTTACAATGCCCTTGCTAAACACATGTTTGGTGCATACCTTGTTAGAGATAGGTGTATCTCGGGATGTCCTCCATGTTGTTCTGCCTATCATGGAGGTACATCATCAATATACGCAGTAGTGTGGAATGTGAAAGACATTCTGCAGTAGTCATGGATTCAGTGATTGGAGACATGCAAAGGTTCAGTGACTTCTTCAATTAATTGCGAGAAGTGCAGTTATGCACAAGTTTCTGAGGTTGGTGGGGTGAGATACATGATGCATGTGCATGTGCATAGAGGAGTCGGTATGCATGGAGGTTGCATGTGCATGATAAGTAGTTGTGCATGTGCATAAGATTTGCACATTGCATGTGCATGCATGTAGTTTACACTTTTTTAAAGCACTAAGTGTATGCACCTCGAATTAAGCTCTCGAAACCCTAGTCTCGCTAGAGGATTAGAAAAGGGCATTCGAAAGGAAAAAGTCACTATTGCTTGTGTGATTCAAGTGATCAGAGAGAGAGGGCGAATCAATGCATGCAAGATGGAAAATTCTTGAGAGAAGAGGGCGCAACTCAGTAGAGAGGGAGGATTCTAATCAAAGACATGTCAAGGATACTTCACCTATGGCAGAGGGAGATCACCTTGGAGACTGAGACAGATCCAGTTACAAAGTGCAATTGATTCACCAGTCAGAGTGGGGGCACATTTCCTGAGCAGGGGGGCACATTTCCTGAGCAAGGGGGCACATTCACTGACGAGGGCGAGCTCTGAGAGAGAGCTCTTCCAGATATGAGAGAGGGAATCACCGAGACATTGATCCAGAGAGGCAGAGGGGCATGAGGCCTAGTCAGAAAGCAGCTACAGAGAAGAGGGTGAATGCTTGCATGAGCTAAGAGATCAAACTTGAGGATCAAAGTATATGGATTCTCATATAAGTTTGTTGTTGGACTATCTATCCTTGCTATTGTAATATGTTCAAAGATAATAAAACTTCTATATCTCTCTCATTGGTTTTCCCTTCGAGGTTTTTCCAGGGGCTTCTGACCAAAAACGAGTGTCTTATGTGTGATTGCTATTGTGTTAGAAGTTGTAGAAGATCTCATGTGCTGCTTATTATGATCTTGCTTATATGCTTATGAATTATCTAGGATTGATTTCCATTATCAATATATAATCTGGGATTAGAGAGATTTGTGGTCGAGTTGAGATCTGTGATTTTCAGTGTAGTGACCTCTGGAAAATCTACATACCTTACAAGCTAGGAAAAGAGCATGGACACCTAATAAGCCTAGAGTTACATGAAACAATATCAAAATCAAAACTACATGAAACAAATATTCTCCCAAGGTTTTTCTAGGGCTTGCATTCTTTATTATTTGAAGCTCTACTCTTAATCCTTTAATTTCTAGGTTAGATGTGGGGACACTTGTCATCAACATAGTCTAGGGCCTTATCATTGTTTTAATGAAATTAAGAACACCTTCTAAATAGACCTTATGGGGTAGGACCTGGCTATTGCATGTACAAGCCACAAGAGGATACATTTTTTATGACAGTTAGAGTGAAACTGAGCACAACCTATTACTATATCTTAAAGGTAAGGCTTAGCTGTAACATAAATGAGCCCTATATTTGAGCTCAAATGTCTGAATAACATGGCCAAAGAAAGAAGATGATCAGACCAAAATCGACCAATAATAGTGTTACCACTCAATTTGTATGTAAACAGAAAAGATCCCAACCCACTAGCACACTCACAACCTCTCACTTCAGGCTTTATCTTTAAACCTAAGCCTAGGGGATTATCCTAATTTTGATTGATTATTTATTTAAATCTAGATGAAAAACATGGCAATATAAAATGTAAATTTAGCTCATGTACTTAAAGAAAGCTTAAACAACATGTAAGAGTGATCATTAGCAATAGATGTTCAAACTTAGCCAATGAATTTACTTATAATATTCAATAGTGATGTTAAACTCGATACCAATGTTTCACAAGATATTCAACATGAATAATGAGCGATGTAAACAACACAATTTACCAAATCCACAATTTAAAACATAGCACTTATCAATATGATTTAGCAACGTGTCTTGATTACCCAACTAAATCAATCATGCTCAATACCACTGACTTAGAAATGTAAGCAATAACCACTTATGTTAGGTAAATCCCAATGCCAACACAAAATCAATAACACTTAGATATTAGTTTTAACGATTAGAGCTTGAAGAGTTTAGTGGTTAGAACCACTAGAAATTACCTCTTTGTGTCGTATAATGAATTTCTTTTGCATAAACAAAGAAACTAATTCTGGGAATTACTCAAAAATGAAGAAAATGCAGAAAATCCAGAAATAAAGTTAGAAAAAAATACTAAAAATAGCACTTGAACTTATGTGATTTTTCCGAAATAGTGGCTATAATTTATAAATAATATATTGCTACAAAAATGCAAAGATTTACAGGTAAGTAATTCTTTCTAAATCTAGGATAAAATGGTGAAATTTCCAAAATTCTCAAACCTAAAAATCTTTCTATTTTTTAGGAAAAATCCAGATTGTAGAAATTGCAACAATACCTCAAGAAAAGACGAGTAAATTTGTCTAATTATGAGATAAATACCAAATTTCTGAATCTAAATGATATTCAATGAAGCACAAAATTTATTTTTATTTTTATAATTTTTTTTGTGAAATAAATCTGAAAATAAAGAGAAACAATAAAAGCAATTTCTAGATTTTTATTTCATGCTATTTTTTCCAAAATAAATTGTCTAAGCTACTAACCAATCAATAATTAGCAAGTTTCTGAAATTTCATATTTTTTTCTATGAAGAAAAAATTCAAAAATTAATATCTATTTAAAATATTCAAAATTAACCAATAGATCTAAGTGAAATATAAATTATCTTTTGGATTTTTCTTTTTAGGTTAGATTTTGTTGAATTTTTAGCATTAGCATGAATACTTAAAAAAAATTGCTGATTGACATAAACAATTTGACAAGTAAACAACATTAAAACATCAACACACTGAACACAAGTGTTTTTCACTGGGGAAACCTTTAAAGGACAAAAACCCCAAAAGCATTAGTAATTCATCTGGTAAATGAGATGTCTGAGATTCTTCAAAAAATCCACAAACCCTAACAGGGTTGTTCCACAATCATAGAAGATCAAGTTTCCAAATTCACAGAAAAATGCCCAATTAGAGCTTTTCACAATTTAGGGCTTGTGACCCTAATTCTCTTTCCTGCCCAGAATAATTTCAAGCTGCCCAGATTTCTGTTTTGTCTGCCCAACTCTGCTTTTTCTCTCTCATGCCCTGTCTGTACAGCTGCCCTACTGCCCGGCCTGTTTTCTGCTGCTACCCACTGCCCGATCATGCTACCCACAGCCCAGATCTGCTGCCCGGAACCTGCTGGGCAGGTCAGTGGCAGCCCGGGGTCTGTTAGCAACTGCTGCAGCAGTCTGCAACAGCCTGCAGCCCTCACGTGCTAGCCCAAAGGCTGCCCAAGGGTTGGTCGTAGGATAAACCCTCATGGGTATGCTGCCCGAGGGTTGGCTGTAAGCCAAACCCTCATGGGTCTGATGCCCGAAGGAGAGAAAGGGAGTGTTGAGCCCTTGTCCGTCAAGGAGGGTAGCCCGTGGAGGAAGGAAGGGTTGCCCATGGAGAAACAAAAGCTGCCCAATCTGCCCGGTGATGGATAGATGGCTGCCCGAAAAACTGAAGCTGCCCGTAAGATGAAGAAGACGAAATTAGGGTGAAACCCTAACTCAAAAACCAGTTGCTGCAAATTGATAAGGAAACCCTAGATTACGTTTTTTCTTCAAATGGATGATGATGCCCTAGCTAGACTCATCCATGCTAGGGCATAATCATAAAAACCAGTGAGATTTTCTGATAGAGCAGTTGTATCTATGTGAGCAAGTGTGCGTAATAATGAAATGGAATGATCTTCTTTTATATCCTTTGAGTCACCTGTAAGTGGACCAAAATTAGAAAGATCAAAATATTAATATTTTATTCTTTTCTAATTTTGACTTTTGGCTTTAGTGGTACCAAAGGTCGTTTTGCACTTTCACTTTTACACCTTAGTGGTACTAAGGGTCTTCATGTATTTTTTATTTTTGCTCTAGCCTTCTTCAAGTGCCTCTGTGGTCATCACATGTGGTCAAGGTGGTCTTTCATCACCACTCAAGCTACATCATCATAAACAGAGAGAATTACCAATGCTTTTATCTCACACTCTGTGTGACACCAAGATCGGGTACTAAGGTGTCTTAACCAAGGGTATCTAAGCCTTGGAGAAGATCGCAAAGCCCATTGATCAAGGGTCAGAGTGTCACACATGTCAAATACCTGGTAACAGACCAAGCACCTCCATTCTCCCAGAGAATGGACTCAGCCCTGGGTTGAGTCCTAGTAACTGACCAGGTGCCTCCATTCAAAGGAATGGCTACTCAGAACTAGGTTGAGTCTACTAGTACTAGACTGGTTCACATCGTGGTCCCGAACCAAATGTCACCATTCAACAGAATGCTCACTCAACTCAAAAGTTGAGTCCCCCCAGTGCAGAGATGGGTCCATATCATGGTCAGGGACCAGATATCATCATTCAACAGAATGATCACTCAACTCTAGGTTTAGTCCACACCGTGGTCCCAGACCACGTGTCCCCATTCTCCTAAGAGAATGGCTCTCGATGCTACTCAGAAAAATCAACACTCCCTCTCAGCGAGAGAGGCATTCTCTGCCATGCCAAGCTTGTCACGAAAGTATACGAACTTTGATGTTGTCAAAGGCTTGGTCAAGATATCTACGATCTGTTCATTCATACGAATGTACTGCAACTTCATAGCACCTCTCTGCACTAGGTCTCTGATGAAATGATACATCATTTCAATGTGTTTCGATCTATCATAAAACACCGAGTTCTCTGAAAGCTTTATGCAACTCTGATTATCGCAATGGATGATCATTGAGTCAAGCTTTCCTCCGAACAGATCCGATATAAGTTTTCTAAGCCAAACTGCTTCTTTGCAGGCATCACTTGCAGCAATATACTCTGCCTCAGTTGTACTCTGAGCTATGGAACCCTGCTTCCTGCTGGACCAAGAGATCATTGTTGATCCCATACTAAAGCAGTAACCAGAGGTACTTTTTCGATCTACTGCACTGCCAACCCAATCTAAATCTGCATATCCAAATAACAATACTCTACTGCTGGAAGTATACCTGAGCCCATAAGTGATAGTACCTCGCACATATCTAAGTATATGTTTAGCAGCTACCAAGTGTATGTGCTTCAGATCGGACATGAACTAACTCAGTGCATTCACTATGTAACAGATGTCTGGTCTCGTATGCACGAGATACATCAAGGAGCCAATAAGCTGTCTGTACAGAGTACAGTCCAACACTCTGTGAACTGGTGGTTGAGTCCCGCAACTTTGTCAAGTTGGTAGTCATGGGTACGCTCATGGACTTGTAGTCCTACATCCCAAATCTCTGCAAGATATCCACTGCATACTTTCCTTATGTCAAGAAGATCTCACCTGCCTTTTGCCAGACCTCTAAGCCAAGGAAGTAATGCATCAATCCGAGATCTTTCTTCTTGAATTCAGAGGTAAGCTCCCTCTTACACTGTTCTATCAATTGTTCATCACTTGTAAGAAACAAGTCATCTACATATAGAACAACTATCAAGACATGATTATGAACAACCTTAAAGTACAAGTTAGAATCAGCTGTACTTTTGGAAAACCCCAAGCTTTGGAGAAATCCATCCATCCTCGCATACCAAACTCTTGGAGCCTGTTTCAGTCCATACAAGGCTTTCTTCAGTTTACATACATCGGACTTCTTCCCATGAGTCACAAAGCCTTCAGGTTGTTCAATATAGACCTCCTTCTCAATCTTGCCATTGAGGAAGGCTGTCTTTACATCCATCCTATGTAACTTCCATCTGAATACTGCAGCAAGTGAAATGATGCTTCTAATGGTAGTATACTTGGCAACAGGAGCAAATGTCTCATCATAGTCAATGCCTTCTTTCTGAGTGAAGCCACAAGCTACGAATGCGGCTTTATACTTCTCCATACTGCCATCAGCAACATGCTTGATTTTATAAATCCATCTGGATGCCACTATTGATTTTCCTGTTGGTTTGGGAACAACTTCCCACATTAGTCTTCATGATTGAACTGTACTCTTCAATCATAGCATCAACCCATACCTGTTTACTTGCTGCTTCTTCACGTGAGGAAGGTTCTACACTGATAAGCTGACTCATAAAAACTGAGAACTTTTGTGGTCTTATGCTTTCTCTGAAAGTCTCGAGAGGATCTTTATGCTTCTCGCCTTCTTGCACCGTCTCTCGGTACCAAGCAAGTCTCCTTTTGGAAGAAGGAACTTCAAGCAGCTCTTCTGGTGGACTTTTAGTGTCCTCAGGTGCATCTGGAATTTGATCCTCAAATTCCTCTTCCTCCCTCTAAATTTCTGAATCTGGAAACTCAAGTGGAGGAACTTCATCTTTCGTTGAAAGCTCTAGTGTTTTACGAAACACAGCTTCCTCATGAAAGATCACATCTCTACTGACTTCTCTAAACCTTTGACCCGATACATAGACTCGATAAGCCTTCGAGCAATCACTGTACCAGACAAATATACCTTTCTTACCAAAGGGCTCTAGCTTGGCCCTCTTTTCCTTTGGCACATGTATGTATACCAGAGTGCCAAATATCCTCATGTGGTCAATTACAAGTTTCTTCTTGGTGAAGACTTCTTTTGGAGTCTTCTCCCCCAAGATAACATGAGGACTTCTATGTTGGATGTCCACAACAGCACCTGCAGTTTCTACCCACAAAGATAAAGGAAGATGTAGATCGGTAAGCATTGTTTTAGTAGCTTCACAGATCGTTCTATTCTTCCTTTTTGCAACCCCATTCTACTGAGGGTTGTATGGTACTGACAGCTCTTTCTTGATTCTTGCTTCTCGAAAAAAATCATCAAAACTCATTAGATTCATACTCACCTCCGTTATCAGGTATCAAGATACGGATGTGTCTGCCAATCTAATTTTCAATCAATGCCTTGAACTCTTTGAACTTGTTTAAAGTTTCACTCTTGGCCTTGACGAAGTAAATCCATGACTTTCGAGAGTGATCATCAATGAACAAGACATAATATAAACACCCACTCAAAGAGGGTGAAGACATAGGCCCACAAATGTCAGAATGAATCAAATCCAAAATGCCTTTAGATCTATTCTTGCTTCTGGAAAAGGATTTCTTAGTGTTCTTACCTAGAGCACATCCTTTGCATATTCCATCATGTTTTGGAGATACCTCTGCATACCTATGACCATCTTCTGCAATCCTGGGAGAGTTGTGCAGTGAAGATGTCCAAACCTTCTATGCCATAATTCACATGGATCAACTATGTGGTGTACCAAAGCATGAGTGGAATCTTCGAAAGCCTTGTAAAGGCCTACCTCTTCAACTCCAATCTGTACTGTTGAGCTTAGATCTTCATCCTTTGCCCATAGAAGGACTTTCTTGTCCATGAACAGGACTCTGTAGCCCTTGTCCTCTAAGCCAACAACAGATAGAAGATTCTTCTTCAAACCAAGAACATAAAGAACATCATCAATATGAAGAATCGTACCTGAGTCAAGTTGAAGTGAAGCTGCGCCAACTCCTTCAATCTTGTAAGTGGAGTCATCTCCAAGTTCTACCTGTGTGGTGAACTTCTTCTTTCTGTAACTGGTGAGAGTTCCACGGTTACCTGTCATGTGCCTAGAGGCACCACTATCCACCAACCAAGAGGTGGCACAATCTGTGAAAGAACCAGTGAGAGCAAAAATCAGGTAGTACTCTCTTCTAGGTTCTTCTTCTTTGTTAGCCTTGGTTTTCTTCTTCTTCTTTGGTTCTTCTTCTTCTTCTTCTTCTTCTTCTTCTTCTGCAACAGAGGCTTGAAACCTTCGTTTGGGTTTCTTCTTGGCTTGCCTGCAATCCTTGGAAAAATGTCCAAACTTGTGGCAATTATAACATTCCATTTCTGACATGTCAGAGAATTTACCTTGAGGTTTCTTTCCCTTTTTTTGCCGAGGGAAAGGCTTCTTGAACTTCTTTGTCTTTGCTGTAAGTGCAAGGTTACCTTTCTTGGTTACCTTACCTGAGGTCCTTCCCTCTTCTTCTATACAATCATGACACAACCTTTTAAAGGTTGGCTGATTCTCACGTCCACTGACAGATGCCATGAAGGTTTCCCAAGAGCTTGGGAGACCATCAACCACAGTTTGCACAAGGTCATCATCATCAACAGTAATACCAATAGCAATGAGTTGATCTCTTACCTATGCAATCTTTGTGAAGAAGGAACCAACCCCTTCGTCCAAGTCATTTTTTTCTAGAATGGATGTTAACCTAGCCTTCCAGGAGTTGTAGTTAGCTGAGCCTTGTAGCTTCTCTTTCGGTCTGAAGATATTGACGACCATCTCTGCCACTTAGTGAAATGTTAATTCTGCAAAACTTATCCCAAGGTCTAGGAAGGCACCAGCAGACTCCCTTTACTATGTCTTCACATGCTAAGCGCTGATGCCATGTTGAATTTTTAGCATTAGCATGAATACTTAAAAAAATTTGCAGATTAACATAAACAATTTGACAAGTGCAGTAAACAACATTAAACCATCAACACACTGAACACAAGTGTTTTTCATTAGGGAAACCTTTAAAGAACAAAAACCCCAAAAGCATTAGTAATTCATCTCGTAAATGAGATGACTGAGATTCTTCAAAAAATCCACAAACCCTAACTGAGTTGTTCCACAATTACAGAAGATCAAGTTTCCAAATTCACAGAAAAATGCCCAAATAGGGCTTTTCACAATTTAGGGCTTGTGACCCTAATTCTCTTTCCTACCCAGAATAATTTCAGGCTACCTGGATTTCTATTTTGTCTACCCAACACTGCTTTTTCTCTCTCCTGCCATGTCTGTATTGCTACCCTATTTCCTGACAGTACTGCCTGGCTCGTTTTCTGCTGCTACCCACTCCCCGAATCCTGCTGCCTACAGCCCAAATCTGCTACGCGAAACCTGCTGGGCAGGTCAAGGACAGCCCAGGGTCTGTTAGCAATTGCTTCAACAGTCTAAAATAGCCCACAGCCCTCACAGGCTAGCCCGAAGGCTACCCGAGGGTTGGTCGTAGGCCAAACCCTCATAGGTATGCTGCCCGAGGGTTGGTTGTAAGACAAGCCCTCAAGGGTCTGCTGCCCGAAGGAGAGAAAGGAGGGATGAGCCCTTGTCCATGAAGGAGGAGGACATCCCGTGGAGGAAGGGTTGCCCGTGGAGGAAGGAAGGGTTTCCCATAGAGAAACAGAAGCTGCCTGATCTGCCCGATGATGGATAGATGGTTGCCCAGAAAACTGAAGTTGCCCATAAGATGAAGACGAAATTAGGGTGAAACTCTAACTCAAACACCAGTTGTTGCAAATTGATAAGGAAACCCTAGCTTAGGGTTTTTCTTCAAATGGATGATGATGCCCTAGCGAGATTCATCCATGCTAGGGCATAATCATAAAAACCTTCTTCTTCAAAAACCTGTGAAATCTTCTGATGGAGCAATTGTACCTGTGTGAGCAAGTGTGCATAATAATGAAATGGAATGATCTTCTTTTATATCCTTTGAGTCACCTGTAAGTGGACCAAAATTAGAAAGATCAAAATATTAATATTTTATTCTTTTCTAATTTTGACTTTTGCCTTTAGTGGTACCAAAGGTCTTTTTGCACTTTCACTTTTACACCTTAGTGGTACTAAGGATCTTCATGTATTTTTTACTTTTGCTTTAGCCTTCTTCAAGTGCCCCTATGGTCATCACATGTGGTCAAGGTGGTCTTTCATCACCACTCAAACTACATCATCCTTAGTGGTACTAAGGATCTTCATGTATTTTTTACTTTTACTTTAGCCTTCTTCAAGTGCCCCTATGGTCATCACGTGTGGTCAAGGTGGTCTTTCATCACCACTCAAACTACATCATCATAAACAGAGAAAATTACCAATGCTTTTATCTCACACTCTATGTGACACCAAGATCGGGTACTAAGGTGTCTTAACCAAAGGTAGCTAAGCCTTAGAGAAGATCGCAAAGCCCATTGATCAAGGGTCAAAGTGTCACACATGCCTAGACCCAGTCTAGGGCTTATAGTGTATTCCTGGTAACAGACCAGGTTCCTCAGCCATAAGCTGCATAATTTGACGCTAGGTCAAATACTTGGTAACAGACCAAGCGCCTCCATTCTCCCGGAGAATGGCCCTCAGCCCCGGGCTGAGTCCTGGTAATTGACCAGGTGCCTCCATTCAAAGGAATGGCTACTCAGAACTAGGCCAAGTCTACCAATACTAGACTGGTTCACATTGTGGTCCCGAACCAGATGTCACAATTCAACAGAATGGTCACTCAACTCAAAGGTTGAGTGCCCCCAATGCAGAGTTGGGTCCATATCATGGTCAAGGATCATATGTCATCATTCAACAGAATGATCACTCTACTCTAGGTTGAGTCCACACCATGGTCCCGGACCAGGTGTCCCCATTCTCCTAAGAGAATGGTTCTGAATGCTGCTCAAAAAAAGCAACAGATTTCACTAATCAAAATGAAAACAGAAAAAATATTTAATTTTGTTTTTTATGGATGGTTACAAGAGAAATAAGAGAGATAATTGCCTTACCTTTTTCTTTGGGCTATCGAATCAACTAAAAAATTCTCGAATGGGCTTGTTCCACAAAGATTACCTAGGAAGAATAAGTGCTCAAGGCCTCCAACCCTTCATAGATGTATTAGAAGCTACAAAATGCAAATCACAAAAGAGTGATAGGCTCGTCCTCTACTTCTTGTTTTAATGAAACTTTACACTAGAATGGTTAGAATTGAAACATTCAAATTAGAAACCCTACAATGAAAAACCACCCTCTATGCAAATACTTAAATTGAATCTAGAATAAAACCTTAACATAGATTTATTCGCTTTGGACAATTTTACTCCTAAAGACGCTGAAGAGAAATAGAAAATAATGCTAGATGTTACCTCCAATAGAAGAAGCATGAACAAGAAAATACCATCACCCATGAGAAGCTCAAAGATGTGACCTCCAAAGCCAAAGAAATTTTACTACAGAATGTTTGTACAAAGATAGCTCTCTTGTAGCACCAACAACCAACAAATGAAATGAGAGAGGAATCTTACCTTTTATAACTTCAGAAGCTCAACCTCTTCTCATCAAACAATTCATTTTTTATTTCTAGAAGACTCAAAACCCTAACAATCCCTTTTGACATGACAAAATAATAATAAAAATACCTCAAGGTGGTTTTAAGAGGTCGAAAGGAGAGAGCGTTAGCTTAAGGAGTGCCAACGATTTGCTAAAAGGGGGATGATTTAGGGTTTGGAAAAAACTTCTAGCCTTTCCTTGGCACATGCAGGATAAAGGAGGCTTCTAGGGCTTTAAAGTTTAAACCACCTCCCTAAGGCTAGGAGAAGGTCCAAATAAGTCAAACAACATCCAAACCAAGGCTAAAATCAGGAATGTGTAGTGGAAGCACTTTGTTCACTAGGGAACTAACAAAAAAATCATGCAATGTAAAAATACACTGAATAAAAAATAATTGATAGAATGTTAGATGAGTAAAATTATCCTCGCAATGGTATACTTTATAAGCATTGATTAGTCACAACTCACAAGTGAATAGGTATGTTCTTTGATTGTTTATTTAATGACAATTATAATATTTATTTAGTTATTACTATTAGTACTATCATTTGTATCTATTATTATGTTCATAACATTGCCACCCCCTTTAGGAATGTTGTGTCCCCAAAGCATAATAAATTGGATTCTCTCCAAACTAAACATGCTTCCTTGGTAGTAACATCTTTGTCTTTTTCTACTTGTAGAAGTTTGCTTGGGCTTTCAATTTAAACATTGGCAAGATTCTTTTGCAAGATGTGCATCATTCCCTGAATTATTTGGACCTGGTTAGTTAACTTAATAATCTTGATTCTTCTTGTGTATAAACGTGCCTTGCTTTTGTTCTTGTAAATTGTTTTGTGCTTCTTCCTTCTTTCACATGATCCTAGTTCTCCTTCCTTGGGAATGGACCCTTCATTGCCATGTAATTTATAATGTTTAGCGTGTAAGTGAAATTCCACTAACTTTTTTGAGGTTGGTGGTATAAGTTCCCAATTGTATCAACTATTCAGTACCTAGCACTAGATCCATCCCATCAAGTGGTAGTGGATAGAATCTTGATCGTAGTTCTAGTTCTTGTATTTGAACATGTATTTTATGACATTATCCTACGGTGTCGACCTGATATCCATCAACAACCTTAACAATAAGGTCCTTGGTGGGGTACACAAAAAAAAATTGTTTAGCAACAATGATGTCTCTATAGTTAAAAATACTGCCATAATCTATGAGAATTGTTAGTTTTCTATTTTCTACAATTCCCTTGAGCTTCAATATCTAAGGCTATGATTATTTTATCTTAGTTGTATGAGGAATTATCATTTTTCGTGCCTCTTTTCTTGGGACCTTGATTTCATCATTCTTCCAAAGATGAGGCGAGACATATTTTGTGGGTGCTTGTGTTCTAATTTTTTTAGTAATATTTTCCTTTTGCAACACATCATCTTCATTACTATTCGGTAGTATTCATGAAATTGATGATTGTGATACTTTTTGTGGTGTTTCGTCAATGTCCAAATCTAAGTTGAATGCTACAATGATTTCATTCTCTAGATTCGATACTTCTACTTGCTTTCCATCCACTATTCTATAGTAGCATAAAGACATGTCTTCACATCTATGATCTGGAACCAAATTCTTATGACATCGATTCCTTGGTAAAATTTCAACATCTACTATGTCAAGGATTATTTTATTATATGTTGCATGCATGCATCTTGGAGTGCACCCTAGTTGTGGACATCTTATCTTGTTTACTTGATCAATGAACCTATCTTTAGTAATGCACACTCTCTCTGTCTCTTGGAAATGATGAGAGTCCACAAGTCTACTTGATATGGACAAGCAAGATGGATTATAGATCTAACTCACTCCAATATTTTATCATTTCTTTGACATGTATGGAGTTAGTTAGCAAACAATATATTTTATTGTTTGTTTAGCTCACTCTACATAAAGGCACTCTCTCCAATTCATTTGTGATTGGGTTGAGAGGTGATTTGGAGTAGGAGATCATTGATCTTGGAGCTGATGATATAGAGCTCTCTTGTACATCAAGCCTTGAAGATTAACAAAGCATTGAGGTATTGATCTACTTTGTTATTGTCTTGTTATGCTCTTCAACTGTCGTTTATATGTTCTAGAATCATCTTCTTATTATTTTTATGTGAAGGCTTAATAATGAACCCAAAGTTCACTTAGGAATAAGCAATATGAGGAGTTTGTACCTCTTGTTTATTTGTCGTTTTGCATTTTATATCTGCACTTGTTTTCCGTTGTTCTATCAACTAAGTTGCAGATTGGAAAGTGCACTTCAGCCATAAAGCAACACCATCACGTTTGCATTTATGAGTGGCACCCCTAGCCCTCCAAGACTTGATTCTATAATCTATTTTCAAAAAATACTAAAGGGTAAAAATGCATCAAACTAATTCCATTTTGTTGGAGTTTGCACTTTAATTTAATTAGGATCTTTAACTAAAAGAATAACAAGCACAACAAAACACAATAGACACAACAATTTTCCTCGGGAAAACATTAAAGGAGAAAACCCCACAACTTCCTCAAAGATAGATTCGTCACTAATACAATATCACAAAATAGAAAACCCAAAAGTAGGAAGTCTTCTATAGCTCTCTCTTTCTCCTCTAGCGAACTTGTCTTCTCTCTCTTGCTTATGCAAACTTGAGTTAGTGGTGTGTCCAAAAGAGAGAGCAAGCTCTTTATTTATACTTTATGTTTGGGTGACCTTTTTCCTAATTAGGTCGGCTTGACTAACTTGATTGGGTCAACCTATCCTATGGAGACTCAATAATACCTTTTACATTTATTCTTTTGGGGTGTTATTGCCTCGACCTACAATGGAGGTTTTACCTCAACAACCTTGCATGACCAAACATGATAATGACATCCTCTAATAGAGGAAAAACATCTCCGTCAAAGGTACAAGTAAAATACAATAATAATATAAAGATAAAATACAAATGAATATCTTCTAAAGTTACATTAACAACAACACTCCCTCTTAACTAGGAAGGTATTCTCTCATCACGGTCATCAATACTCTAAACACGTCATCATCGTTGGATCATTGTCGTTGTTGCTGCCGTAATTCTCATTTTGTTGATCATTGATTAGTGACATCTCTCAAATCTATCTGTCATAAGAAGTTCTACCGAGCCAACCCTTTTTCATGTTGGATGTAGGCTTAGCTCACATCTAGGTCTTCATCATCTCAACGAGTAAGCCATCAAGTAGGTACAACCTAGGACCAGACATTACATTGCCACAACAATCACCTGCGTCTCCTACCGTCATCTCATCGTATCCAGATCATCTCATCATCACATACGGAGTGCAAGCTAGATGCACACCTCATGCCCAATAGACAACCTGCGTCTCCTACCTAGTGCGTACCGCCCAGGAGCACCCTAGGTGCATTACGTCTCTCAACTATCAACCTGCATCTACCAACATGGGAGCACAGCCAAGAGCACCTCAAGTGCATCACATCCCAAGGACCACCTGCGTCTTCCACCATGCGAGAACCAGCCTAGGCGCATAGAAAGTGTCTTTGTGACCGATGGACCTCTCGACATCTCCAGCAAGGGAGTACATCCAGGAGCACCACCTGTGTCTTCCAAGATGCGAGAACTAGCTCTAGTGCATCTACGTCTTCCGGTCTCATCACTCCCTTTTTCGAGGAACCTCAATCTAGATGAGACCAAGTCTCTCTCTGAAGTATTCAAACTTCACTCTGGCTAACGGCTTGGTCAACACATCAGCTATCTACTCGTTTGTCGCCACATACTGGAGGTTTACTGCTCCTCTCTGCACCATATCCTGGATATAGTGATACTTGATCTCAATATGCATCAACTTGTCATGGAACACTGATTGGGTTGAGAGGTGATTTGGAGTAGGAGATCGTTGATCTTGGAGCTGATGATATAGAGCTCTCTTGTACATCAAGCCTTGAAGATTAACAAAGCATTGAGGTATTGATCTACTTTGTTGTATTGTCTTGTTATGCTCTTCAACTGTCGTTTATATGTTCTAGAATCATCTTCTTATTATTTTTATGTGAAGGCTTAGTAATGAACCCAAAGTTCACTTAGGAATAAGCAATATGAGGAGTTTGTACCTCTTGTTTATTTGTCGTTTTGCATTTTATATCTGCACTTGTTTTCCGTTGTTCTATCAACTAAGTTGCAGATTGGAAAGTGCACTTCAGCCATAAAGCAATACCATCACATTTGCATTTATGAGTGGCACCCCTAGCCCTCCAAGACTTGATTCTATAATCTATTTTCAGAAAATACTAAAGGGTAAAAATGCATCAAACTAATTCCATTTTGTTAGAGTTTGCACTTTAATTTAATTAGGATCTTTAACTAAAAGAATAACAAGCACAACAAAACACAATAGACACAATAATTTTCCTCGGGAAAACCATAAAGAAGAAAACCCCACAACTTCCTCAAAGATAGATTCGTCACTAATACAATATCACAAAATAGAAAACCCAAAAGTAGGAAGTCTTCTATAGCTCTCTCTTTCTCCTCTAGCGAACTTGTCTTCTCTCTCTTGCTTATGCAAACTTGAGTGAGTTAGTGGTGTATCCAAAAGAGAGAGCAAGCTCTTTATTTATACTTTATGTTTGGGTGACCTTTTTCCTAATTAGGTCGGCTTGACTAACTTGATTGGGTCAACCTATCCTATGGAGACTCAATAATAACTTTTACATTTATTCTTTTGGGGTGTTATTGCCCCGACCTACAATGGAGGTTTTACCTCAACAACCTTGCATGACCAAACATGATAATGACATCCTCTGATAGAGAAAAACATCTCCGTCGAAGGTACAAGTAAAATACAATAATAATATAAAGATAAAATACAAATGAATATCTTCTAAAGTTACATTAACAACAACACTCCCTCTTAACTAGGAAGGTATTCTCTCATCACAGTCATCAATACTCTAAACACGTCATCATCGTTGGATCATTGTTGTTGTTGCTGCCGTAATTCTCATTTTGTTGATCATTGATTAGTGACATCTCTCAAATCTATCTATCATAAGAAGTTCTACCGAGCCAGCCCTTTTTCATGTTGGATGTAGGCTTAGCTCACATCTATGTCTTCATCATCTCAACGAGCAAGCCATCAAGTAGGTACAACCTAGGACCAGACATTACATTGCCACAACAATCACCTGCGTCTCCTACCGTCATCTCATCGTATCCAGATCATCTCATCATCACATACGGAGTGCAAGCTAGATGCACACCTCATGCCCAATAGACAACCTACGTCTCCTACCCAGTGCGTACCGCCCAGGAGTACCCTAGGTGCATTACGTCTCTCAACTATCAACCTGCATCTACCAACATGGGAGCACCCCAAGTGCATCACATCCCAAAGACCACCTGCGTCTTCCACCATGCGAGAACCAGCCTAGGCACACAGAAAGTGTCTTTGTGACCAATGGACCTCTCAACATCTCCAGCAAGGGAGTACATCCAGGAGCACCACCTGTGTCTTCCAAGATGCGAGAACTAGCTCTAGTGCATCTACGTCTTCCGGTCTCATCACTCCGTTTTTCAAGGAACCTCAATCTAGATGAGACCAAGTCTCTCTATGAAGTATTCAAACTTCACTCTGGCTAACGGCTTGGTCAACACATCGGCTATCTACTCGTTTGTCGCCACATAGTGGAGGTTTACTGCTCCTCTCTGCACCATATCCTGGATATAGTGATACTTTATCTCAATATGCATCGACTTGTCATGGAACACTGTGTTCTCCAACAACTTCATGCAACTCTGGTTGTCGAAAAAGATACAAGTCGCCCTAACTCAAGATCAAACAAATCTGACAGTAGCTTCTGAAGCCATACTTCCTTACAACTAGCCGAACAGGCTGCAACATACTCTGCTTCGGTTGTACTGAGTGCCACACATGACTGCTTCATGCTAAACTAGGAGATCATACCGGATCCCAAACTGAAATAGCATCCTGAAGTGCTCTTCCTATCTGTGGCACTGCCTGCCCAATCCAAATCAACATAACCATGTAGGTTAATCATCTAATTCACTTCATACTCGAGCCCATACTCAATTGTACCATTCAGGTACCTCAATATATGCTTTGTAGCAATCAAGTGAACATGTCTCAGATCCATCAAGAACCAGCTCAAGGTGTTCAAAGCAAAGCATATGCATGGCCTCGTGCTCGTCAGGTACATCAATGAACCAATCATCTGCCAATACATCATGGCATCAACTGTCTCTAATGAAGCATCACACAATAGCTTCAAGTTTGATGTCATTGGTGTGGCCATTGCCTTGCAGTCCATCATTCCAAACCACTTCAAAATCCCCACTACATACTTTCGTCAACCAAAGAAGATCCCATCTACACTCTGCCACACCTCCATGCCTAAGAAGTAATGCATCATCTCTAGGTCCTTCATCTCGAACTCTATGGCAAGCCTCCTCTTTGCATCTGCTATGAGCTCATCCTTACCTGTCAAAAACAGGTCATCTAAATATAGCGGAAGTATCACTGGTCTTCCACCTTCAACCTTGAACTAAAGGTTGGAAACTACTTTACTCTTGGTAAAGCCTATGCTCATCAAGAAGATGTCCATCCTGTCGTACCATGTCCTGGGTGCCTGCTTCAATATGTACAAGGTTTTGTTTAACTTGCACACATGAGTCTGTCCGTCATGTGAGTGGTGTGACATACTGGTCCCTTCACTTGTTCAATATTTCATGACTCCCTTAGCCCAACAGATTGATAGGCACTAGTCTCACAACATCCCATTTCTTTGTTCCCTTTTCCTTTCTTTCCATGTTCCCTTTTCCACTTTCATATACTACAACAACCACATGTTTTGTTAAGGCTTACTCTTCAAACTTCACCTTTGCACCCCCACTCTATAGCCTTAGTGATCCTACTTAGGGATACTCCCCTTGTGTTGGAGAAGAGACAAACAAAAGTGAGAGGAAGAGCTACAAAGATGACAGTGGGTAGCCTTTGAGTTATACAAGACTAAAACCTTGGTGCTTAGGACTTTACATCTTGTGGGTGCTAGATTTTGTTGTAACAAGAACATAAGGAAAAAATGTTAGATGAAGAAGAGGCACTCAGAGAACCATCTCATAAACAGCTCCTAAAAAGATCCTACACGATGTTGACATATTTTTTTGTCCACTAGATCTCCTTTTAAAGCACAAAGGACAAGGGACCCACAACTTTGTGCACTCAGGTTTCTCTTCCATTACTTTATAATTGCTTACAAATTATTTTCAACCTAAGTCAGTAATAAAGGCATGTTCTTCTCTAATTTGTAAGTTGCCATATAAATTTTATATTGAAGATATAGATTTTAAAGGGGTTGTGCCGCTATACCAAGGCAATATAGTTTCTTTATCTGCAATCACCAGTTAAAGGGAGTAGTAAATCCAAGTTTATTTCTATTCCTCTATTTCCCATTCTCTTCTAAGGTCCATTCAAAGTAGCTACCTTGCCAAGATTTAAGACTTCAAAAAAAGTATTTTCTCAAAAAGGCCACAACTACATGGGTAGATTCCTCTTTAATGTTGAAAGTGGATACTTTGCCTTCTCTACTGCAACAGCTTGCTATTAGATTTTAGTTTGCATTACACTTGGATAACTACAATCTCAAAAGTCTCCATTATTCTTCAGTAATCTTCCGGAGTTGCACAATTCAAAAACACATAAAGAGAACAGAGAAATGAAATGCATGAAGTATAATTGCATGCACACACATGGATAGTCATAAAATAGAAGCAAAAGAATACAGTATTGTATAATCGTTATTATAAAAATTTGTATAAAGAATCATGTCTTCTGGACACAACAAGGGGACTACATACCCATGGTAATAGGACTCAGGAAATGGCCCACCTCCATGTCTTCATGTCCTTGTCTATGTATACTGAGTGATTGACTAACGATACTTGGGAAGTTGGTGGAGGGACTACATACCCATGGTAATAAGACTCAGAAAATGGCCCACCTCCATGTCTTCATGTCCTTGTCTATGTATACTGAGTGATTGACAAAAAAATTAAAATACTTGGGAAGTATTTTCTCAAAAAGGCCACAACTACATGGGTAGATTCCTCTTTAATGTTAAAAGTGGATACTTTGCCTTCTCTACTGCAACAGCTTGCTATTAGATTTTAGTTTGCATTAACACTTGGATAACTACAATCTCAAAAGTCTCCATTATTCTTCAGTAATCTTCCGGAGTTGCACAATTCAAAAACACATAAAGAGAACAGAGAAATGAAATGCATGAAGTATAATTGCATGCACACACACGGATAGTCATAAAATAGAAGCAAAAGAATACAGTATTGTATAATCGTTATTATAAAAATTTGTATAAAGAATCATGTCTTCTGGACACAACAAGGGGACTACATACCCATGGTAATAGGACTCAGAAAATGGCCCACCTCCATGTCTTCATGTCCTTGTCTATGTATACTGAGTGATTGACTAACAACACTTGGGAAGTTGGTGGAGGTAACCAACATGAAACTCCCTGCTCATAAACAACTTATTTACAGCTGTACATATGTCATAAAGACATTATTTTAATACATAGATTAAAACAATATCTTCAAAATAAGATCTTTCAGGTGTTCTGCAGTATCCATTGCTCATGTTGACATTTTGAACCCACATCGAGGTTCATCTTCAGGACTCATCTTTTGGACTCATTTCCTGAAGATGAACCTCGATGTGGGTTCGAAATGTCGACATGAGCAATAAATACTGCAGAACACCCGGAAGATCTTATTTCGAATACAAACAACCACAGAAATCTCATAACTGAAAACATTATCTATTAATTCCCTTTTAGTATTTTCAGAGATTACATTGAACAATTATAATTTAACACTGGATGCTTACTAAAATGATTCAACACTATATAACGTCCATGCTTCTACATAAACCCCTCATTATGTTAATACACAACTTAAAAGTTAAAACATTATTTATCAACCCACATTTTAGTATTTTTTTATATTATATTGAACAATTACAATTTAACACTCCACACTTGCTATCATGCTTCAACATTCTAGAACGTTCATGTTTCTACATAAACCCCTCACCGTCAAAACTCATTGGAAGAAACTATCTTGTCTTGTTCCTTGGTACCACACAGTCCCTTTGACCTACTTTTGTGGTCAATTGTTGGGCATTGATAAAATTATCTTATCTTATCTAATTTCTTAGAGGTTGTAACATTTCTACAAGTATTTTCTGCAATTGACCTAGCTGTCTTCAACCAATCTTATTCAGATGTGTACAGGACATTGATCTACATTTTAAGACAATAAATCAATAAATGGACTACTAACAATAATGTGTTGGAAATCCACCCAACCCTTTTAGATCTTGAAAAATGAAAATACAGATTGAATACACAACCTTGCAGTTAAAGTTGAGAGGCAAATTATCAGAAACAAATTCCTAAATTCACATTTTATAGCAACTGTGCATTTATGTACAACATTAATATTACAATTTCCCATTTAGGATATCAGCCAAACAGAAGACAAGCTCTAACTAAAAAAATGAATGACAGCACCTAACTAGAACTGCTATACAAACTAAAAGTTCGAATTGATCACAAGTATGACAAAGTAAAATGATTTTATCATTTAGCACTATAATTGAAGTAAAGCATTACCAAACTACAAATATTTTTAGCAAAATCAAAACAGATGATTGCTCACGTTTTTTGAGGGGGGAAAAAGAAAATGACAAGTTCATTTCAATATACATGGGATAGCTAACTTACTGAGCCATCTGCAATATCAACACCAACATAGTACCCAATCTTTGCTTTATCCCATTTGATCAAATCACCTCCCTGGAAAATATTACAATGTGTTGGATTTTAACTCTTACTAATTGACAAATTGAAGCATAAATAACACAATCGTATCAACTTTGAAATTTGAAACTCACAATATTGCATGTTACAGTTAGAATAACTCCAGTTGCCTCACAAAAGGTTTCTCTAGTTAATGAAACACATTTATCGAATGTCACTCCACTTACAATTATTTCATGAGTTACATATAAGGACCACTTCAAACAGACATCTCATATTAAGCCATGTTAGGATACAATAAAGCTGCATCACAATGCTTTTACTAGGTTTAGTATGTTAAAAATATGTTAACACAAGAACATCATAGGCTGCATTGTTTTGCAAGTGGCATATAGGGGCTACTACATAGTGACTAGTTTATCAAATCTTCTGGATATACCACATTCATTTTTAATTTGACATTTCAGACAAACCAGTATTGTCCATCTTCAGGAATAATTTATGAGGAGAGAACTCAAATGTATGTTTGTATTAAGGGTAAGTCAGGTGGACTTGCTTCGGGGTGAATTCTCATAAATTTGATGTATCTAATTAGTTGGTTTTTGACGGAGAACTAGGTCTGGAGTTATGCAATGTAGAGTTGGGGGTTCAGTTGATTTTAAACATCTACAGATCGTATGGAGACAGAGTGCCTTGTTAGGATTCCCTCCTCACAAAATCTTTCATGAGGAGGGATTAATTAGTGTTGGGAGGAGATCTTAATTTGTTTATGGGTGGCTCGAAGGTTTGGGGCTAAGTTGCACGAAACGGGAAAACGGGGTCAAGTTTCCGAAACGGGGACGCATTGGAAACGTGACCCCCCAAAATTTAAGAAACAGGGAAACGCAATATATATATATATATATATATATATATATATATATATAATAAGGACACAGGATAACAGCACTAAACATATGAGATTCAATATATTTTTTGTCAAGTTTTGAAAGGCAAAGCCTGGATATAGAGCTTGTATTCTTGGATAACCCACAAGAAAAATTAGGAGAATTTTTGTGATGAAAGGATTTTGGTTCTTCTGTAATGAATGTTCCTATGTCATTCTTTATTTAGAATGGCAGATATTTTCCTATTGGAAAATATATATATATATAATATTATAATTATTTACAAATTAAATTCATAATCACATTTAACATTTTTACTCATAATTTCATAAGTGATTCCATAATGCAAGTACTAAGTAGTAATATTTAAAAACAACACAATGATTTACCCATTAACGATTCCATAATGCAAGTGGAAATAGCCAAAAAACAGCCTTCAAAATGAGGCTAAGCCGCTAATACATATATATCCAGATTCCAAAATCAGCCTTTATATACGAGGCCACAAGTACAATACTACATCAACATGAACAATGAAAAAATAAAAGAAAACAACAGCTGAAGCCCAAAAACTAATAGTCATCATGCTCGGGTTCATCTTCACACTCCTCAAAAATAGAACAAGAAGCCACCATGAGCCAATGAAGGAATCCATGAGAAATGTTGAGCCGTGCGGAAAAAATGGGCATTGGGTGTTATTTTATAACAAACCCAAGCCTTGAAGAACTTTCCGGAAGCCTCTAAATCCCTAGTCGGTGAAGGAAAAACCCAAAAAAAAAATTAAAAGATGTGTTTTAGTGGACTGATAGAGGAAACACCACTTTTTGGGCAACAAAAATTTTGGAAACGGGTTTTCTTAACGGGAAACGTCCCCTCACTCTCGGAAACGGGTTTCCTTGCCGTACGGTACGGGTTTCCACATTTCCGTACAGAAACGAGCTGGGGACGTGGGGGGGGGGGCACGTTTCCTGCAACATAGGTTTGGGGAATACAAGCTCGTGTTGACAATCTATCTGACTATTTCATCCATAAGTTTGAGGAAGGAGGTCTGATTGATATTCGTCCTGAAAAACTGCAACCGACATGGTCAAACAAGCGAGGATGGTTATGTCGAAAAAAGACTGGACCGTTTCTTGGTATCAAAGAAAATGGTGGAAAAGGTGGTAAATATGAGGTAATGGGGGCGAGAGGTGGCGAATCGGACCACTTTTCCATTGTTCTGGAAGTTGAGGTTTAGGTCACAAACCTGCTTGTCTATTTAAATTCAACTCTACATGGCTTAAAATGAGAATTATGTTTCTTTGGTAACTAAGGCATGGATTTCTTATAATGCTATCAGAGGAGCTTCTGTGGCCTTACAATTCTCTAAAAATCTTTAAAAAATTAAATAGTTGGTGATTAAAAGGGCTGCACAAAAGCGAGTCAAAGATGAGAGGGAGTTAGAAGAGGTACAAGAATAACTCAACAAATTATATGAGACGGATGGTGGGGGTTTTGCTCCTAAAGGTTCAAAAGAGTCTTTGTTGAATCTAGAGGCATCTTGTCGATGGCTCTTGGATAAAAAAGAGGCAACTTGGAGATTAAAAAGCAGGGCGGTCTGGTTAGAATGCGGAGACAAAAACACAATTTTTTTTCAACAATTTCCCAAGAGGTGTCAAATGACAAACTCTATATGGCAGTTAGCAAGCCCAGATGAT
Organism: Pseudotsuga menziesii; assembly: GCA_001517045.1. NCBI lineage: Eukaryota > Viridiplantae > Streptophyta > Pinopsida > Pinales > Pinaceae > Pseudotsuga > Pseudotsuga menziesii. Next base: position 224,273 of record LPNX010352828.1, on the reverse strand, counting down.
GCTTCTGCTCAGAAATTTGAGGATCTGGCCAGACTTGGAATGAGTCATTTTGGTTCCCTCTTTAAAGCTGACGACTGCCCCTCCATTGCCCGGATTGTCGAGATCGTCCAGGCCTTCCCTCTCTTCATAGATGAGGAGGATAACAAGATATTAATGGGGGGAGTTCCGGAGGATGAACTGATGGATGTTCTCAGAAGCTTTAAAAAAGACAAAAGCCCCGAACCAGATGTCTTGTCAATCGAATTCTTTTTGAGCCTTTATAAGATTCTAGGAGATGATTTGAAAATAGTAGCAGAAGAATCCCAATCCTCGGGTCATATGTTGGCTTCTTATAATACTACTTTCATTGCACTCATTCCAAAGACTGATGAACAAGGTTCTTTCAAGGATTATCGGCCTATCTTCTTATGCAATAGTATTTATAAAGTCATTGTGAAGGTCATTGCAAGGCTAAAAAAATTCTCTCAAAAACTATTTTTGGGGAGCAGTCCGTGTTCTTGGAAGGCAAACAAATCCACAAGGCCGTGGGAGCTACACAAGAGGTTCTACTCAAATCCAAATCTCTAAAGGAAACGGTGCTTAAGATAGACTTATCCAAAGCATATGGCAGGGTAGATTGGTTATACATTAGACTTATGTTGACTCATTTGGGCTTCAAATCCCTTTCATAAATTGGGTAATGAGTTGCATACGCACTCTTCTTTGCAGTCCTAATAAATGGAGCACCATCAGGTATTTTTGGGGCAAGGCAAGGTTGTCCCCTATCGCCCCCGCTATCATTTCTGGTGGCTAAGGGATTAAGCAGATCCATAAGAGTAGCAAAGAGGGGGTGAGGTTTCAAAGGGGTGTTGGTGGGTGCACGGTTCACTATTACACATATCCTGTTTGTAGACGATATTCTAATCTTTTGTGATGGTTCGAGGAGAAGAAATGTGAGGAAGCTGAAAGAAATACTTGATCTCTATTGTATTGCAACAAGTATGATGATTAATTTCACTAAATCTTCTATCTCTTTTTTTGGTTTCTCTAACGAGGAGATTCTGGCTTATAGAGATCTCTTTTCCCATAATAGTAAAGGATCTGGACTCAGGTTTAAAATATTTGGGTTTCATCCAGAGCTCTATTACTTGAGAGCGGAAGCGAAAAGTGGAAGAGAGAAGCGGAAGCAAGAGCGAAAAGCGAAATTTTCAAAAGCTTCCGATTTGGAAGTGTTTTTTATATAATTTATTTCTTTTTATATATTTTGATGCATATCTGTCAACAAATTGAAATGCATGTAGAATGTTGAAATAGTTTTGGAAAGCATAAAAACATGAAATAAATCATAATACCATATAACAGCAATCATCTAGTAGCTACGTTGCAGGAAACGTCACCCCCCCTGTCGTCCCCAATGTGTTTCCTGAAGGAAACGAGGAAACATGTGCGATACGGAACCCGAAACGCGTTTCCTAGGGCTTGGGGACGTTTCTCGTTTTGGGGATGAGTTTGCTTTTCGTTTTCTACAAATCCTTCACGTTTCCGTTTGAATTTACCTCTTGCCCATCATTTAATTCGCCTTCAAATTGTTTATTCCTAAAAATAAAACCTAGGGTTGTCGTGGATGCTTCTAGATAGTGTTATTATGCCATAAAGAAGCACATCATACCACGACTATCTCACAGCAATTTGCAGAGCTCACGACTATCTCATTGCGTCTTGGAGTTCAACGCGATTAAGCTCACAGTGGCTCACGGTGGTTTAATGGCTCCCTCTTGAGCTGCCACGTCACTCTTCCACTTGTCGCCTATGTCTCCCAGCTGAAGGGTTTCCTTTTAACTCACAGGCCAACAGCCAATTCAAGCATTAAAGCTCATGGGTGGTTGATTCAATGCCCAAGGCAGCTCACGGTGGTGGATTGAGTGCCCAAGGCAGCTCACGATGGACAGATTGAGTGCCCAAGGCACCTCACGGTGGATAGATTAAAGTTCCCAGCTTCGGTGGATTAGCAATTTAGCTCACGATGGACAGATTCAAGTGCAGATTTGAGGAGCAGCAAAAAAAATTTCAACTGAGGAGGTATTTTTTGCATATTTTGGTGGTTTTGGCAATGTTTTGGAGCAACTTCACCTACAGAGACCGTTTGAGGTGAGAAGCATGCTCTATACATGTTATTTGCTAATGTTTTTTTTAGTTGTCATGGAAATACTATCCTCTTTGGGCTCATGATCAAAAGACTGCAAAATGTGGAGGTGGTGGCTCATGGGAATGGCAGTGTACTCTATGCAAATTGTCGTATAAGGGCTCCTACCCAAGAGTCAAAGCACATTTCTTGCATGAAACAGGAAAGGGTATTGAAGCCAAAAAACAAGTGACCCAAGTGATAGGAGGAAGCATGAAATTGAGCAAGATGAGGTTGATAGGCTTAAAAGAAGACATGACCAGCTTGGGAATTCTTCTGTTCAACCTCCAAACATCGAGCCAAGGATTGTGCTTGAAGCAAGGAAGAGGAGAGCAACTCAACAAGAAGTACAAGTACGAAATGCCAAAGGGACTTCTTCAATGCAAGAGAGCAAAATAGCCAAGTTGGTGAATGTTCAAGGGAGAGAAGAAGCTGACACAAGGGTGGCTAGGGCCATCTATGCTTGTGGGATACCTTTCAATGTGGTTCGGTCTCCTTACTAGCATGATCTCGTGCGGGCAATTAACACCGCTCTTGCAGGGTACAAGGGGCCAAACTATGAAAAAGTCCAAACTAATCTCCTAAAAAAAGGAGAAGGATCTTGTGGAGAATGTCTTAGCACCAATTCGTGGTTCACAGGGTAGCTCTGGAGTTACCGTAGTCTCAGATGGATGGACAGATACCAAGCGCAGGCCACTGATAAACATCATTGCCACTTCTCCAAAAGGAGCAATGTTTCTAAAGACTGAAGATTGTTCAGGGGAGGTGAAATATGCTCAATTCATTGCTAATGTTTTAATTAAATCTATTGAGCAAATAGGGCCTCAGAAGGTGGTGCAAGTTATCACAGATAATGCACCAGTCTGCAAAGCTGCAGGTTTAATTGTTGAGAGCATGTTTGATGTAATATTCCAAATATTGATATTCTCTAATGTTCTATGATAGTGCTGACTCACACACTCAATCTCATACAAATTTGCAAAATAATTGTGCATGCAAAAATGCCCTAAAATATAGTTGAATTAGGGTTAGGGTTTTGCAGAGAGAAATTAACACTTACCACTGATATTTAGGTTGATAATGACTCCAGAGATAGCTGCATGCATAAGGATCCGGATGGGTGGTCTAATAATGCTCTTTTCCTCCGGTGTTACCGCCCCGTAGTACTGTAAAAACCCTCTAGACTGAAGGTGACGTTTTTGTAGAAGGAGAGGTACGTTCGAGCTGAAACTTTTTGAGCTTGTCCGTCTGCTGATGCCGGAGAGATGGCCTAGCAAATGCGGAGGTTTGGCTACCTCTAAGTGTCGTAGCGAATTGATTAGCAGTTCTGCTGCTCACGCCCCCAATTGATCTGTTTGGCTGATAGCTGCTCCAGGTGAGTAAACTGATGGATGATAGTCACTGCAAACTGTAGGATAGGCCTGCTGAGAAAGAGGAAGCTGACATGCGGAGGAAAGACTGGGTTTTGTGTCCCAGCGAATCCTTCTATGTTTTCCCTACTACTTCCAGCTCCAAACGTGGATCTGCTAATAACCCTACGAAATGTGTTGGATCTCCGAGTACTGTAGTATATGATGGATGCAATGGATAAACCTGGATGATCTATCCCAATAAGAGACTAGGGCAAATATCTCACTGTCGAACCCTCGCTAGCTGAAGACACCGTCTCCAACCCCAACTGCCACGGCTGCATGATGTGCTGCTGATCGAAACTCCAAAATCAATCAACAATAACAATAGATATCCTCTTTGGTCCAATAACCCTTCTTAAATAAAATAGCATGTACTTTTAGGGTCTGCATGTCACTTTTAGGGTTTACACTTCACTTTTGCATGCATGCAATTCTAATTTCATGTTGACTTTAACACTGAAGAAATAAGGCTTACATGCTTCACATGCTTTACCATATGAACTATGATGGCCTTCTTACTATACTGATGACTTAATAATACTGAATTGATGTACCTTTTTGCTCTTAGTGCTATTAGTCCTCAGTTATTCCCTTTTTATCAAAACAAAACATTACATTTGATCACATTTTTTGGACACCTTGCATTGTCCATAATCTAAATCTAATCTTATAAAAGATAGATAATAAAGTTCAATGGATCAAGGAACTCAAAGGGCAAGCAAGGGAAATAGTTAAATTCATCACCAACCACCACCAATCTCAAGCCATATTTCAAGAGTACTCCAGATTGGAGTTGTTGAAACAAGATTTGCCTCCAACTTCATCATGTTGCGTCGCCTTGTTGAGGTGAAGCAACCATTCGTTTCTATGGTGGCGAGTCAACTTTGGGTTGAGTGGAGACAGGCAGATTCAGAACAGGGAACTATGGTGCGTAGATTGTGCCTTGATGAGGAGTGGTGGAGCAAGATAGATTTCTTGCTCAAGTTCACAACCCCGGCATTTGAGCTTCTTAGAAGCGTTGACACAGACCAACCTTTTTTGCGAGAGGTATATGATGGCATGGATACCATGGTTGAGAAGACTATGGAAATCATTTCATAAGAGTCTCCTCAACTTTTATTTATTGATGTTGGTTTTGTTGATTTGGTACAAAAAATCATGGTTGACAGATGGAACAGTTTCAACACTCCATTGCACACTTTAGCACATTTATTGAACCCAAGATTTTATGATGAACAACTCATTGCTCAAAGTAATGGGAAGAGGAAGGCACCCCATAAAGATAGAGAGGTGACTAACGGAGTGAAAAAAGCCCTCATGAGAATATTTTCGGCTCATCTACACAAGGAAGTGAAGGAAGAATTTGCTACTTTTGTCGCAGGATTGTATGATTATTCAGATATATCAGCTTTGGATGAGAGAAGCACCATGACTCCAGTTAGGTGGTGGTTTTGTCATGGAGCAAATGGTGTGCATTTACAAACACTTGCCATTCATGTTCTTTCACAGGTGGCAAGCTCTTCATCTACAGAAAGGAATTGGAGCACCTATGGTTTTATTCATTCTGTGAAGCGCAATACGTTGGGTTCACAAAATGCTGAGGATCTTGTTTATGTGCACTCCAGCCTGCGCCTTACATCTTGTAGGGGTCCGAAATATAGCAGTGGGCCTTCAAGAGAATGGGATGTGGATCCACAATCTACTAACTTTGACATATCTCTTGCTGCCCTGAATATTGAGGAACCTAGAAGTGGAGTTGGCCCTGCTTCTTCCACTAAACAATCCACTATTGGACGTGCTTCTTGTTCTATTTTTGAGGAGTATGAAGATGAGGGCGAGCTTCTTGTTTTATTTTTTAGGAGTATTCTTGTTCTATCTTGAGTATGAAGATTAGTCTTTGGGCTTCCGCTCATGTTTTTTTTATATGTTCATTGTTCATGTTGATGTAGAATTGTACTTGTAGCCTCATATATAAAGGTTGATTTTGGAATCTGGATATATATGTATTCGCGGCTTAGCCTCATTTATGAAGGTTGTTTTTTGGCTATTTCCACTTGCATTATGGAATCGTTTATGGGTAAAATCATTGTATTGTTTTTGGATATTACTACTTGCATTATGGAATGATGAATCACTTATAAAATTATGAGTAAAACTGTAAAATGTGAAGTTGAATTTAATCTGTAAATAATTATATATATATATATATATATCACGTTTCCTCGTTTCCTAAAATTTGAGGGGGTCACATTTCCAACGCGTCCCTGTTTCCTTGTTTCATGCAACTTAGTCTAGTAGTGAATTTGTCAACCTTAAAGCTTCAAATTTTCAATTTATAAATAAGCTATAAATTGGGGATTCTTCAATAAATAGGCTACAACTAGGGATTCTTCAAAAACTAGTTTTGAAGCAACCAATAAATAGGCTATAAACTAGGGATTCTTCAAAAACTAGTTTTGAGGCCACCAACATCAATCTGAACAATCAACACCACCAACATCAAGGTACATAAAGGGGTTGATGTTAGAAAGTGGCAACAAGGAAGGTCTTCTATCATTGCATGTGTCCTTGCATGATAGAAGACATTAAACAGGAAGCCAAATGTAATAATGGGATATCCCTAAGTTTAATCTAATTTGATTTTGACATAATGGAGTCACCTTTATAAAGTGAAAAGTAAAATAATTTAAGTGATGACTAATCTAATATTGGCCATTGATCTCACCGAAGGATCACATCCATTGATCCATAGTGAGAGTTAGGCTTTTCGCTTAGCCATTGACTTAATAAAAGATTTGGTCGAGAGGACACACACACACACACACACACAGAGGAAAGTCAGACAAAGAAGTTTGCAAAGAAGATGGAGGAGCACTCACCCGAAGGATTCATCGTGTTACCAGGCAGAGCACAGGGTCGTACAAGATCACATGCAGGGAGGCCATACGCAGCAGAGGGAAGTCGTACATCAGCGTACAAATTTTGTACAACTGACACAAAAACCGTATGGATCCATATAACTAACTCATAGGGTCGTTCAGCTGCACAAAGGGGTCGTATTGTTTGCTGGGCTTGCTCAGTGATTTTTCAGAAGTTCTATTTTGCGAGGTTGGGTGTATTGAACCACTGGATTGTATTTGTTTCGTATCTGACTCCTACACCGGTTTTCCCATCTTGGGTTTTATTCGAGGGTTTCCATACCCAAAATATTGTCTATATTGATGTGATTGTTGTTAATGTTTCTCAGTATTTACTTTCCGCTACATTACTAGTAAAGAAACTCATGTGTGGTTATCAGTAGAAATTAAATATATATTGTTTAGCACTAGTTTGAGTTTTAAAGGAAAATTTACATGGTATCAGAGTTTTGTTGAGCTAAATCTGAGAAATGAAAGCAATATTAAAAAATCAGGGACAGATCTATTTAAGACACAAACCTAGACTACAGATCTAGGGTTTGACAAGTACACTTCACTATGGCCATACAGTTGAGAGTTGAGGATAGACTTCAAGGGGCTCAGAACTTTCCTATTTGGAAAGAAAGGATCACAAGGATCCTGGATGTCAGTGATGCAGAGGATCACATTGATTCCACGAAGGTTATGACCACAGATCTAGCAGAGTTAGCGAGATAGAAGAAGTTAGACTCCAAAGCTATGTTGATCATCTTGGATGGAGTGAAGACCACATAGTCCCTCACCTTTTCGGGAAGAAGACCGCATTGGAAATGTGGAAGGCTTTGGAAGGACTCTACCAGAGCAAGAACAAAAACCGGAAGATGGTCCTGCGGAAGAGGTTACGCAGTACTAGGATGGCCAAGAGTGAAGGAGTGGTACCTTATCTCACAAGGCTCACACAGATCAGAGAGGAGCTTGGAGCAATTGGCTCTACGACTAAGGATGAGGAGACAATTCGGATAGCTCTCAATGGTTTTTCTAAGCCATGGGACACCTTTGTAAAAGATGTGGTGGCTATGGAGAAGCTCCCTTACTGGCAGAGATTGTGGGATGATTTTGTGCAGGAGGAGACCCGCATGGGTCAAGGTTCAAGTTCATACAGCAGTGCCCCACAGATCATTGATGAAGAGGCTCTAGCCCTAGCAAGGAAGAGCAAGGGTAAGGAAAAAAAAAGGTGGTAAGAAGAACATTGACATGTCCAACGTCAAATGTTTTATCTGCCACAAGCAAGAACACTTTGCCTCCCAATGCCCAGACAGGAAGAAGGAAGAACAATACCCAGATGGCAGGATCTGCAGAGGTGGAGGAGTTTTGCAAAAGCTTCGACGAAGACTTTTGTTTGATAGCTTGCATGGCAAGCACCATAGGCAGCAGCATTTGGTATGTGGACAGTCGAGCATCTTGTCATATGACGGGACAGAAGAGGTTCTTCAAGAGCTTGCAGGAGGGTGGATTAAATCTCCACATTGAGCTGAGTGATGACGTGCAGTATCAGGCGTAAGGAGTTGGTATTGTCTCATTTCAGAGGGAGTCTAGAAAACCCCTTAGTTTTGTTGACGTATTGTATGCTTCGGGGTTGATCAAAAACCTCATATTCATTTCCATCCTAGAGGACAAGGAATTTCAGGTGAAGTTCTGAGACCATAGAGTGTATATCAGGCCCAAAGGGTCAGATAGGAGTTTGGATCAAGTGATTGGGATCCAGAGCGGAAAGGTGTATAAACTACACTTTGAGTCTGCAAAGGCTCTGGTCAACAGCAGCAGCAATCAGGGTGAATTGTGGCATAGGAGGATGGCACACTTACACCATGGAGCACTGAGGCACTTGGGACAAGCAGTCATTGGAGTTCCTCAAGTACATGAGGAGAAGCATAACCACCGCAAGGGTTGTGCAATGGGGAAGAACATCAAGAAACCTTTTCCACAGAGTGAGCACAAGTCTAAGGGGATCTTGGACTTAGTGCATTCGGATGTTTGCGGACCCATGAGTGTCCAACCGTTCAGTGGCTACAGTTATTGCATCACTTTCATTTATGACTAATCCAGGAAGACCTGGATCTATTTCTTGAAGGCCAATTCAGAGGTCTTTGAGCGGTTTCGAGAGTTCAAGACTCTTGTAGAGAACCAGACAAGAAGGAAGATTCGAGTATTGAAGATGGACAACAAGGGTGAGTATAACTCCAATGATTTCCTAAAGTATTGTTCATCGAAGGGGATCAAGAAGGAGCATACCGTGCCTCATACCCCGTAGCAGAATGGAGTGGCAGAGAGAAAGAACCAAACATTGGTAGGAGCAGCCAAGGCCATGCTATTTGATCAGGGATTGCCACTATCCCTATGGGATGAGGCATGTAGGCCCACAGTATACATTCAGAACAGGTGTCCCCACACATCTTTGGGGAGGAAGACACCCGAGAAGGTCTTCACAAGAACTAGACCAGATGTGAGACATTTGCGAATAATTGGGAGTGTCTGCTATTGTCACATTCATGCTGACACTAGGAAGAAGTTGGACCCTTCTGGAAAGAAGGTGTTACTTGTTGGTTACAGTGAGACTTCGAAGGCATACAGAGTATATATTCCCACACATCTTTGGGGAGGAAGACACCCGAGAAGGTCTTTACAGGAACTAGACCAAATGTGAGACATTTGCGAATATTTGGGAGTGTCTGCTATTGTCACATTCATGCTAACACTACGAAGAAGTTGGACCCTTCTGGAAAGAAGGGATTACTTGTTGGTTACAGTGAGACTTCGAAGGCATACAGAGTATATATTCCTACTCGCAAGAGGATCACTGTGAGTAGGGATGTCCAGTTTGATGAGGACAAAGCCTTGCAATGATCTATGGACTTACCAACACAGGATCAGCCAGCACAGGACTCGAGGGTAAAGTTGGAGGAGCCACAGGTACAGGTACAGGTACAGACACAGCACAGGTTCTAATAGTCAGAGGGAGTCAAGTGGACAGGATCCCTTGGTCATCGACTTGGAGGATGAGCAGTAGCAAGAGGACATCCAGCAACCGCAGCAGGTAGACACTACGCCACAGCCTAAGTGGTTTAGGTCCACAATTTAGGTTCTAGGTAGGTGACTCTTCCACAAAGCTCCATGAGACAGAGAAAACCACCAGAGAGACTGAGCTATATGTCATTGATGACGAAGTTGATTAACTCCGAACCTTCCAATTGTGAGGAGGATGCACAAGATGATGTGTGGTAGGAAGCCATGGTTGAGGAGTATGACTCAATCATGAAGAATCGGGTATGGGAGGTTGTGCCAAGGCCAAAAGGTAAAAAGGTGGTGGGATCCAAATGGCTCTACAAGGTGAAGCATGCAGCAAACGAAAGCGTGGAGAAGTACAAGGCACGCTTTGTAGCAAAGGGGTTTTCACAGAAGGAAGGTATTGACTATGAGGAGACCTTCACCCTTGTTGCCAAATATTCTTCTATTCAAACAATTATCTCATTAGCAGCAGAGATGGGTTGGCGTGTTCATCAGATGGACATCAAGGCACCTCTAACATGGTACTCGAGGATAAACAACTATCTACGAAAGATGGGATTCCAGAGGAGTGAGGCAGACCACAACCTGTGCTTCTTGTCCGGCGAGGTGCCTCTCATACTAGTACTGTATGTAGATGAGAGGTTGATTGACGAGATTCAGGATGGTGGATTGCAAGCCTATGTTCATACCTCTAGTTTCCAACTACAGGAAGATTGATGCATCAGGGTCAGACGAATTTGATCCGACATTGTATCGCCAACTTATCGTATCGCTCATGTATCTAGTCAACACACGACGAGACATTAGCTTTGCAATCAACTCTTTGAGCCAGTTCATGGTGGACCCTCGAAAAGTGCATTGGATGGTTGCAAAGCACATGCTTCACTACATCATAGGTATAGTGGAGTATAGGTTGGTTTATGAGCGCAAGGGGAGTGTACAGTTAGCAGGCTTCACAGATGCTGACTGGGCAAGATGTGTAGAAAACCGAAAGAGCACTTCAGGTTGTTGCTTCAGCATTGGGTCAGGGGTTGTCTCTTGGTTCAGCAGGAAGCAGAAGTCAGTTGCATTGAGCTCGACAGAGGCCAAGTACATGGCAGCCAATTTGGCTGCTTGTGAGGGAATGTGGTTGAAAAAGTTGCTTTCAGGGTTGTTCGAGTGTGAGCTAAAGGCTACAATGATTCACTATGGCAATCAGAGTGGCATCAGGCTATCTGAAAATCTAGTGTTCCATGACCGAAGCAAACACATAGACATTCGGTACCACTTCCTGAGAGATTGTGTACAAAAAGCAACCATTCGGTTGGAGTACATTCAGACCGATGAGCAAGTGGTGGACATTTTCACCAAGGCACTTTGCAGACACAGTTTTGTGAAGTTCATAGACAAGTTGGGGTTGCTACCAAATACCTTCCTCGTTGAGAGGGAGTGTTAGAAAGTGGCAACAAAGAAGGTCTTCTATCATTGCATGTGTCCTTGCATGCTAGAAGACATTAAACAGAAAGCCAAATGTATTAATGTGATTTTCCTAATTTTAGACTTAGGAAAATACATTAATTAATGTAATTTGATTTTAACTCAATGGAGTCACATTTATAAAGTGAAAAATGAAATAATTTAAGTGATGGCTAATCTAATCTTGGCCATTGATCTCACCGGAGGATCACATCCATTGATCCATAGTGAGGGTTAGGGTCTTCGCTTGGCCATTGAGTTAAAAGAAGATTTGGTGGAGAGGACACACACACACACACACACACACACACACACACAGGAAAGTCAGACAGAGAAGTTTGCAGAGAAGACGAAGGAGCCCTCACCCGGAGGATTCGCCGTGTTACCATGCAGAGTACAGGGCCGTACAGGATCACAAGCAGGGAGGCCATACGCAGCAGAGGGAGGTCGTACATCAGAGATACGAATTTCGTACAACTAATGTAGGAACTGTACAGATTCATACACCTGATGAAGAGGGTCGTCCAGTGGACGTTGGAGGCCATACAACTGCGTAGAGGGGTCGTACTGTCTGTTGGGCTTGCTTAGTGATTTTTCAGAGGTTCTATTTTTCCAAGTTGGCTTGTATTTATTTCTTATCTTCATAATAAAATTTCATCTCACTGTTGCAACGGTTTTCCCATCTTGGGTTTTATCCAGGGGTTTCCATACCCAAAACACAGTGTCTATATTGATGTGATTGTTGTTGATGTTTCTCAATATTTACTTTCCGCTGCATTACTAGTAAAGAAGCTCATGTGTGGTTATCAGTAGAAATTAAATATATATTGTTTAGCCCTAGTTTGAGTTTTAAAGGAAAATTTACAATTGATGTAATTGATTAAATGCAAATCCCATACCCTCATACATGATAAAACCCATTGGAAACATTGCAATCCTGACATCCTAAAAACTGTTAAGCCTGTTGAATTTTGAATGGGATCAAAAATACTACTTTTTTCATTTGAAGTCCAGAGAGGTTGGAACCACTCTCAAACATCCTCAAACAATTAATGGTAATGTTAAAAATTTAAGTAAAAGGATATGAAAATAAAGATAAAAAAAATGTCAACTTTTACTTTAAGAATTTAATATTACCATTTAATGCTACTGATGATTACTAAGGTTAGGTTTTTTGCTATTAGAGTAGGCTTTTCCTCCTTTAAATAGCATTAGTATGGACCTAGAGTTAGTTTCCCCCCACCCATCACTTTATTTTTGTTTCAAGAAAAATTGAATAAAGAGGAGAAAGCGATTTTTTTGCAAGGAAGTGAGCTTCCTGAAAACACTCCCATATGGAAGCGTTTAGGAAGCATGCTTCCCAGGCGCTTGTTGGACACTTCCTTCAAAAGCGAGCTTCAAGATCGAGGGGGAAGTGGGGGGGTACGCTTCCACACAACATAGGTTCGGACTACCAGACGATTGATCACATCTTCACATTCTGAGCCATCACTAAGCAGGCTCGCCGTTGTTCTTTAAAAGCCTACAGTTGCTTTATAGACTTTTCGAAAGTGTTTGACACAGTACCGAGGAAGGCATTATTCCAGAGACTCTGCAACACTAGCATATCTAAGACCCTCTTGGTTGCCATCATGAGATTGTACGAGTAAATTGTGGGATGCCTCGAGAATTGGGGTTAAACAGGGGTGCCCCCTCATGCCGACCCTCTTCAGGATCTACATGAACGAGCTAGAGTCCTCCCTCCATGAGCACATCCAAGAGGGTGATCGTTTCCTTCTACATCAGCTATTGATCTCCCTTCTCCTTTTTGCAGATGACTTGGTGTTGTTGGCCTCTACTCCTTAGGGCCTACAGAGAAAGATTGATGCCTTGGCCAACTTTTGTGACCTTAAACATTTGACAGTCAACCTAAGTAAAACCAAGGTTATGGTCTTCAATGCTTCGAAGGGCTCTCTTACATACCTACATTTTTACTTCTGTGGGCAAGAGATCGAGATCACAACTTCTTACATTTACCTAGGAGTACAAATCACAGGGCCTCGTTTTGGCATGCAACAGGAACTCTAGCCTCGACTCAACAAAGGATACGGTTCCTAACACTCATTGAGAGACAATGCTTCTAGAACCAGTTTCAGGACATCTCGTCCAAACTCTATCTCAAGGAGGCGCTTATTAGACCCACAGTTCTCTGTGCCTCCGAGATCTAGGAGGCGAGCTTGGTACAAACAGACTGGTCCCAAACAGAGAGAGTTCAGACCCTGCTTCTCAAGCACATCATTCGATGTAAGCGTATTATTCCGCACCCCGTTATTCAAGCAAAGTTCGACATCCACCTCTTTCGCCTTGAGGTCATCTTTTGTTTAATCTCTTTCCTTCATAGAGTCAGATCTTTCAGAGAATCTGCCACCGGAAGAGAGAGATACCTATACCTTGCACTTAGCTCCTCAAAAGCTCTCACCTCAGATCACCCCACAATCCATGCACAAGGTTGGTTCTCAGAGGCATCTCAGCTTCTCCAGTTGGTGACCATGTCTCCAAAGCACCTTCCCCCATTTAGGTTCTACCTAGATACATCGAGCCATCTCTTTCCACCTAAACAGGTACTGAATCACTCCAATAGAGAGGATATCTACAGATTGTACATTCAAGTTACTTAGACATCACCTCCGACCAGCTTGAGCCCAAAAATGTCCTTCTACCTTGAGCACTTCTTAAAGACGCAGAACGCCATTATCTTTCGCCCCCCATATACGCACAAATATTTGGATGCACTCACTCAAGATTCCCTTGGGACAACTTTGGGTAGGTTTTCATCGACTCCAAGCAGACACTGATCACCAGCTATCACGATCTGATAGGATCTCCCAATGTCCCACCTACAAGAGTCAAAGACAGATGCACCTTATGTTTAGGTGCCCTTTGTATTATGATATCAAGAGACAATATCACTGCCTCTATAGGGACTCAAGGGGATGTCATGCCCTCTTCAGCAAGGAGGTATTCAGCCATAGGTACCAGCTCCTAGACACCCCACCATCCCTCCTTGGGGGAACCAAGATGATCGCCTCCTATTGTAGTGTTGACTTGTCAGATCGGAGCAACAAGCGGCGAGCAAAGTTCCAAAGTACCTCTAATAGTAGAGTGGTGAGGCTTCGAGCCTCCCCCTTTGGGAGACTAATTGATTTTATTGAGACCAGTTTAGAGTTGCCAAATTATACACCAACCCACTCATTCTCGGGGCGACAGACAGATCAAGTCCAAACGGACCTAGAGCAAGGCGCTCCCTGCCCACCATACTTCCTCCCAACCCTAGCATGGTCACCAACGATCTATCCAGAGTTTCTTTCCTTCAACCTTGAATGTTAAGAGTATCCTCGCTCCTACATATCCCCCAAGATCATACAGTTGAAGAATCGGATAGCTCTGGAGAGCCCTGAAAGCAACAACGAGCAGGCACCTCGTTCACCCACCTCGCCCTCGACCATAAGGCCTGATAGATCTTGACATCACCATATCCATAGTCAACTCTACCCTGCGTTCTTTCTCTCTCTTGAGAGGTTTTTGTGTTGTCCAACCTCAGACAAACTCACTTTGTATTTTGCATCCCATACATTGGGTACGGATTTTATTCAGGTTTATGAGAATGTGCTACTACTTGTATCATTATTTATATTACTTTATTATATCTTAGTTTCAACACTTTCTAGGAGTTGCATTTGCACTCCCACATTGTACTCATACTGGACATCATCTAGTCCCATTGACCTACCTTTGTGGTCATTCGTTGGACATTAATAAAATTATCTTATCTTATCTAAAACCAAACAATTATAAAACCCATGAATGGCTCTTGTTGATAGCAAAGTTGGAAAAAAGACTAAGTTGTTGGAGTCACTAATATGCCTATCTAGGGCTAGGAGACTTGTCCTGGTTAAATTTGTGTTGGAAGCCATGCCAATATACTAGATGTCATTAGCAAGGATTCCTAAGTGTGCATTTGTCAATTGTGCTTCAGATTCCTTTGGGGAGGCACAACAAAGAAATATGTTATGTCATAGGTTCGATGGGGCAAGCTAGGAACCCCAAAACTTTTGGGGACATGGGGCCTTAAAATTATTTTCATTTTCTCAAAATCACTAGCAACCAAAAACATATGGAGACTCATCAATGGGGTAGGCCTTAGGCAACAAGTGGTGATAAAAAAGTAAATAAAACCTTAATCGGTGGAAGAGTGGATTCACAAGCCAGACAAACACAGACAAAATATATATGTCATATGGAAAGCAGTTATCAAATCCTTCTCCCTTACCGGTGATGCTTTAGTCTGTAGGATCAAGAATGGCAGACAGGTCAAAGTTGCAATAGATCCTTGGGTTGGCAGTGGTAGAGGCTTCCCTCTTCCACGGGAGGTGGTGCAAATGTCGAGGAAACAAGGGATGTTTCCTCTAGACCAGTGTGCAGACCAAACTCAACATCCATTTGGGGGCAATGGTGGATAGAAGCAAGTTGCCTGGGCTTAGATGGTGGAAGCAGGTTTCCTGGGCTTAGATGGTGAGCTTGTCGAGTAGTAGGCTATTTTCCCCAGATTTTTGAAAGCAAGCCTTTTTTGTTTAAGGGATGGAGATGATGAACTGGTGTGGTCTTGCTCTGCTTCATGAGCTTATTCACCGTAACTTGGAGGCACATCAAAGAAACAGAGTGGTGGTGGCAGATACTTTGGAAGTTCAAATGTCCTGCAAAAGCCAAAATGTTTATGTGGTGTTCAAATGTCCACTAATTATGATGACTCCCAAATAACAACTTCAGGTTGGTATCCATGGGTGTGGCCATGGCTTTACAACCCAACGTATCAAATCTTTTCAAGATTTCTACTGCATACTTTCTCTGGTTCAGAAAGATTCCTTCTGGGATGTGCCACACTTCCAACCCTAGGAAATAATGCATCAATCCAAGATCTTTCATCTCGAATTCCTCAGCTAGCTTCTTCTTGCACTCTATGATCTGTTTCTCATTTCCTGTCAGAAATAGATCATCCACATCAGTAGTAGTATGGCAGGTTCATCATCCATAACCTTCATGTAAAGGTTAGGATTAACTTTACTCTTGATAAATCCCAAGCTTGTCAAGAAGCTATCTATTCTACCATACCAAGCTCTAGGTGCTTGCTTCAGTCCATACAGAGCCTTTTTCAACTTGCATACATGAGTCACTCTGTCTTCGACTTCAAATCCTTGTGGTTGTTCAATGTAAACCTCTTCCTCAATCATACCATTCAAGAAGGTTGTCTTTACATCCATATGGTGTAGATCCTACTTCATCATGGAAGCAAGTGCCATGATGGTTCTGATGGAAGTGTACCTTGCTACTGGAGCAATGTCTCTTCATAATCAATCCCCTCTTTCTGACAAAATCCTCTAGCCACAAATCTTGCCTTGTATTTTTCAATACTTCCATCAACAGCATGTTCTATCTTGTAGATCCATTTCGAAGATACCACACTCTTGTTTTTTGGTTTGTGTACTATGTCCCAAACATCATTCTACATTACTGACTGGTATTCTTCCGTCATTGCTTCAACCCATTCTTTCTTATGTTCAGCTTCTTCGTAGCTGGTGAGTTCTTGATCTACAAGGTCACACATCAAAGCTACATAGCTAGAATATGGCTTTGATCTTTTGCTTGTTCTTGTGAAGCCTTCTAGAGCTCCATATCTTTCTGCTTCTTGTATGATTTCTCTTACCCAAGCAGGTTTTCTCTTTCGAGAGATATCCATAGTAGGGGGTTCTTGAGGTTGTAGCATATCATGAACTTCAGATGCTACTATTTCAAGAGAGAGTTCAGCTTCTACCATTTTGGGAGGTACATCCTCTTCATGTACTTCTTCAAGCTGACACTTTATAGATTTCTTAAGAGTTGTCTCTTCATCAAATGTTACATCCCTACTAATCTCGATATGATGGAATCTTGAGATGTATATTGTTAAGGCTTTGGAGACTTCACGTTATCCAACAAATATTCCCTTCTTTCCAGAAGGATCCAACTTGGTTCTCTTCTCTTTCAGAATATGTACATATATTGGGCAGCCAAATATCTTGAGATGGCTCACTTAATGATTCTTTCCTGTATACATCTCTTCAGGAGTCTTGAATCCAAGAGCACTGTGAGATAATCTATTCTGCACATATACGTCTGTTCTTGCTACTTCGGCCCATAGGTGCATGGAGAGGTCTTGGTCATGAATCGTGGTCTTTAATGCCATAATAGTTCTATTCTTTCTTTCCGCAACACCATTCTGTTGGGGATTATAGGGAGTGGTTAGTTCCCTCTTGATTCCTGCCTCCTTACAAAATGCTTCAAATTCCTTCAAAGTGAATTCTCCACCATTATCTGATCTCAGTTTCTTGATTCTTCTTTCTGAGTGGTTCTCTATCAAGGCTTTGAATTCCTTGAATTTCCCAAACACTTCACTCTTGTTCTTCAAGAAGTATATCCAAGTCTTTCTTGAATAGTCATCAATAAAGGTGAAATAATACTCATATCCACTTAATGATATGGAGGGCATAGGACCACATACATCAGAATGAATTAGTTCTAACATACCTTTAGTCTTTGTTTCACTTTTCGAAAAGGGATTCTTGATGTTCTTTCCTCTTGCACATCCTTTGCAAGTTCCCTCATGATCAACCTTCAGATATGGTAACCCTGTTACCACTTTGCTCACATAGGGCAATGCTTTGTAGTTGATGTGAGCAAGCCTCCTATGCCATAGTTCACTTGAGCTGGTAGTCTCATGGACAAGTCCTGTTTCTAGAAGTCGTTTGAGTTTGTATAGTCCTCCTTCTTCACCAATGACCACAGCATCCTCAAGTGTCTTTCCTTTAGACCATATAAGTACTTGTCCATTTATAAAAAGAAACTCTATATCCTTTCTTATCTAGAGCAGAGATGGAAAGTAAGTACTTTTTCAAACCTTGTACATATAGTACTTCCTTCATTTTCATGGAAGCTCCAGAGTCAAGATTGTAGCTTGATGCACCAATACCTTTGATGGGATATTGATAGTCATCTCCTAGTGATACCTTCTGAGGAGAGTTCTTTTCTTCAAGTCTTGACAGAGTTTGCTTCTTCCTTGTCATGTGCTTTGAAGCACCACTATCAATAAGCCATGTATCTTCTCTAGGTGTTATAGACCCAGAGAGAGCAGAGAAGAACACATATTCTTCTACATCTTCACCTCTAGTTAGTCTCTTTCGAGGTCTTTCTTCTTCTTCATCCTCATCTTTAGCTAGATGAGCATGATGTCTCTTGTTGTTCTTCTTCTTCTTTGGTGATGGACACTCTCTGGCAAGGTGTCCTATCTTATGACAGTTGTAGCATTGATACTTTCAGTAATCCTTCTACTTCTTCTGAAACTTCTTCTTTGAAGGTTTATGATTACCCTTCTTGAAGTTTGATTGTTTTCTTCCTTTAGTATGGATTGCTAGAGCCTGATCATCCTCTCTAAGTAGAGCTTCTATGTTAGCTACTATAGCTTCTTCTTAAATACAATCTTCCCATACTATGTCAAACTTCATACTTTCTTTTCTGGCACACAGAGTTCATATGAATGAGTCCCAAGGTCTAGTGAGAGCATTAAGAGAAGTCATAACTAGTTCATCCTCATCCAGGGTGTCTCCAATAGCACTTAGTTGTTCTCTGAACTGGGAGACCCTTGTGAAATAATCTTGAATTGATTCTCTTTTGCTCATCTTGGTTCCCTTCAGTTGAGCTCTCAAATTCATCTTTCCGTTGATGTTCCTTCCCTCATACATTCTGGAAAGTGCATCATACATTTGCTTAGGTTTCTTCTTAGATGACAATTGAGGGATCAAGTGATCTTTGATGGAATCAGCAATGATCCTCATTGCCTTGATTAAGTCTTGTTCATGCTTCTCCTTAGCTTCAACTTCTTTAGGTTCTGCAACTTCATCCTCGATGTACTTCTCAAGGCCATTCTCTTTCAGAATGAGACCAATCCTATACTTCTAGGTTAGGAAGTTTTCTATGCCTTCCAGCTTGTCTTCAAGCTTAGTGCTTGGGGCCATCCTATCCAGTAGGTCACTAAAAAATGAATTTTCTCAAAATTGAAAGCTGACCTTACCAGGAGATGCACTTGACTGAGACGAGTTCGTTGGTCCAACTGGCTTCTGAAGATTCCAAATCTTCACCCTTCAAATCCTACTTGCGAGGTTGCAGCTCTTCAGAATTTCTATTTTTGGTTTTCTGTAGTTTTTTGGTTCAGGGCCGAACTAGGGTTTGGATTTCCCAGAGATTCAACCACCCAAAAAATTTTATCCTGGGCTCAATAGATGCACTCTAGGGAGGCACAACTTTCTATGCAAGCAGGTCTTCCAAACTCCAACTTTTGCAAAAACCCTAATTTCTCCGAAGAGGGAGGAGAGAGAGTTTCACCTTGTGAAAGTTATCCTATTCAGGTTAGCTCTGAAACCATGTTAAGATTTCATATGCTAGACTAGATATCATTAGTGTTCAATCCAAAATCACAACAATAACGTATGCAAGATCATTGAAAGAAACACAATCACAAGATAGACACAGTATTTATCGTGGGAAACCCTCAAGGGGGAGAAAACTCAACAAAACTTCCTCTGTATAAGTGTATAATATAAAACCCCAAAACAAGTATTCTCCTCCTTGCAAATAAGTCTCTCTCTCTCTCCTATGTGCTACTCAAGTGAGTGAGTCTGTGTTCGAATGAGTAGCACAGCTTCTCTATTTATACACATTGAGCCAAATGACTTTTACCCTAAACAAATCGGCCCCACTAAACTGTCTGGGTCGACTTCACCTAGGAAGACTCAAAACAGTATATTATATTATTCATTAGGATACTAATGACCCGACTTACAATGGAGGCTTTACCTCATGACTCTATGATGACCAATTAAAATAGTACCACCCCAACGGAGGAATAATAACATCTCCATTGGGTTACATCAGTAAAATACATTTAGAATATCCTTTGAAGTTACAATATTTCAACACTAAGAAGTGTCTAGGACTTTCTAGAGTGGACCAAATCAACATTACACCTCTATGGATGAATTTGATCTGTGTGTGAGGAGATGAACATTAACGATGATAACTTTTCTATGATAAAGAAATAACCAAGAAGGAAAGACAAACCATTGAACAAGTCCCAAATAGCATTGAAGAAGTCCCAAAAGAAAATGAAGAAAAGAAGACAAGTCGACTTGAAGATAAATAAAAGATGATGATCAAAACTAGCAAGTCAACCCCAATGAAATTATACAAGTCGACCTCATTGAGGAAAAGTCAAGTGAATTGAAGAATATAAATAGAGTTCTCCCAAGCTTCATTTTACACATACACTCAGCACATCATCTTCTTTGTCCACTTGTGCGCATTTCCAAAGAAGGCCTAGCAAAGGCAAGAAGCATAATTTTTTGGTTCTCTTATTCTCTTATTATATCTTGGAATATTTGATACCCTTGTTAGTGTTTCTTGTGAAGAAGGGAAAACCTCTTGTGCTAGGGTTCTTCTTCATGATTGGTATTGTACTTGAGTTGGATTGATTTCTTTTAAGAAAAGTTTGTTGGGTTTTCTCCCTATTGGGTTTCCCAAGGTAAAATCTTTGTGTTTCTTGTGCATGGCTATCTTTCAATGATCCTTGTTTTATTGCCACTACAAATGAATGTTGAAGTTTTCAATGTGTAATTATGCAATGATAATTGTGGGATGAAATGAATGCATGAAACATCATTGTGAAATAATTGTCAAGACTTGAAAATTGGATTAAAATTCAACATGGTATAGAGCAACGTTGAATAGAAGCCATTGCCAATCATTATTTCTGCGCTAATCTGAAAACTAGGGCTTCCAAGTTTGGACATTTTTCTCCATAGATTGGACTTGAAAATAGCATTTTGGAGCTCGCCCTAGGAGGGTGCACTTATCTATGAAAGCAGATCTTTGTTTTTGATAAATTAATTTTGACCTATTTTTTGTCGAAATCAAAGAATTAGGGCTTCCAGTTTTGAACAATTCTAGCCATAGATTGGACTAAAAAATAGTGTTATGTAGGTCGCCTAGGGAGGGCACATTTATTTGTGGAGTAAATTTTCTTTCACTTTTGACGAAGTTCAATTTTGACTTACTTCCTGCTAGGGTTTTTGTGTCAGATTTCAGCCTTTGACAAGATGGTGTCCAGTATTAGAAGAAGACTTACTTCCTGCTAGGGTTTTTGTGTCAGATTTCAGCCTTTGACAAGATGGTGTCCAGTATTAGAAGAAGAAGACAGGTTGGATGGTGTGCAAGATCTTTCAATGTCAAATGTTACAATTATCATTCATTTGGTTATTATAAGAAAGGAAAATGCATCAACAAGAACTTGCACCTTAGAAGAAAACAAGAAGATAGATTTGATGAAGACTATAGACAAACTTTGGAAGGAGTACGTACTCCAGATCTTCGGCATGAAGGTGTTTTGTAGAAGATGTATACTTGACAAGAATGCCAAAGGAATTCTTTCATGTAGTGATAATAAGTCCAAAGGGGATCTTGAACCTAGTACATTCAGATACATGTAGACCAATGACAGTGGTATATTTAGATGTATTCTTGTACTATGTATGATCCTCTCCAGAAGACATGAAGACCTAAGATGAAGACTTCAGCAAGTTCCAAGAGTTCATGACTTGATGAAGAAGAAGATCATAGTGTTTGAGGATTTCAATGATTTCTACAAGGAGGCGAAAATCAAGAGGGAGTCAACATAACAAGTAAGTATTTAATGCTTTGTGCAAAAAGTTTTATTTACTTAAATTGGAATCGATATTTTGTTGATGAATAACATAACAATTTAGTTGGTACTAGTTAACTCTTATGGACATTATTGTCATGTGTTGCAAAAACTAGTCCATTGTGAAGACTATGAAGATCTACTCATGTTCTTATGGGAAGATGCATCCAGTACAACAGTTATGCTCAGATTAAGTGTCCTCACCAGATATTGGGGGACAAGACTCCTGAGGAAGCATCCACAAGAGTGAAGCCAGAGAGAGTCTTTGGTTTTCCAACATACAACCATGTGCCAAGGAAGAAAAAGATAAAGACGATATCCTTTAGGAGATCTAGAGGGTTTCCCATGGAATTTGTTAGGCCATTGGTTCACTTATCAAAGCAGCCAACTGATCTATCTTCCTTTCCCTTCGGACTGTCATAGTTATTCCATATCTAAATGCAGTGGAGTGAGAAGGTATATGGGATAAGGTTTGTGCTTGTTGAAAAGTTACCTCGAAAGTGTTGGTCCACCTAGCATTGCCTTGGGGTGGACAAGGACACTTTAAATGGTGACCCCTTGTCAAGTTTAATTAATGAAGTAAAATGTACTTTATAATTTTAAAGTGACTTCATTAAAAGGTAAAAGTCATAGTTTATCCTAAGTTCAATTTTAATAAAAGTTAAGTGAGAGATTAATTAAAAGGGGGTGCTCATACTTTATTAAATGACATAAGGTGCACTAAATGTCATTTATTAATTAATTAATTGAGCATTTAATGAGAGCCCTTCATCTAATCTAATCTTGACCATTAGATTGAAGAGGAAGTTACCATGAACAAAAAGGGACTAGGGAAAGGCAAACTCATCTCATTATTCACTTTTCAAAGAGAAATGTTGGAGAGAGGAAGAAGAAGAGCAGAGAGGGTTTGAAGAGATTTTGAACCTGTGGGAGAGAGAAATTGAGAGAAGACAAATTCTGCACAGATTTCGAGGGCAAATCTGGGCACAAATTTCGAGAAGTATTGCAGCACATAAATCAAGATTTATGTACAACAAAGTTAGGCGCAGTTTTCAAGGACCGTACAACAGTACGAACAGGGCATATATTTCGAGGTTTTTTTCACAGAAATCGAGGACTGTACAGCAGTACATATTCTACACAGAAATCGAGGACCGTACAGCAATACGAATTCTGCATAGAAATCGAGAACCGTAGAGTATGGGTTGGGCACAGTTTTTGAGGAAAAATACAGAATTTAATTATGTCCGTACAGGCATAATTTTGGCAAGGTTTCCAAGGCTAAAGTTTGGCACATAAATCGAGGTGAAGAACAGCAGTGAAGGTTTAGATTTCAAGAAGAAAAATTGATAAGTATTGTTGTTTAATTTTCTGTATTTTACCCTGAAGAAATAAAATCTCTCAGAAACAAGTTTTCCCTTAGAGGTTTTATCCTAGACCATTGGTCAAAAATATCAGTGTTAAGTGTGCTTGGCTGTTTTAAATTTCTGAGTTTGAAATTTTTAACTGAAAGAGAAAATTTTGATTTGTTTAATTTTGCAAAAGAATTCCATGTGTTTCAGTTTAGTCAATTTTTGTTGAAAATTGTGCATACAAGGATTTGGGCATTAAACTATGCAGAGAAGCTATCAAGCTTGAAACCGGGGTTGAGATTCTCAAAAACTTTCATGGTATCTGGGCACAATTAAAAATTCAAAATTTAAACATTCAGAATAACAGGGGTTCATGGAAAATCTTCTTGAACAAGTTGCTTGAAACTTACAGGTTGTAGCCATGGTGTTTGGGCTTAGAATTGAGGACAGATTGGATGGGGCTAAAAATTTTAGCCCATCGAAGGCTAGAATCACGTTGATACTTGAAGCAAATGAGTTATGGCACATTGTTCATAGTACAACTGCAAATCCTGTAGTAGTACCTGCTGATGCAATTGATAAGGTTGCTTTCATGAAGAGAGATGTGAATGCAAGGAGGGTTATACGTCATGATGTTGAAGATCATGTAATCCCTCGCATATCAGCAAAAACACGTGCTCTTTAGATGTGGACTTCTTTGACAAATCTTTACCAGAGTTCAAATGAAAACAGGAAGATGGTGTTAAGGGAGAAGTTGAAGGATGTGCACATGAGCAAAGGGGAAGGCATGGCTTCCTATCTTACCAAGATTACACAAGTAAGAGATGAACTTGCAGTTGTAGGAAAGGTTATAGAGAGTGTTGAGATGGTACATACAACCTTAAATGGCGTGACTCAGCAATGGAGTGTGTTTGTACAGACTATCATTGGTAGAGAAAACATGCCCACATGGGATCGACTGTGGGATGATATCATACAAGAGGAGACACGTAGGGGATACTTACAAGGCAGTTCATCACCTCACAGAGATGATGAGGAAAATGTGGCGTTGGCAGCGTAAGGTAAGAAAAAGAAGTGCAAGAAGAGTTCCAAGGATGGAACGAAGCAGTATGATGGAGAGAAGAAAAACATGAGCAAAGTGAAATGCTTTGCTTGCCAGAAGTTTGGGCACTATGTTGGACAGTGTCCAAACAAGAAGAAAAAGAAACAGCAAACAGCAAATTCAGCAGAGATTGATGAGTTTGTTGTTAGTTTTGAGAGAGATTTTTCTCTCTTTGCTGGAGTTAGTATAGAGAGGGCATCTTCCGTCACCAGCAAGGACATTCAGGGTCACATCAAGCATTCCATGATTGTTGGGCATTTTTTGAGTGCTTCCACTACCTCCACTTGGCACATTGATAGTGGAGCTTCGAGTCACATGACAGGTGATCGAGACATGTTCGCCGAGATGTCAAAGACAAATTTGGAGTTGGAGGTTGTGTTGGGAGATGATACAGTGGTGAGAGCAATTGGGCGTGGGACGATCTGTTTTGATAGGGAGTCCATGCAGCCCATGTTTCTGAGGCATGTCTTGTAAGTCCCTGGGTTGAAGAAGAATCTTGTTTTAGTTTCCATGATTGAAAACAGAGGTTTTGGAGTATATGTCTTAGATGGGAAAGTTCATATCTTTCCCAAAGCAGCAGGTTTATCTACTTCATATGCAATTGGAGTTAGGTGCGAAAAACTGTACAAGCTTCTCTTCCAGCCACATCATGCACTGTCACACACTCAAAGCAGCAGTGAGTTGTGTGAGTTATGGAACAAGAAGATGGCCCATCTCCATCATCCAGCTTTAAGGATGCTGAGAGACATGACTACAGGTATGCCAGATTTCAGCACAGAGCCGAGTGGTGTATGCAGAGGGTGGTGTGCTTTGGGAAAGTACACCCAGACTGCTTTTCTTTGCAATGATACCAGATCAAAGGGAGTGCTTCAATTGATACATTCAGATTTGTGTGGTCCCATGTCATCTGCCTCTTTGACAGGTTATGAGTATTATGTTACATCCATCAATGACTTTTCCAGGAAGACCTGGATCGATTTCCTTAGAAGCAAGAGATCAGAGGACGTCTTGCTTTGGTTCCAAGAGTTCAAAGCTCTTGTGGAGAACCAGACAGAAAAGAAGATCAAGGTACTTCGGTCAGACAATGGGGGTGAGTATACTTCCCATGCTTTCAATGAGTTCTGTAGAGAGGAGGGGATCAAGAGGCAGTTGACAGTTCCTTACACTCCACAGCAGAATGGAGTGGCTAAAAGGAAGAACCGTTCGATAGTGGGTGCAGCTAGAGCCATGTTGCATGATCAGAGTCTTCCTTTCTTTATATGGGCAGAGGCCTGTAGTACTATTGTTTATGTATTGAACAGGAGTCTGCACCGTGCCTTGGGTTGCAAAACTCCTGAGGAGATGTTCACCATGAAAGTGCCTGAGATATGTCACTTTTGCATAATTGGTTGCCTTACATACTCACATGTCCCTTCTGAGAAGAGGACAAAGTTGGAGGCTACAGGAGAGAGGGGTATCTTTGTTGGATATGGCGAGACTTCGAAGGCCTTTCGCATATACCTTCCTACACAAAGGAAAATTGTGGTGAGGAGGGAGGTGAGATTTGAGGAGCAGCGAACCTTCAGGAGATCTCTAAAGTCTGAGATAGAGGAGCAGCAGAGTACTCCATAGGTGACAGCATCACAGAGTTCAGCGAGTCAGGGCACAAGTTCATCGATTTCAAGAGTGACTGGGTCAAAGGTTATAGGATCATCAGTTTTCGATACTTGATCTACAGGGACTTATGGTACAGGGCCAGGTTCACCACCTATATGTGATTCGAATAGACTTGGTACATTTTCAAGTTCACCAGGGACAGGTTCTCAAACTATTGGTACTTCTTCAAGGATACATTTGTCTGATGAGGATCTAAAGGAGAGTCTGCGACAGGATGCTTCTTTCAAGAAAAGAAATCCAAGTTGGCTTAAGGAGCTTGTGAAGGAAAAAGAGGAGTCTGTTGAACCACCCAGGAGGGAGGTCAGAGAGAGCAAGGCACCTGAGAGATTTTCCAGCTATATGGCACAGGTAACTTTTCACCCTTAGTACTTCCTTTTGTCTAACAAGTCATCTGGTGATTCAATTGTGCAAGTCTTCGTTTGAGTGTCTTGTTGGTCGATGTTTCTCCGTAAGGAGAGACAAGGGTCTCCCCCTTGGCCTTCTCAAGTAGTTGGCATAAAGTGCCAAGAGCCCGTCCGGTGTGACAATTACTCTATCAATAGTGGACGTGGCCCTTACATGTCACTATGGTGCTTGCTTTCCCTCTACCGTCCTGAATAAGTTAACTTCAAGGGGCAGCTACAAAATCAGTGATTACAACATCAAAATTGGATTAAAATTCAACAAAAACAAGGCTTCGACCTGGGATAATACAAAAACAAAACAAGGAGGGCATGACTAGATGTCCTCTAAACAAAACAAGGAGGGCCTGAGTAGATGTCCTCTGTGTAGATGAGCAGAAGAATCAACTCTACACTTGTTCATGAAGTGTAAATATACTATGGGAGTATGGTTTGCAATAGGCAGCAGTGAATCACCTTATCTTAGCACAATAAATATATTGAGGAGGGGCTACGCAATTGGATTTGTGTCCCAAATCATTCTCCATATCGAGCACTCCCTCTTATTATTTCATGGGGTATTTGGATCGCTAGGAATCAATATATCTTTGAGGAGAAATTTATTCCCCTAGAGCAGGTGGCAAACCAATGTGTAAGTTTAATTGCTTCTTTCCCACAAGAAAAGGGGGCTTCAAGATTTCGCCTTGTCAATGAAGAGTTTATTGACAAATCAAGGCCAAGGCATACTTTGATGGCACGTTATAAGGCCAATCAACCATCTATGGTGGGGGTCATTCTTTACTTAAATAAGGAGCATGTTTTCTGTCACAATGTAGGACTGGAACCTGTTAAACTAGCAGCAACAAGGAAGGTCTTCCTACATGCATGTGTTCTTGCATGCAGAAGACTTAAATTAGGAAACCAATTGTATTTAATTTACTTTTCTTAAGTTTACTTTGGAAAATAAATTAAAGTGATATAAATTTACTTTATTGAACCGCTAGTTAAAGTGAAAGTGAAATTAGGGTTTTTGCTTTACCACTAGTTAAAGTGAAAGTGAAATTAGGGTTTTCGCTTTACCACTAGTTAAAGTGAAAGTGAAATTAGGGTTTTCGCTTTACCTAAAGTTATAAAAGAGAGATCAATTGGTGGAGAGAACACACTTGTATTCCGACAGAAACAGGATACAAACAAGGAGAGAAAGTCAGACGGAGGATTTAGCCAAGAAGACGGAGGAGCAAGCAGCAGGATCATCGAGCTTCGTATAGTTGGGTCGTACACTCACACAAGAGGGTGTTGAGGTTTAGCTGGGATTTGCCCAGTGATTCTGCCGGGTACTACATTCGCCAGGTTTGGCTGAATTTGCAGTGATTGTAAAAGTTCCATATTTTTACATAATAAAATCTATATTTGACTGCTGCACCGATTTTCCCATCTTGGGTTTTTTGGGGGTTTCCATACCCAAAATAATAGTGTCAATATCGTGATGTGATGTTGTGATTTATTTCTCAGTTTTATATTCCGCTGCATACTGTAAAAGATATTCATGTGTGGTTATCAGTTGATATTTTGCATTCACTGTTTAGCCCTAGCTGAATATTAAAGGAAAATTTACATGGTATTAGAGCTCTGGTGAGCTAAAGCTGAGAGATTTGCAGCAACAGTGATAGATCAAGGGCAGATCTATAGGAAGACACAAACCTAGACTTCCAGATCTAGGGTTTGACAGGTACACTTCACTATGGCCGTGCAGTTGAGAGTTGAGGATAGACTTCAGGGTGCTCAGAACTTTCCTACATGGAAAGAAAGGATCACAAGGATCCTGGACGTCAGTGATGCAGAGGAGCACATTGACTCCACGAAGGTTGCACCCACAGATCCGACAGATTTAACAGCTTGGAAGAAGATTGATTCCAGAGCCATGTTGATTATCATGGATGGAGTGAAGGACCATATAGTCCCTCACCTTTATGGTAAGAAGACCGCAGTAGAGATGTGGACAACTTTGGAGAGTTTGTACCAAAGCAAGAACGAGAACCGAAAGATGGTGTTGCAAGAGAGGATGCACAGCACCAAGATGGCCAAGGGAGAAGGAGTGGTGCCTTATCTCACGAGGCTCACACAAATCAAGGACAAGCTTGGAGTTGTTGGCTCTAAGACAGTGGATGAGGAGCTAGTTTGGATAGCCCTCAATGGCTTCTCTAAGCCATGGGACACCTTTGTCAAAGGTGTTGTGGCTAGGGAGAAGCTCCCTGATTGGCAGGGACTATGGGATGACTTTGTGCAGGAGGAAACCCGCATGGGTCAAGGATCAGGCTCATCCAACAGTGCCCCACAGATTGTGGATGAGGAGGCTCTAGCCCTTACAGGGAAGAGCAAGGGGAAGGCAAAGAGGAAGAAGGATGGTAAGAAGAACCTTGACGTGTCAAAGGTCAAGTGTTTTATCTACCACAAGCAAGGATACTTTGCCTCCCAATGCCCAGACAGGAAGAAGAAGAGTAACACTCAGATGGCTGGATCTGGAGAGGTGGATGAGTTCAGCAGGAACTTCGATGAGGAGTTCTGTTTGATAGCTTGCATGGCAAGCACCACAAGGAGCAGCATATGGTACATTGACAGTGGAGCATCTAGTCACATGACTGGACAGAAGAGATTCTTCAAAGACTTGCAGGAGGGTGGAACAGAGATCCACGTTGAGCTAGGTGATGATGCGCGGTATCAGGCACAGGGAGTTGGCACTGTTCCATTTGAGAGGGAGTCTGGCAAACCCCTCAGTTTTGTTGATGTGTTATATGTTCCAGGACTGACCAAGAACCTTATATCAGTCTCCACTCTGGAGGACAAGGGATATCAGGTGAAGTTCTGTGACCATAGAGTGTATATCAGGCCCAAGGGGTCAAATAGGAGCTTGGATCGGGTGATTGGCAGAAGGAACGAGAAAGTGTACAGATTACACTTTGAGCCTCAAAGGCTCTAGTCAGCAACAACAGCAGTCAAAGTGAGTTGTGGCATAGGAGGATGGCACACTTACACCATGGAGCACTCAAGCATTTGAGACAGGCAGTCATTGGAGTTCCTCAGGTACAAGAGGAAAAGCATAACCACTGCAAGGGTTGTGCTTTGGGGAAGAACATCAGGAATCATTTCCCACAGAGTGAGCACAAGTCTAAGGAGCCCTTGGACTTGGTGCATTCGGATGTATGCGGACCTATGAGTGTCCATTAGTTCAGTGGTTACAGTTACTGCGTAACCTTCATTGATGACTATTCCAGGAAAACCTGGATCTATTTCCCGAAGGCCAAATCAGAGGTCTTTGAGAGGTTCCGAGAGTTCAAGACTCTTGTGGAGAACCAAACAGGAAAGAAGATTCGAGTGTTGAGGATAGACAACGGGGGTGAGTACACTTCCAATGAGTTCATGGAGTATTGTTCAGCTGAGGGGATCAAGAAGGAGCACACTATGCCCCATACCACACAACAGAATGGAGTTTCAGAGCAAAAGAACGGGACTATGGTTGGAGCATCCAAGGCCATGCTATTTGATTAGGGATTACCACTATTCCTCTGGACCGAGGCATACAGGACTGCAGTATACATTCAAAACAGGTGTCCCCACACAGCCTTGGGGAGCAAGACACCAGAGGAGGTCTTCACAGGCACTAGGCCAAATGTGAATCACATTCGCATATTCGACAGTGTCTGCTATTGTCATGTTCATACTGACAATAGGAAGAAGTTGGACCCTTCTGGAGAGAAGGGGTTACTTGTTGGTTACAGCAAGATTAAGAAGGCATATAGAGTTTACATTCCTGCTCGCAGGAGGATCATTGTGAGTAGGGATGTCCAATTCGATGAGGGCAGGGTCTTGCGGAGATCTCTGGACTTACCAGCAGAGCAGCAGCCAGCACAGGAGTCAAGAGTCAAGTTGGAGGAGCCAGATGTATAGGTACAAGTACAGACACAAAGCACATGTTCTAATGGTCAGAGGGAGTCAGGTGGATAGGATCCTTCAGTCATTGACTTGAAGGATGAGCTACAATAGGAGACGAATATCCAGCGGCCGCAGCAAGTTGACACTAGGCCAAGGCCTAAGTGGTTTAGATCCACAGTGTAGGATTCCAGGCAGGTAGATCCTCCACAGACATCTTTTAGACGGAGTGTACCACTAGAGAGGCTTAGTTATATGGCACCGATGACAGAGTTGATTAACTCTGAACCTTCCAGGTTCGGGGAGGCTGCACGACATGATGTGTGGCAGGAAGCTATGGTTGAGGAGTATGACTCCAATATGAAAAACCAAGTATGGGAGATTGTGCCGAGGCCACAAGGGAAAAAGGTGGTTGGATCCAGATGGATCTACAAGGTGAAGCATGCTGCAGACGAAAGCGTAGAGAAGTACAAGGCGCACTTCGTGGCAAAGGGGTTTTCACAGAAGGAGGGTATTGATTATGAGGAGACCTTCGGCCCTGCTGCCAAGTATTCTTCCATTCGGACCATTATCTCACTAGCAGCTGAGATGGGTTGGCGTGTCCATCATATGGACATCAAGACTGCCTTCCTCAACAGAGTTATAGAGGAGGAGGTGTATATTGAGCAGCCAGAGGGGTTTGATGTGGAGAACAGGGAGACGCATGTATGCAGACTGCATCGATCTCTTTACGAGCTCAAGCAGGCACCTCGAGCATGGTACTCGAGGATTGACAGCTATCTACAGGAGATGGGATTTCAACGAAGTTACGTTGACCACAACTTGTACTTCTTGACAGGTGAGGTGCCTCTCATACTGGTCCTATATGTGGATGGTCTCTTTTTGACAGAAGATGAGAGGCTGATTGGAGACTGTAAGTACAACCTTGCAGTACAATTTGAGATGAAAGACCTTGGGCTGATGCATTACTTTTTGGGCTTGGAGGTTTGGCAGAGAGATGGATGCTTCTTCATTGGACAGGGGAAGTATGCAGTAGAGATCCTGAAGAGATTTAGGATGGAGGACTACAAGCCTATGGCCATACCTCTAGTTTCCAACTGGAGGAAGATTGATGCATCAAGATCAGACGGATTTCATCCTACCTTGTATCATCAGCTTATCGGATCACTTATGTATCTGGTCAACACTCAACCAGACATCAGCTTTGGAGTCAACTCTTTGAGTAAGTTCATGGTGGACCCTCAAAGAGTGCATTGGATAGCTGTGAAGCACATACTTCGCTACATCAGAGGTACAGTGGAGTATGGATTGGTTTATGAGCGCAGGGGAAGTGTACAGTTAGCAGGTTTCACAGATGCTGACTAGGCAGGATGTGTAGAGGACCGAAAGAGTACTTCAAGTTGTTGTTTCAGCATCGGATCAAGGGTTGTCTCTTGGTTCAACAGGAAGCAAAAGTCAGTTGCATTGAGCTTGGCAAAGGCTGAGTACATGGCAGCCAGCATGGCTGCTTGTGAGGGTATGTGGCTGAGGAAGTTACTTACAGGGTTGTTCAAGTGTGAGCTAGAGGCTACAGTAGTTCATTGTGACAATCAGAGTGGCATCAGGCCATCTGAGAATCCAGTGTTCCATGACCGGAGCAAACACATAGATATCAAATACCACTTCTTGAGAAATTGTGTTCAGAGGGGAACCATTCGGTTGGAGTACATACAGACAGATGAGCAGGTGGCGAACATTTTCACCAAGGCACTTTGCAGACAAACTTTTGTGAAGTTCGGGGATAAATTGGGGTTGCTACCGAATCCCTTCCTCGTTGAGAGGGAGTGTTAAACTAGTAGCAACAAGGAAGGTCTTCCTGCATGCATGTGTTCTTGCATGCAGAAGACTTAAAATAGGATACCAATTGTATTTAATTTACTTTTCCTAAGTTTACTTTGGAAAATAAATTAAAGTGATCTAAATTAACTTTAGTGAACCACTAGTTAAAGTGAAAGTGAAATTAGGGTTTTTGCTTTACCTAAAGTTATAAAAGAGAGATCAAATGGTGGAGAAAACACACTTGTATTCCGACAGAGACAGGATACAGACAAGGAGAGAAAGTCAGACAGAGGATTTAGCCGAGAAGACGGAGGAGCGAGCAACAGGATCATCGAGCTTCGTATAGCTGGGTTGTACACTCACACAGGAGGGTGTTGAGGTTTAGTTGGGATTTGCCCAGTGATTCTGTCGAGTACTACATTCGCCAGGTTTGGGTGAATTTGCAGTGATTGTAAAAGTTCCATATTTTCTCATAATAAAATCTATATCTGACTTGCACCGGTTTTCCCATCTTGGGTTTTTCCGGGGGTTTCCATACCCAAAATAATAGTGTCAATATCGTGATGTGATGTTGCAATTATTTCTCATTTGTATATTCCGCTGCATACTGTAAAAGATATTCATGTGTGGTTATCAGTTGATATTTTGCATTCACTGTTTAGCCCTAGTTGAATATTAAAGGAAAATTTACAGAAGATCTAATAATTACACCAAACTTATGACTCTGAAGTTATTTATGCTTTTTTATAAGGAAAAAAAGGTTATTTATGCTTTTTTATAAGGAAAAAAAGGTTTTCTTTCTGTTCAAACTTTTGGCAACTCACAGAATGTTAAAAAGTGGGTCTCAAGGGAATATAGATGCAGACACTTGACTCTTGCAACATTGCTGGAGGAAATTTTGGATTTGAACTTTGATTTTAACTATGTTTCTTTATCTCATGTCTAGAATGAGAGGAATGCGAAAGCAGATCAGCTAGCTAAGGAAGTTTGTATCAAGGATTTTGGTACTTGGATTATAGAGGAACAATGTTTTCGAGATCACTTTGAGTATTACTATCCCCCCTTCCACGAGGTCCGGGTCCATGCTCAATTAGGACAGACATAAACATCTATATCTCCATCTTCAGCGTTATTTAACTTAGGTTTTCATAATGATGTCCATGCTATCTCTTCTTGCTACTAGGTGGACACATAGAATATAACTATATGTGGTTGAAAATATTAGTTGTAACATATTTTGTTATCTCTTTTTTGGCATTGGCTCAATTGTTCTCTCAAGGAGATATCTATACAATGTTTGTCTCTTTTTGAGAGACATATGGTAATAACCATATATGGGATTACCACTCAAAAAGACTATTAAGGTTATCATGCTCTAAGTTCATTATGTTTTCTATTATTCACATTTAATGCAATGTACAATATTGTTTTTTTTCACAATTAACAAAAAGTACAATATTGTTTTCTATTATTCACAAGTAGCCTATGTTTTAAGAGATCAATAACTTTTTTGAGAATTATTTTTGATGCAAGGTTTTTTTGACAAATGCATCTGATAAAGTTTCTCTAGCTAAGTTGTCACACCTTCCAATCAAACCGCCAATCTTCTTAAGACTTAACTACATTTAGGGAAACCCCCCTGGTGTCTTATCCAAGCCACTAAAAGAGTAGGAAAGTAGAAGAGGGTGATTGCTACTATTTCCATAACTACACTTGGCTAGTACATTTTGAGTCCTTGCATTTGCGGTGCTAGTTTTTGTGGCAACAATGCTAAGACACGAGACAACCTTCACCCATCAAGGGATTCCTTCTGCATGGATATGTTGAATTTCAAGAACAAACATGAGGAAAACCTCTTCCAACATGCTACTTGTAAACGAGAAAGAGAAAGTCAGTAGGAAACCCTCCAATCTTGTGTTCATGTTGTTAGAAGAATGGATACAAGCCCCCCCACCTCATGTCGAGGTAGATTAAGTTATACAGACAAAAATTATTAAGGAGCATACTTGTCACACCCATGAACTAAGCCTAAAGGTGTGGAGCCTCCTCCCTCACCCCTAGCTTAGGCGAACCCAATGCAAGCAGGTACTTCTTTCCTTCGGGACACCCTAGATCTTCCCGACATTAGCCTTAAGAACATATGGTATGGCACTGATTCCATGATATTCCTTGGATTCCAAACTCTGGGGGATAGGATGAGGGTTATCTAGGC
This sequence comes from Pseudotsuga menziesii, assembly GCA_001517045.1. Taxonomy (NCBI): domain Eukaryota; kingdom Viridiplantae; phylum Streptophyta; class Pinopsida; order Pinales; family Pinaceae; genus Pseudotsuga; species Pseudotsuga menziesii. The sequence goes on along the minus strand of LPNX010352828.1, from coordinate 190,013 downwards.
TTAAAAGAGACTATTCTTGCTTCCATGGGATTTTCCTAGATGTTGACCTCACACCTTCCCAAGTGGAAGAACTCAAAATGTCCAAAAATCAAGTAGCAACAACATGGATAGCAAGTGGACAATTATTCAGATTTTAGAAAAGTGATTCAAGACCCCTCACCCTTGAAGTGGTCCCAACCCAAATCTAAATGGCAGGCCCATGAAGGGAAGAGAGGCGTTTGGAGGAATACTGTCGAGTGTTGGAACTATAGCAGGTCATTTTGGTCCTCCCCAAAAGCAATTTATGATGCACTCAAACCCTTGGATATTTTCTTCATCACAAAGACCCACACAAACCCCATCAAGGCTATTCTAGAATATCCCAAATATCACTCCTTATTAGCTTACAAACAACAAACACAGAGGTCGAGAGGTGTTCAAGGGTCAAGAGGTGTAGATTATCTTTATCGAGACTTTCTTCAAGGAAAAATTGTAATTGTAGCCTTAGATGAGCTCACCAGATTCATGTGGGTTCGTGTTTGCAATATATCCCCCATACCCTATGACATTTATCTTGCAGATTGCTACTACTTTCCACCTGCCTCGTGAGGTTTTTCCCACCGTAGAGATACAAACAGGGACCCCTTACCAAGACCTATATGCAAACATCACCCAATATTATGTCCTTCAAGAGGTCATTCTTTTGGGAGACTTCAATGGCCATAACGAAACTTGAAAGATTCCCCTACATTATAGGTCAAAGGATGATTTCTACATCTAGAAGATCAAGCCAACCTCAAATAGTTTCCATAGGTTATCAAACAACACCATGGGACCCCTCACAGCACTCTGCAAACACCTCTTGAATCTCAACAAATCCCATGACTTGCCAATTTTGAATTCCCTACTTCCCTAACTCCAACAGCATTGTGTGTTCCCCGAATTTGAGGGACCTAATGTATTAGACTATGTCCTAACCAACCAAACAATGTTTCATTATATCTATTATCTGCCAATTCTCCATTGCTCAGATATCCACTGCCAACCACACCCTTCTATCCTTTTTCCTTGAGAACACTCAATTGTATGTGAGAGCTAGACCATGAAAAAGGAACAAATCCAAAGGGCGACAATGGCAACGACATCACTTTTTACAGACATGTCGATTTGTAGCACTAGTTTGGCCCACCCAGCACTATGAAGGAGATCTGTTATGGCTTAACACTCAATCTCTTTGAGATTGATTGAAGGACAATGGCAAGCAAAATAGAGCATGCTTTGCTAAGAGGTGTTGCAATCACTGATCAAAGACAAATCATTCAGCAATACAAGAACATATGGGTGTCCATTTTTTCCAACATTAATGTCCAATATGCAAAGGCTTCCATTGATTTTATGGTGACTGACGATGTGCCGCTAGTGGCTCAGAGAAAGTTGTTGCAAATATTTGCGCATGAGTTAGGGTAGTTAAAGCCCAATGGCTCAGAGAAAGTTGTTGCAAATATTTGCGCATGAGTTAGGGTAGTTAAAGCCCAATGGCTCAGAGAAAGTTGTTGCAAATATTTGCACATGAGTTAGGGTAGTTAAAGCCCAATGATCACAAGGTGATCATTAACACTTTTCTTTGACCAAAAATTCAATTCGAATTTTTTTCCATAAAAGAGCCTAAACATTTTTGCCTGACAGCCAACAATACTGTGGTGGTAGGTTTTGCACACCAAGTGTTTCCTGTACAAGGTAGCGAAGTGATTATGCTCATAGCCTCTAAAAGTTGAGGCCACCAAGTGTTTGATGAAATGATTACAAGTCAGTATTTGAAGAAATGATTGCTCAACAAGCATACATTCAAACCATGGTCAGATCGTTCACTAGAAAAAGCTTGTTACTGTAAGTGCGATACGAAGATTCTATGGCAGATATAAAGCTCGAACTAGAGCAACTGCAACAAATCCCTATGTACCAACAACAACGACTACTTGCAAGGAAACAAATCATTAATCAAGCTCTATTGTTAGACTATGGCATCTACAAGGATTCAACTCTCTTGCTAGTTTTATGCCTATGTGTAGAAGTTGTGAGCAAATGCGCACCTTCATCCTCCAAGCCTGCTGGTTTCAAGGATGTGGTCAAAAATAAACCATTCTCTCCAACTACTTCAATTCCTCCTATGCCTAGTACATATATCGTCGAGAAATTAGAAGAGGTTCCATTGTTGGAGGTCTTAAAGCAGGAGGTCACAAATCTCCACTCATTATATGAATCAACTACAATGATATGCAAATTAATGGGTTTTGGCCTCCTACATCAGATTTGTTCCAGTGGATGCACTCGATCTGTACAAAACATTGTGAGGTATCTCTATGCTCTAAATGCCTTTTTATTGTCTTGTTTTCAAATCTTGACTATCAAAAAGTGTTTGAGGGTCCCTAGTTTTGGAAAACATCAGGAAATTTTGTTATCATGTGGTTCCCAAAAATTGATCCTAACACTATGTCAATCAGTACATTCCCAGTTTGGGTAGCCTCCTAAATCTACTAGTACATTTCTGGCATTTATCAATATTTGAGGATATCAATAATGCTTTGGGAAGCTACATAAAAACAAATTTTGTTTGTGCACATATGCTCAAATATGCATTGAGATAGACATCAACAAGGGTTTACCAAACAAAATGATTCTCAAACAATAAAAAATTAGATGAGGATATCAATAATGCTCTGGGCAGCTACATAAAAACAAATTTTGTTTGTGCACATATGCTCAAATATGGATTGAGATAGACATCAACAAGGGTTTACCAAATAAAATGATTCTCAAACAATAAAAATTTAGATGGACAAGGGTCTTGGATTATGAGCTCATCCAACAAACAAAACATCTTCAAGAAATTTCCGCTCATGCATGAGCTCATCCACCAAGGAAAATAGGGCTCAAACAAAAATAAAAAAATTGATGATCTTGTGAGCAACCTTTTCAAAATGATGAAGGTGATCAAAATGAAGAAAACCAGCAAACCATAAATTCAAAGAAGGTTAATGATGCTTATCCAAAAGTCTCGACTAAGGAAACAACTCCTCCGCCTCGAAGGTTAGTAAGGAAAATAAGAATGCAGAATTTTGCCCCTTGGGATGGAAGTTGTTAAAGAAGCTCCATCAGGACGAATGAAGAGACTTCGTGAATCTGAATGTTCTTATTCCAATAAGGAGCCCGCACTCCCTATGAATGGCAGATATATGATTTCTAAATTACAAAGTTCCTGTGGAATCTTCTTCAAGGGGGTGGATTGAGCTCAAGAAGAAGAATGGGAATAAATACAAGATCAGGGATTTCTCTTATCCTTAGACAAGCTTTCTTTGTTTTTCATCTTTCGTTTCAAAATCAGTTGGTGCTTGAATGCCTATTACTATGATAAGTTGTTGGTTGTCAGGAAGATCGTTTTATATGAATGCTTTGGTAGCATTTGCAAAATATAACCTATTTTCTTTGTTATGAATACAAAAATACGACTTTTCCAAAGAAAAAAAAAATCAATTGTATGCAAAAATGTCCAAATGTGCTTTTAAAAAACAATAACTAGAGTATTTGGGTCATAATGTTTCACGTGAAAGGGGTCGGAAAGAAATGGACCATTCCTAAGAACATCAAGGGTGTTGGAGAATTTCTGGATCTTACAGGATATTGTAAAAAACATGTTTAGAATTATACACACTGCAACCCCACTCACATCTCTCTTGAAGTAGAATTCATTTGTGTGGAATGAAGAGCCTACCCTAGCATTCTCAAACTAAAGGATGTTATGACCTCTACAATAGTTGGCAACATCTGATTTTTGAGCAAAGGTTGTATTCAAAAGAGAGTCGAATAGTCTTCAGGTGCAGTTCTAAAAACTATAATGAATTATCCATGAGAGTCAAATTTGAAGGAATTTAATATGAACTCACTCGGTTAAAATCTCTTTCAATGGATAAGAACTTTGGGTGCAGTTTCTACAAACTATAACGAATTATTCATGAGAGTCAAATTTGAAGGAATTGAATATGAACTCAATGGGTTAAAATCTCCACCTTCTCAGAATGGAAAAGCTCCTCAAAAGGATTGTAGTGGAGTTATTGTTGGACTTTATTCTAAAGAAGTGAAGCAGGAAGATGATATTCCATTAGAAATAAAATGTACCTTGGAAAAGCATCATAGAGTCTTCCAAAAAATTCCTAAGGGGCTACCTCCATCTAGAGATCATGAACATCAAATTGATCTCGTGCCTGGAATTACAACTCCTAATAGAAGACCTCATAGATCTGGCAAAATCTATCAGGAAAAACTAAATTGATTCTCTGATTCCATTGACTGTTTCAGGGGTTAGCAAGTCCCCAAGTCCTTGGGAGAGGGAAACGTAGGGGACATGCCCCCCAGCAGTGGGGATGGGTCCCTATGCTACACTGATTTCCCCTTTTCTAAAATTTTGAAAGTGCTCCTTTTGAAACCTGTAACATTTTCTCTGTTTGGGGAGAGATAGCTCGCATAGGTGGATAGCCACTATTGTTGTTTATTGTACTGGACAATATCTGGTTATGATAACACTGACTACTTCTACAGCATAATTGGATTTATCTATCTACAGTTCATATGAGAAGCATGTGCTATTTAATCTTCTTAGCGGTCGAATCTGCAGCTCTCCAATTTTTAGGGAAGAACCACTGTAAATTCTCCTACTTGTGCTGGTTTTGGATAGAATAGAAGCAACTTCTAATTTGCAGTTTTCTCTACTGAAACATATTGCCTGATAATTTTAAAACGCATGCTAACTCGTCAAAAGTTATTGTTCACAAAACGCTAAAAAAGGACTTGGATAAAATCAACTCAATCAATTTCTTAATTATTCGACTCGCGGCACTTATATAGTAGCCGGTATTTTGGATACAAATTCCAGTTCGATTGCAAAGGCCATAAGAAATGCCATACCTTTCCACAAGCAAGGTCAAGAACAACATCATCTCGGCGCGTATAGAGTTGAATCAACACACTCTTGATCTGTGACAAGATGAAGTCCGTAAACACGTAATATCAATTAGAAACACAGTTTGTAGTGACAATGCACAACAACCGAAATGGTACAAGGAAATAATCACGAAATGCCAATACAAAACATTAATTCATTACTGTCAATATACAATTAAAAAGCCAGAATTTCAGTTGTTCCTCTTGACAGCAAGAGATCCTGGGCTTGGTGCTCCAGGCAGAAGGAAACACCAATCAATGACCACAGCGGTGATCATTTCTCCTCTTTCTGGTGATGAGCTAATGAGTGTATAAGATGATTTTATTAATGTCCGACCAACAACTATAATGATAAGTCAGTGGGACTCAAAGTACATTCAGTGTAGAAATAAAAGTGCAGTAACTACTATTATTTCAAAAAGAATCATCTAGTACCCTAAAAAGGGGATAAAATACCCAATTGTTAAGCTTCTTCAAGTGAATAATAGGACTAGCCTCCCTCTCCTGTAGTGTCTGATTACTGCGAGAGCTGTAATGGTCGGCGACCTTTCGTGCCAGAGACTTTGTGCTATCATCTTCGAGACCGTGATCTTCGCCTGTGTAAATACCCGTACCAATGGGCGTCATAAATTTACTATAATTTTAAAAAAACAATATGCAGGTTTACAAAGATTCAACATTTAATAACCTAAATTCCCTGCTTGACAATGCCTTGGGCAGGTTTCGCAATTGCGTCTGCAAAATTTGTAATGCAAATCCGTAGCTATTTATGCTAACAGAAACTACAGGTAAGGAAAATTAACATCGCAGTTCATTAAAAACAAACTTCAAACTGTAACTTAAATTTCTCCTTTCAGAGAATGCGTGGGGCTAATTTTATTACAGGTTCTATAGATTTTCTCGTGCCGAATTCGTAATAGTTTGTGCTCACAAGAAGTACGTCATTATGTACAACATTTTTACGAAACGTTGTGTTATATAACTTATATTTGCCCTAGCCCGGAAGCTTAATGTTTTACCCTCTGAGATTTGAAATTTGCCAAAATAACTCTTCCACGAACAAAATACTCAGTAAATTTCATGTACATTGAAAATATATATAAAGGAGTTACCATTGTGAGACGAGAGCCGAGGCTTTGAGCGCGGAGGCGAGGAAGATGACGAAGTTTCTTCGTAACCTCGCTTCATCTTCTTCAATTTAGTCTTGAACAGCAAATTTCTGCAGCCAAACACAGATGAAATGCCTCTGTAGAACGATTTTTGGAAAATAAATATTACCAACTTCACAAAAACACTACAGACTTAATATCCACGAGAAATATGTGGGTCAGAAGATTTGACCTCTCAACCTCGGCTCTGCCCTGTAAATGGCCAGAAGATGCAGAAAGATCTTTCCGGCTATGGGCGTTTTTTAGTTGCTGTCAGTTCAAACACATCCGCCGAATCAACAAGATAGAGATTTCGTTAAAATAGTTTAGATTTCCACGGGAAAACATCATGGGCAGGCATTCAGCGCCTTCAGATTCTTGGCACAACGACTCAAATGTCACGAGACATGCACAAGTGTTCGATTTCGTTTTTGTTTTTGTTTCCCAGAATAAGATTTTTAAACTAACTTTTATGTTTTTTAATTAGATTTTTACACTACTTTTTGTTTATGTCTTTTAGTGTTTTAAAAAATAACATTTCTATTTAAAATATTTTTTAAATCACACATAAAATACAAATTAAAACCATAAATATTCCGTTCATATTTTTTTCACTATTTTCACTTTAAAAAAAGTTTGCAATTAAAGAGATTTGATCCATTTTAACCATTTGTAAATCATTTTTAAGATAAATCTATATTCGTAAATAAATAAGTTTGCATGATGTTTATACCCTCCTCTATATTAATGTTAATGGTGTTAAATCTTAAATTATTTCTACTTGGTTAAGAGTTTGCCTTTTTCTAAACTTAAGAAAAAATATTTGATCCAATACCATAAGAATGGAAGATCCATGTGCTTTTGGTTGGATGGAAGCCTACCCCATATGAACTACCAACAGGGTTATTATAGGTGGCTAGGTTATGTTTCTACACAATGATGTAGTGACACATTAAGATAGATATAAGGATGGTACTAGTTTAATAGCCTCGAGTAACACAAGCATTTCTTGCTTTGGAAAAATGAAAGTAATGAAGTATTAAATCTAGGTGATGTATTGAGTACATTTGATAGAGATATCAGTAGACACCCATCTAAACATGAACAAATTTATATATAAAACTAGTATTTTGTTGCTACCATCTAGATACTTATCCATTCAACGATGTCAATTGGTACGTTTTTATTGGAAGTATAGGGTTTCTACAAGACCACCAACGTGAACATATAATGTGGGATAATGGGGATAATAGTGTATAGGGTTTTTGCAAGTGCAATAAGGTGAAGATTTAAGGTTTGTAAAGGGTTAGAAGATTTGATCCAACGAACTCAAACCATGAGTTGGTGGATTATGGTTATTCCTAACTTCATCTTCCATTTTAGAGAATAACTTATAGAAATATGGAGAAGTCCAAGGGTCTATAATGAGGAGTTAGTCCTAGGATGGGGCTATGACTTGACTAGGGTGCAAACCATGACGCAAGACAAACTAGTGGTGGAGACTCTCTCTAATAGGGAAGAAGAGATTTATGGGAAGATGTTTGATAGATCATTGAAAGAGATTTTAATCCAAAGGGATGGATCGGATGGCTCATTGAAGGGGCCTATATAGGGGATTATCCATGACAGCAACATGAGTCTTAGGATAGTTTCAAAGGACAATTAAAGAAGTGGTTCAAGGGGACTATGCCCTTATTGCAAAACAATCCATAGTCAATACCTCTAGTTGACCCTATAGTGGTCCAAGAATAGCTAAGGAGACTATAAGAGACCAATGCTAAGAGTTAAGCCCTATATGAGAAAATCTTAAAGGAGTGAAGGATCAATGGGAAAAATTGTAAGCAAGACAATGTAAAAACAAAAATGTATTAGGCCCAAGAAAGGACATGTAAAAATGGTGTTAAATGGAGACATTAACATGGAGGAAGTAGAAGCATTGATGTAGAAAGTGATTGATGGTGTTTATGGGAAAGGAGATGAGTGTTGGTTGTATTAGAAGTTGGTTGGAAGAAAAGTCGAAAATGCTAAAAGGTATTCTCCAAAATTCCATATTCCATATTCTACTACGGTGTTGGATCTATTTTTTTACTTAGGAATTCAAAAGATGTGGAGGCAATTCTCATCCAGCAATAGTTGTGGGGAATTTTAGGTTTGTGCTTAAAGTGGTGGAGGTTGAGCTTCAATCCTAGAAGTAAGGCCACATATATACAATAAGTGTGGATGCTATTGATATTCCTCCCAGTCAAGCTTTGAAACAAATAAATATTGGAAAAATTGGGGAATTTGTTAGGGAGGTTTATAGCCCTGGAACAAAATTTAATGGAGAACAGAAGATCAATTGATTGTCAACATGTTAGTAGAGGTTGATATAAAAGGACTTCCTACATACCTTGAAATTCAATGGGATTCTTGGAAACATATGCAAAGGATAGATTATTATAAGATGCCCTTTTGATGCATTATTTTCCATAGAGTAGGGCACTTGTGGAAAGATTGTATGAAAAAACTAGAAGGGTGATCTTGGGGAAAGAAAGTTTCGATGAATGTTGGCGTGATTTATGTCGGCTTAGGTTCATATCCTTGTTCGTCAACAAAACCCAAGATATCGTCTTGACATAGGAGATCTCTGTCGACAACACCTGTGACACAGATGAAGTCTCACCTAAGATATCTTATGGGAACTGCCATAACCATGTTTTTGTAGTTATGAGAGAGATTTCCTTATTACGGCATTATCAGGATACTCAACCAAAACCAAGGAATATACTTTTGTCTCATACATTCATTCAAGAGGATAACTTATCAATCTATCGGCATATATAATAGTATGTAACACAAATCATTAACACACATTAACTACTATTCCATATGATCATAACATTATATGTGCGACACATATATATGAGTTCATTCCCAGCAGATCAAATCAATACATTCAAACCAACTCATTCACAATAGATATGCATTCAACATAAACACATAGATTAAAGATACACATACACAAGGTTTAACGTGGAAACCCATCAGGGAAAAACCACAAAGGTGCTCTTCATTTGGCATGAGAAATGGTTTAACACATTTGGTCTGCGCACATAGCTTGCAGACTCTTCTTTAGATATTTTTTACAATTCATGTATTATTCTCTCGTCTCATGCTCTCTGGTTTTTGTTCTCTATATATTTTCCTACTCTTCTTCTTCTTAGTCTTAATCGTCGTCTCTAAATATATACCTATATGATCCGCACAAAGCTTGGATTGATGCTTTTATGCTTTCACACTTCTTGATTTAACCGTTGGCTGACTCTCAATTGTTAGTCAATAGGTTTTCTTTCTAATTTAACCCAACCTGTTACATCTAAAAATGGGCATTATTGACACAAAACAATAATGCTTTATTCTCAAAAGCACACTATTAGTTTAACTAACTTTTTACCTAAAAAAGGTCAAACTCCTTGTCTCGACCTGCTTTCTTCCTCTTCTGTCGCGGTCTTTGCTTGTCTTGTGACCATATCTTCATCTTTTCAAGCATTGTTCCAGTTGCCTTTCCTTGTCTTTTCCTAGGTCCAACAAGCCCCCAATACTCACCTATGACTTATCTCGAGCCACATTAGTCTAAAATCTCAGTTAGTGCGATCTTGCTCTAAAAAATATTAAAATATTTTCATGACCTTTTTTGTTTCTTGTCGCACCTCTTCTTGTACTGGCTTCAATTGTTCCACAAGTTCATAACTGATATGTTTCGAAGTTGTCATTCCCATTGAAACCAAAGCTTATCGCACCTTCTCATGAACAGGTTGAATAATACTTGTAACCTTTTCCTCTTCTGCTGATAGATTTGAGACACAATCTATTATTTTCTATTGTTGTGTTCCCAATCTGGCTACGTGTTATTGTAATCACTTCATATCAGCTACCTTGGCCATCTTTTCCATTGTTGCCAACTTCTTCGGTTCATTCTTTAGCTGGTTAAACTCTGCTTCAGCAGTATGCAACTGCTTTGTCACCTATTCTAATTATGTGTTGTCGATCAAGGCTTCCCATGACTGAGAAATACGTTCGACCGCTTTTGCACAAAGTACCTCTACCTCTTCAATCTTATGCATATCCTTAGTTGTTGCATTCCTTCGCTCTTCCAGTACCTCATGAGGTGTACTAGGCGTCATCTTTGATTCCAACTCCACAACTCACTTGCGGAGGTTCTCAATTATCTCACCCAGTCGAAAGACTTTTGCTTCAAAGAATAGCTTGGGTGTGATTCCTTCCTTGACAAAATTGCTACAAGTAAGTGTAACAGTTGCATCCAATCGTTGCTTGTCATCTTGCCATGTTTTTGCTTTATTCTCCTTGATTGTTTGTTTCAATGGTGAAATGGTTTTCTTTGATGACTTCAGCTGTCCAAATATCGCCTGCTCTCTTGTTTTCATCTCTTTGACTACACCATGTTGAATAGCATGCAGTTGATACATTGGCATTGCACAAAAATGTAAAGTGACATGGCCAAGATCCTTGACCATGACATTGAGTTATGGTGTTCTTAAGTCAATTGCTTGACCAATTACCTAAATCATTGTTTGTGAAGTCATTGATGATGTCTCAACAAGTCACTCTTCAAATGGGACATCTTGGTCTTGCGACATAGTCAAATATGGCATTTGGTCGAGTGCTACTCTAACTTCTTTTACTGTAGCACAAAGCACCTGTAGTAAATAGGTAATGTTGCTTACTAATTATGTGTGTCTCTCATACATCTTCTTGCAGCACTTGTTTGCTACTTCTTTCGTTCTGTCTAATATGAGGTTATAATCATCATTTGTAAGAGAGACAACTCCAGATGATTTGTTGGCCTTACTTTTCTTACGACTCTTCTCACACTTTTCTGAGCATTTTCCTAGAACTGTTAGGGTCACACTAGATTCATTTTGACTGTTGTAGGGAGAGCTTCTTGGTATTTTTGTTGGTGGATCTCCTCCCTGGTTTCCATTGTGCTTCTCCGATGGATCACCCTATCATGGCTCTTCTTCTACAGAGATTTGATCCTCTACAACAGGTACTCTCCATTCTTCAGGACAGTCGTGAATAATCGCCTTAATTTCTTCATATGATAGACGAAACTGTGTAGCTAACCATTGGTTATGCAGTTCTTTTCACGGTTACAAAAATATATGGTCTGCCCTGACCGAAAAGCTGATGATGTCACGAAACCTTTTAATGGTTTCCTCTATTATTCTGGCATGTTTCTTAATAAAATGTCTAAGTGCTTCTGCTTGTAGATAAAACTCAATATCGTTATATCATTTCTGCTGCTAATTCTCCTCGCCAAACCAGATATTCTGGTATCTAGCTCCTTAGCACAGCACAAGGACATCCACCCCTTGGTAGTATGGTGGTTATGTGCATGTGACAAAGGAAATTAAAATCAAAAGGTAGGAATAATTAAAGGGGTTACCTTTTCTCTTGTGCATCTGTAGCATCTTCCAACAACTCATTTAACAAATATGTTGCCCATTTCATCTGAACACCCATTGCGCACTGCTCTGTCGCATCGATTGTACCTATTGTACATTGGTTCAGTCGCATCTTTTGCAACATCTTGCTAGATAAGACTTTGGTTGTGAACTGAACGACGGTATCGTTGATGGAGGCGATAACAAAGCCTTGCTTATCCCTCTATAGATTCTACTTTTCCTTCATTATATTGACCAAAGATGTATCATGGTCCTTCCTAGTGAAGAAGGGCGTTGGTTCGACTCTTGCAAGAGGAAGTCCTGTAATGGATGCTATGAGCTCAACATCCGCTGAGATAAGCATTATCCATGAAAGCACACTAGTAACTTATTCACACATGCATTAACTTATGTTGTGCAACCAAAATGCAGCATGTGCATCAACAACAACAGTCCGGATTTATCCAATCCTCTCGCCCACTCTAGTGGAACTATGTCAATGGGTCCATCCTTAGTTTCTCTGATAGTAGTCATATATCTTTTCATATCAAGTTTTGGGAATTTTTGAAGGTCATGGTTGATGAATCCCATTTTCTTCAAGTTGGGTATAATTTTCGTCGTCAAACGAACTCCTTTTGGTATGGTCGGTGATACTAACTGGTACTTTGCATTCATTCCCACAGTAATATTTGGTGCTTCTAATGTCCTCGATGGAACATAGTCAGGAAACATGGATGCCAACCCTATTGCTTCATCGTCAAGTGGAGGTGTTGTTCATTTTTGCGACTATTTCCACGCTAGAGCGTTTCTTTCTTAATGGGTCAGATGGGTCTGGTCGTAAAACAACTTATGGAATCAATGGTGACTATTAAATAGTTTATGTATGTTCTTCCATGATGGGTGTGGGTGATGGAATCTCAATGCCTGATTCGTGGACAGTGCTGGTGCTCGAGATGGAATAGACCGTGCTCTGTGAAAATAGCTTTGGATCACACAGTTGTAGACAGATAGTTCAACGCAAAAGTTTCAATCATTGGATGCAGTGGAATGACCAAGCTTCAACGTGAAGATTAAATATGTTTACACATTCAATCAATCGTTCCCTGAGATGATCTTGCAATAAATAGTAAGGTGGTGACAAATTTTTTCACATGGGGCAATCTTTCTAATCATTTCAAAGAAATTGCCAACCAAACTGTCACTTCGCCTGTCAGTTCATCAGTAGTTATTGTGCATTAATAGCATATGTGACCAAAAACCACGCCGCCTAAATCTCTTGTTACTTCACATTAGTTTTCATCCAACTGTCATTTGCGACCAAAATCCATCATGTGACAACAATTCTTCTTCTTCGACAGACATATAGTTTGCGACATAATTATTCTTTTGTAATAGACATATAGTTTGTGACACAATTCTTGTTTTGCAACAGATGTATAGCCTGTAGCAACTATTTCACACTTGGAAAAACACTCACAAACTTGCAACACTCATAATCGTGTGACAAAAACACTTATAAACTTTGCGACAACAACACTCATAATTTTTATTTTTTTTACTATTTGCCTTCCCTTTTTTAGTTATCAGTTGACCAAAGTATGACTATCATGATAAGGCTTTAATCAACTTCCATTCACTAATCTTTTGAAGGGTGATGTGAATGACAATATATGGTCCCAACCAATGTGTCTGAAGCTTGCCAGGATGCGTCAAAAACTTATTGTCATACAGGAGAACAAGATCTCCAATCTGAAATTGCTTATACTTAATATGTATGTCATTCCAAGAGTTATGTCACTCCTTCTCGACATTTTGATGATATCATGTGACAAATTGATCTTCTTCTAACTGTACTAGTTGAAAAAATATATCTTTGACAGCACCAACATCAATCATCTCAGTAATCGCAACTATCCTTAGACTGGGCACAATATATTACATCGGCATGACAACCTCTTGTCCATAAACTAGTCAAAATGGAGTTTCGCCTGTCAAATTTTGCAAGTTGTGTGATAAGCTTATAGTACTGCAAGTATTTTATGATCCCAATCATCTCTTTGAACATTATAGATCTGTGTCAATGCATTCTCCAAAATCTTATTGAATTCCTTGACAATACCATTCGCTTGTGGGTGATACGGTGTTGTCTTTCGGTGTTGAATATGAAATTCTTCAAATAATTTTCTAATCAGTTGATTGTCAAAATGTGTGCCTTGATTTCTTATCAAAATCTTTAGACACCCAAAATGGGTTACTACATTGTCAAACAGAGATCTTGTAGGAGTCGCAGCAGTACAATCTATTATTGGCGTTGCTTCATCCCATCTGGTCAAGTAGTCGGTTGCAGTGATTATGTAACGTGCACCCATTCTTTTTCCTGGTGGATTAATAGGACCGACAAAAACAACATCCCATTTGTCAAATGCCTAAGTTACTTGTGGTACTAGCAACAACTCATCTCGTCGTGATGGTTTTCTTGTTCTTTGGAAAATATCGCAGTTGCAACAATAATTTCTGGCATCTGCATGTAGAGTATGCCACCACAATCTAGCCTATAAAATTTTGCACATTGTCACTTTTCTTGCATAATGGCTTCCTGTGACACCAACATGTGCTTCATTCAATACCATAGGTCGCTCATGTTCCAAGATGCAATGACGAAGGATTTCATCTGGTCTCATCTTCTATAATTATCCAACAATCAACTGGAAATCTGCAGACTTTACAACTAATTATTTCTTCTATTCTGGTGCATATCCCGTAGTTAATAATTGTATAATATCTCTATAGTGATCATCAAACATCTTGATTGCAAATAGTTGTGCATAAGGAAGACTATCATCGAGATTACCAGGCTCTTCTCCACTTTCTAGCCTCAACAGATGGTTCGTTCTTGAATTCAGTCGACCTAGTTTAACAATAATGTCAAAGTCAAATTCTTGAAAGAGGAGAATCCATTGACAAATCCCCCCCCCCCCCAACACTGGATTATTGACCATATATTTCAACGCAAAATGATCTGTATATATCTCGAAATGTCCTCCCAACAAATAGTGTCAAAATTTCTGAAGAGCATATACCATAGCTAGTCCTTTTCTTTGTATCGTGGTATAGTTCTTCTAAGTCGTCGTCAATTTTCTACTAGCAAATGCGATGCAATGATCAAGAGAACCTTCGTATGGTTTTGCAAGTACAACATCGAGTGCAACAGACGACACATCAGCATGTACGTGAAATCCAGTTTGGAAATATTTATATGGGTGTTGTAACTATCTTATTCTTCAGAACATCCAAACTCTCTTGATTTTGTTCACTCCATTGAAACTTAACATCCTTCTTCAACAATTTCTCCATTGGGGCAGTCACTTCTGCATAACCTCTTATAAATTTTTGATAGTACCCCATATGTGCCAAAGTAGTTCTTAATTGTTTTATTCCTGAGGGCAATGGTAGGTTGACAATAATAGCGATCTTTACAGGATCCATCAATATTCCATTGCGACAAACCAAATGACCCAACAAAATTCCAAAAGGGGAACAAAAAATGTACTTCTTTAAGTTAAGGGAAATATGGAATTGTCGACATCGCTCCAACATCATTCTAAGACTCTCAACGTGATCTTTTATTAGCCCAAATATCATTTAGTCATCAAAGTATACTCCAAGAAATTTACGAATGAAATATTTAAACTCAACTGCAACTGTCCTAGAAAAGATAACAAGAGCATTCTTGAGTCCAAAAGGCATTACCGTATACTGGAAACATCCCCCTTCTGTCGCAAAGGTTGTCTTGTGTCAATATTCCTTTGCAATCCTGATATGATGGTAACCAGAGAACCCATTAACGAATGAATATACTTATTGGCACCCGACACTGTCCAATTCTTCATCTGTAAAAGGGGTTGAAAATGCGTCGTGCAGCCAAGCATCATTTTGCTTCCTTGGGTTGACGAAGATACACACTTCACTCACAATTTTCTTATCTTGTAGTACCATAGGGATAATCCATGTGGATTCTTCAACGGGTTCTATAATGCCCGCATATAACATTATGCCTAACTTTGTTTTAAGTTTTTCTTTGTACCTCGGATTGAGCCAATATGGTTGTTGTTTGATAGTTTTGCATTGGGCTTCAAAGGAATCTTCATTTCTCCAAGATCTCTAGCATTCCCTTCATTTCCAAAAATTCACTGGGAAATAGATCCTAAAACTCATGTGGTAGGTTTGTAATCTTTCCGAGGATCTCATCCTCCTAGTAGTCTTTGATATTAGCAAACTTCGGGTTCTCTAAAGAACCAATATTCACTTTCTTTATTTTCAAAGGATTTAGAAACTTGTCGCTTGATACACCTGATCCTTACATAATGTGAGTACCTTCAGACTCCAAAATATCTATGTCGCATGGATCATCATCATCAGGTTCAGCTGTTACATTGTAGCATTCCATCCAATGCTAGACTGTCGCGTTTCTCTGATGGAAACTTGCAATTGACATGGAATATCTTTTAAGATATCAGTCTTGATTACTTATAGAGCAACATCAATTGAAGGATGATCATCAACAAAATCAAATTTATGCGTGAAATTGGTAGCTGACTCTTCCCACTCAATTGTTCCTCATCACAGCTCAATTGACGTATACTAGTTCCAAGGTATCATGTCTAAAGTATGTATAAACAGGTGGACCCATTCCTGTTGTAACGACATCTCGCATCTCGCGTGACAATGCTCAATATGTTCGACCAGATTAGTCAATCATGTATATTTCATACCAGTATAAATCATATTTTATCCAAATCAGACTTCCAACATCCTTCAGCATTGAGGCCATTCTGAAATAGTCTTCTTGTGTGCAACCCACCATCTTGCAAGTGTAGCCTTCAATGCAAAGTCCATGGCTAACAAACGATGACGTTCAATTACTTTCTCTTCAAACTCTGTTAAAAAGGATTATAGGTTAGGAATCCCTTCATAGGTAGGTAAATCACATACCTTAGTACCTACCCGCCGCACTGATTCTGGTACATCTTCGCATCGATACTTCATGGAGTCGATTCTACCAATTCTCCAAAGCTTTTCCCGAATCCGATGAGCATGAACTAACACTTTGCCAGCTAAGCTTTCCATCAGCTGTCGAATTCACATAATAGTCCATCGCAAAGGTAATATTGTAGATATGTTCTAGATATCCATCTTGTCCTTCATTATTTATCTGCTCGACAAGCCTCTATCCTTTTAGAGGATCAAATAGTGCGACCACCCTTGACTTTGTATACTCAAATGTCAATATCGTCTTCTTAAAATTTATAATAGTTTGATTATCAATGGCCCGTTTGATCCCCATAAGCGTGGGATATTGATATGTATCATCAACAATATATATCACTTCAAAATCTGTATAAATACTGAGTCCTTCTATCTTTATAGGAACCTATGTCAGTCGACCAATTGGATCATCTTAGCTAGATAGAAGACCACACTAGTCTCGACTTTCCCATACTTTCCCATGTTTGTCTAGTAATAAAGTTAACATCGGAACCCAAGTTCAAAATAATATAATCCATGTCATAATCACCTATATGGGTAGTCATCCTTAACTCACGACCAATTTTCAATCTTTTCCCATTGTGGTTAACTCTCTTTTCTGGTCGCACATCTACTTGAGGTTCTTCTATTAAATCAGACAGTTCTGCTACCACATATTTATTTGTTATTAATGATAGATAACTTTTACATAATTCTTTCAACTTACTAACCTTTTATGTTTGTTTCTTCTAAAATAAATCTTCGAATCTTTGAGGCATTTCCAATATTGGTCCTTCATTTATTACAACAGCAGAAGTCGACGCTTGATTTCCGTCAATGAACTCATGTTGAGCGTCCAATAATACTTCATTTTCCTTCTTGACATCAAATGGAACCTTATTTTGTCGTGTTGGTCATACTATCAATTTTCCATATGGTGCTTCTTGATCTGCTCCAATCGTAGCACCTCTTGTCACGATGACAATATTAGGTTCCCTCAGTTAAACATAAATCTTCTGTATGTTTGGATTAGAATTCGAGGTAGGTTCTGGTTTCCCATATTTCTATCCTACCACTTAGCAATCAACTGTGGACATTCTTCAACAGTATGATCCAGTGATTTACAGTACGAGCATGTCGACGTAGGATTGGTGCAATCTCTGGCGAAATGTCCAAGTTGTCCACAATTATAACAAATGACTTGGCCTCTTCAGTGACCAAATCCTTGTCCTCGTCCTCGACCTCTAAAAATTCCACCTCCTCTGGGTTGAGGGTATTGTGTCTGTGGGTATTAGTTCAGAGGAAATTGTTCCTGAGGTTATTGTGCCTTAAGCTCACTCAACTTGCATCTGTTTGTCATTCTTCATCGTCAACAAAACCCAAGATATCGTCCCAATAGAGGAGATCTCCATCAGCAACACTTGCAACGAAGATGGAGTCTCACTCGATATATCTTATGGGAACTGCCAGAACTAGGTTTCTGCAATTATGAGGGAGATTTCCTTATTACAACATTATCACGCTACTCAACCAAAACCAAGGAATAAACTTATGTATAATACATTCATTCAAGAGGATAACCCATTGATCCATCGACATATATAACAGTATGTAACATAAAGCGCTAACACACATTAACTACTATTACATATGATAATAAAATTATATATGCGGCATATATAGATGAGTTCATTTCCAACATATCGACTCGAGATATACAAATCAACTCATTCATAATAGATATGCATTTGACACAAACATAGGTATTAGAGACACACATACACAAGGTTTAACGTGGAAACCCATTTGGGAAAAACCACAAAAGTGCTCTTCATCTGGCATGAGAAATGGTTTAACACCTTTGGTTTGTGCATACAACTTACAGACTCTTCTTTAGATATTCG
This sequence comes from Pseudotsuga menziesii, assembly GCA_001517045.1. NCBI lineage: Eukaryota > Viridiplantae > Streptophyta > Pinopsida > Pinales > Pinaceae > Pseudotsuga > Pseudotsuga menziesii. Next base: position 171,518 of record LPNX010352828.1, on the reverse strand, counting down.
TTGCAATTCATGTATTCTTCTCTCGTCTCATGCTCTTTGGCTTTTTGTCTCTATATCTTTTCTTGCTCTTCTTCTTCTTAGTCTTAATCATCTCTCTAAATATCTATCTATATGATCCACACATAGCTTGGATCGATGCTTTTATGCTTTTACACTTCTTGATTTAACCATCAATTAACTCTCAACTATCAGTCGACAAGTTGTCTTTCTAATTTAACTCGTCCCATCACATCTAAAAATAGGCATTATCAACCCAAATTACAATCATGCTTTATTCCCAAAAGCACACTATTAGTTTAACTATGTTTTTACCAAAAATAGGTCGAACTCCTTGTGTCGACCTGCTTTCTTCCTCTTCTATCGCGACTCCTTCTGTCATGGTCTTTGCTTGTCTTGCGACCAAAATCTTCATATTTTCGAGCATTATTCTGGTTGTCTTTCCTCGTCTTTTCCTAGGGACAACAATGAAAAAAGAAGCTCAAGGATTCATGATTCAGGAATTTTTAAAGGAAGCAACGGGACTCAAGGTATACGATGATCAAGTGAGTCTTGTTTATGGAAATAATAAGGTTTCAAAAGGATGGTCAACTGCTCCTAAAAAGGTCATAGAATCTCCAAATATTTCATATATTCCATATCAAAATGGGACAACAGAGGTAGAAATAACTCTTTTATCCAATTTAAAATACACCATGAATCAAGGTATGCTCTAACAATGTCTTGAAAATAACTCAATTTCTATTAGAGAACTAAAATATTTATAAATGTGATATTCAATTCTCTAATTTTCTTAAGAGTAAAGAAGGGTTGGAAGTTGAAAAAACCCATATCTGTAAAGGCCAAAATGAACCATCCATAAATGAGAATATAATATTTTTGGTTACCAAGTCAATTTGGAGGTTGGGGTTAACTTTGTTGAAATGTTATTAGAGGAGGGGTAAAAATCCAAAAAATGATTTCTCGAGTCAAATTATAGACCAATGCCTATAAAATAACCCTCAGTGGAACAAGGATGATAAGTTTAAGGAGCCTTGGCATTGGACATAGACTAATTTCCTCTATTGGAAGAAAGTAATTCCTATCTCTTGCAAAAAAAGAGCATCAAAAGAAGCTGGGGAGGGAAAACAATTAACAAAAAAAACAATCCTTCGATAGGAAATACATAGGAGAAGGTGTCAAAATGATTATCCTCTCTATGAATGCTATAGGGGTTGGGAGCGCCCATAAAAGGTTATCCCACAAGAGATTATGTTATGTTTATAAACTATATACAATGTTACTAAACCTAACTAAGCTAAATTAAGAAACCTAATAATAAATAAACCTAACAATTAAAACCTAAAATAAACTAAATTATAAAAATTGCCTAAAATAAACTTGATAATAAATTAAAAATTGTTTATAAATAAAAAACTTTTACTAACTAAAAAAGTCATAACAAAATTAAAACTAAAAGACAAATTTAAAATTTTTCAAATATTAATAAATTGATTTTAATTAAAAACTATTACTTATTATATAAAAGTATTAATTAAAATAAAATAAAAATCATCACTAATTATATAAAAATCTTAACTAAATAAAAAACTAAAACAAAACCAAAGTGTTTACCAACTATTAATGAATTATAGAAATATTTAAATAAAAATAAATAAAAAAATTAATTAAAAGAATAAAGTTGTTTTTAAAATTTAAAAATTAATTAAAAATGTTAAAGTTGCTTATAAAAGTTTAAAATTAAAAATTTAAAGAATGAAGTTGGTAAAAAAGTTAAAAATTAATTACTTAAAAAAGAATAAAGTTTTACAATGAATGATTTACATAAAAAACCTAAAAACCTTAAAATCTTGAATTTTAAATAAATTTTAATTTTAATTTTAAATATTTTACATTACATTAAATTAAATCAAATTGAACTAATAAACTAATAAACTAATTTGAATAATCTACTTTACAAACCCTAGATACTGTTTTTAATCAATCAAAACAATAAAAAATGATAATAGAACTTTGAAATTATAAAATAATAAGCAATTTATTAAACCCTAGATTGACCTTCAAAACCTAGTCGGCTTATACATTACACCACCTCTCAAAATGACAGTTTCTGTATTAATGCAGCAATGAAAGAAAAACAATCTCCAGGCATCGCTTTGTCCTGAAGATGAGCCACGCTTGGTTCGAAACGTCGACAATAAACTTTCTAACCGCAGATTCTCCATCAGATGCCATGAATTCTTACTACGGAATCTCAGCAAACCTTATATACAATGTTATTATGAGAAACACTGTGTTGTCTCTTTTTTCTTGAAGGATTTGACTTTTTGTTCTATGGTTGTAGAGGGACTTTTTGCGGTGTCATCATAGGCTGGAATTCTATCATTGACCCATTTTCTACTTCTTTCTTAAATGTAAGAATTCATGTGGAATGTAGGAGTTGGAAAAGGTGTTTAAGATAATAAATATATATGGGCCATGTGGGGATAGGAAGCCTTTATCGAAAATGTTATTAGATCAACCTCCTTTTGAAGGTTTCAATATTGTTATAGGGGGGGATTTTAACCAGACTAAGAAAGCTAGGAATATATGGGGAGAAATAGCAGGACTAAATCCATGAGCACAATACTTTCATCTTATTTTTTAAGATTTGAATCTTATATATGCTAAGCCACATTAGGTGGTTCTTACACAGGGAAATTCTAAAAAGGTAAACCAGGAATATCCAAAGGCCAAATGGATTTTGGTGGTAGAAAATAGAGTAGAAGAGGCTATAATAATGAAATATTAGGTAGGTAACAGGGATCATGAGATCACTTGCTAATTCTTATGCAAATTGAATTGGGATCTTAAAAACCACCAACTCTTTGTAAAGTTAATCATGCATGGTTATGTGATAAAAAATTAGAAATCTAGTGATGCATAATTGGAATAAGTTTGATAGTAATTCAAGGAATTCTCCAATGATATAGTTTGCAAAAAGACTTGAAAAGATTAAAAAAATATAGTAGACTGGGCTAGGAGAAAAGAGAAAGATAGTCAAAGGTAGCTAAAGGAACCGAAGATCAAATTTCAGGGATGTTTGAAAATAATGTTTAAGGAGTCTCCACAAATTGGGATTTCAGAGGTTGAGATTTCTTGAAGAAGAAAATAAATATCTACTAGAAAAGGATTAGCTAGAATAGAGACATAAGAGTATAGCAACATGGTTAGTTGAAGGGGGTGATAATACCTAGTTTTTTGAAAAGCACATAGAGCATTGCAACAATGTTAATACTATATGGGCAATTAATCTTCAAGATTGTTCCAAGGTAAATTCAATTTTGAGATAGTTGAAGAAAATAGAGGACATTTTAAAGCTTTGTTTGAGGATCCTAAAGGGGATAATATAGGATAGATACCAAAGATGGTGAGGTTGTTCTCAATGAATTTTAATGATCAAATGAATGAGAATTTGGAATCAGAAAATTCAAAAGAATAAATAAAATAAGTTTTGAATTCATTTACGATGGCAAATTGTCTAGGACCAAATGGCTAGACAATTGAAATCTATTTATTTTCTTACAAGATGTTAGAGGAAGAGCTTTTTCATGTAATAGAATATTATAAAACCTTTGGAAATATCTCGGGGGAACTCAATTCCACTTTCATAGCCTTAATCCTTAAAAGGATTGAGTCAAAGTCTTTTGGGCATGTGTCATTATGTAGTATAATTTACAAAATTAGTTTTGATGAAGATTAACATACAAAGATTGCACTAAGCTACTCTGAGCGGTGCCTTGTTTTTTCCCTATTTTGCGTTTGTACATGGATGTAGATCTTGGCTGGGGGATATATCCCCCCCACCTTGATGTTGATGCTATTTATTTTTTATCCCTCATCTCATGAATTGGCAAATTGACTGCTCATTCGTAACCCTTGAGGTTCGTCAAAAAGTTGGAATTTTTTTGGGAAACCTCCCTTTCGGCCTCCCCTTCCAAGCAAAAGGCCTTGGACCTAGTAGATTGAGGTTTGATCATCCAATATATGGGGATATGGTTATCTTCATTTTCAATAGCAACTTGAGTTCAAAATAACTTGCAAGTCTTGATCAAAGGAAACCTGGCCCATTTTATGTGCTTCAGGGTTTTAAGCATTCATGTTTGAAAACAAAGAAGATGAGATAGAATATTCATGAATGGCACATATTTATTTGGATCCTGTTAGATCATGTTTTTGTATTTCATCTTTAAATACTTTTATTTATGATTTGAAGCTTGATTTTATTTATTTCTTCTAGAAAATTTTGTTTCTTAGGATACCTTGGATCATTTTCCTTTAACTTTCATGTTTATATGATTTCTTAGTTTTATTTTTCAAATTTTGGTTCGATTTATTGAAATTCGTAGTTGGAGGGCATTATAGAATGTTTATATGGATTAAAAGGTCTTAAAAATAACATAAAATATTGATTAAAGTTCTTAAACCAAGCTTAAACCTTTATCATAAGTTTAATTTTTAAAAATCATTAACTTAGACTTTCTTATAGCGCAAGCCTGGAAAAATTGCACACATGCGCTACAGGAAAATCGCACAGATCAAAAAACATCATTTCTGGGCCAATTTTTTTCAAAATTCTCACACATGAGATGTCATTCATACTGGGTGATGGATTTGATACGTGTTTCCTCTAGAATAATCACTGTGACAGGTGTGAATATCATCATGAGGGCGAGTCATGACGGTCTATTACAAAAGTGATGGAATAATGATGGTTGAACATAATGAGACAAATGCGCCTTGAATCTCGTATTTCATGAAGTGCACATAGAGGAGATGAAGGTCGTGGTGAAAAATCAGCAGTCTGTAATCGAAATTTTGAAATAGGGCGAACAAATTAGGGTTTCGAGGAGCAGTTGTTCGGAGTTATCAAAGCAGTTAGAGAAGATTGGGGAAGGCAATTGGACACCTGACAGTGAAGAAAACATGATTCCAACACCTGGATTAATCACTTTGACAGATAGGCTGCGAATCGTTACCTGAGTTCATAAATTTGGGGTTTTTCAAAGCAGAGGACTAATGATAAAACTGATTGAAGATTATTAGTTTATAAACCGAATTCTTATTGAATGACGAATTCTCTGTCAATGGAATTAAAATATTTATCAGTTTAAATGAGAGAGTTCAGTATAGGGTTTAAGGTTTCCTAGTTCAGCATTGTCTGTTAGATTGTGAATACTTGAAGAGATTTAGAGTTTGTTCTATTGACAATAGCTATTTGATAATTATTCAAGATGAAAAGAAGTGGTAAGACTAATAGAGCAGAACCTTCGGATATGAGCTGGGTTCAAACTTTTCCAGATTGTGCAAGACTGTTTGTAGAAGCAGGGTGGTTAGTGTTTTTTGAAAATATTGAAGGTTATCACTCAGAAGTATCTTATAAATTCACTCAATATTTGGATAAGGATATAGTGTCTTTTGATACTTTGAAGTTTAAACTGACCAGGGAATTGTTAGCAGAAGCAACAGGAATTTTAGATGAGGGTGAATTCTGGTTCAAAAAGGTGCCTTTCACTTTTGATGCTCAGAGATATCTACTTCCAGATGTAGTAGTAGATTGGGGAAAGGGAGTACCTATTTAAAAGTTTAAGCCAGAATGGATAGAGCCTATCAAAATCCTACAAAGTTATATCACTTGTGAAGGGTGATTTGATTTTGTGTTTAAGTACCATTTTAGATTCCTTCAACATCTCAGTAATGAATCCAAAATGAATCTCCCATTCTTCTTTTTGAAAAGTTTACAGAAGATGTCAAGCAGGGTGAAAGAATACCAGGATCACACCAAACAATCAGTATTTCATCATGGGCTTATTAAACTGGTTATAAGCACTGTACTTTAGAAAAGAGAGAAGACATGGGAATATTTCCTGTTTTGGTCTGGTTTCCAAATAGAGAAGGAAGAGCAGTCTCAGAAGAGATAGTTAAACAAAGGTGAGAGTTTGATCAAGAAACTTAAAAATAAAGTCACAGTCAAAGATGAAGAAGCTGGTGAACTAGGAAAATCTTCGAATCAGGAAGATGAAAACATTGAAATTGAATGGCAAATTAATGTTGAGGAAAAGAAAGTTTCAAAGTCAGAGGTGAAGGAAGTTGAGCCTATAGAAGATGCTTCTCCTGAAGAACTGAACCAAATTGTAAATGAAGAGGTAAAGAAACAGGAACACACCCCTATTACAGTACCCTCTGAAGATGATGAAAAATCCTTATATGATGAAGTTAGGGTTCACTTTAAACAAGAGATACATACCCATTCTAAAGAACAGAAACAAGAAATACATACCCATTCTGAAGAACATATAGTGTCACGAAGAAAGAAAATGAAAGTTGTTGAACTAGCTTCAATAACACATCAAGGGAAAGTTTTGAAAATGTTAGGAGAGGTTGGAACAGTTTGGAGGCCCAAGACAAGGCCAAAGAACAAGCTTAGGTTAAATATGAAGAAGCTGAAAATCCCATGGATGCCAGAAGGGATGCAGCCAATAGTAGAAGGTAAATGCATTGATTCTGAATAGGAAAATTTGCAAAGGAGTATTAAACAATACAAGCATCAAATTAAGTACCTGCATGAAAGCAATGAAGGATTAGTGATTGCAAATAAAAGACTAAGAGAAGATCTAGAAGAAGTTAATAGTCACTATCAGGAACTGATTTCAGTTTCTAAAGAGGCTCTTAAAAGAAAAAGACAGACAGAGAATCAGTTTATAGAACTAAAACAAACTATCCAGGAGCTAACAAAAAGAGTTGCAGATTTGGAAGCAGACCACCAGAAAGCTAGAAGGAAAGCCCAGGCTTTAGAGGGAATTGCTCTTTTAGCAAAGGCAGCAAAAGACTTGTAAAAGTACTTTAGGAAGAGCAGTTACTAGTTAGTTTGAAAAAGTTATTTCATTTTTGTATAAGGATAGTTTATGTTGAACAGTTCGATAGATAACCTAAAAGTAGTTAGGGTTCAGTTATGCAACTGTTTTTGAAGGAACAGGATAAATGTAAGTCTGAAAAAGGACCACAAGTTCGATTTTTGTTGCAAGGGGAGGCTATCAGGCTATGGTTTATGAGCTAAGTGTAAAGACTCTTATGTGTTTTTAATGACTGAATTATGAAATATATGCAACTATATGCCCTTTTAGACTTTTGACTGGTTTCATTTCTAATTTGTCTTAATTACTCAGTTGGTATACTCATTTTCTGTTTAAGGTTTTTATGCTTGAAATGCTTGCTAACTGTGGGTGGAACTCAGTACTGTGATAATTATGTTTGGATTATAGTTTATATGTTATGCATCTTAGTCTTTCAAATGCTCATGATTTAGTGTTCGCTTTGGTTTCATGAAGTTTCTTCCCTCTTGTCTACAAATTATACAACCAAAATCCTAGAAAAACCTATTTTACTTTATTGTATTTATTGAGATTGTGTTGGCTTGTTCTTTCATAGTCTAAGGCACTAACATATTTGGCACCATTGCCGAGGACGAAGCTAAAAGCCTATTTTCCCTAGGATACTCATCATTTCACTGGTTTGAGAGGTGAACTTAAACTAGCAAATTTTAAAGACTACTGTTCACCAATGTTTCACAATGGCTACTAAAGGAGTTGGAACAAGAAGTAGACCTAGTTCAACTTTACAACTGGGTGTCTCAGACCTAGAACAGATTTTGAAAACAGCTAGGAAAATCAAAAGGTCACAGTTATCCCCAAATTTATGCAGCCCTAATTAATTTGACCTACTGTCACCCTTTCTACTTTCTGAGGAGGAAAAACAAAATCTATCTTGACAAATCGATTGGCGACTCCACTAGTTCAAGATGCAGAGGCAGAAGATCATGGAAGCCATTCTGGCTCGAAGGTTTGCACCTTTCAATTTTTCTGATGTTCCAGGTTTTCCAAATCCAGTACCTCCTATGGATGTTTGGGGAGATTGTCTTCCATGGTTTAGAGAAAGCAAAGAGGATAATCCTTTAGATCACTTCATCAGATTTCATCAACATATGGTTCAGTTAAATATACAGCATGAAGATGTGCTCATGAAGATGTTCATGTATTCACTTGAGCAAGATGCACAAGAATGGTATTTTTCTCTTCCCGCTGCCTCACTGAAATAATTCCACACATGTTTTCAGAAACATTGTAAGTATGTGTTCTCAGCTGAATTCTTTTTTAAATATTGTTGTGAGCAGGCTGATTTTTATCATACAATTTCTGATTCAAAAAATCATGATGATAAGTATAATAAAGGATTCAAAACATATCATGAAGAAGTTGTAATTTCAGAATTTGTTCAAGATGAAGAGGTAACATTTTCAGATACTGCTGTCAAGAAAGAATTCCATGATCATTACGATAATCAAGTTGTTGTTTTAGGTCAGGTTGAAGATTATTCTAGTGATGAGATCAACAAAGATAGTTTGGAATATTCTCATAATGATTTCAACATTATTAATAATCATTTGAATGCTAATCCTATTGAAGATCATTCTCTTGTTCAACAAACTGTTGGAAATCATTGTTGTGTTAAAGATCAACTTTGTATTGAAGAAAAATATGAACCTTCAGCATCATCATTCGAAATTTCCCAGAATGCTCCTCATTATGATGAAGAGAGTAGGGTTCCAAGACAAGAATTCCGTGATGAATTATATTCTTTTCCTTTTTGTTTTGATACTAAAATCGATGAAAGCTGGGTTGTTCACATTTTTAACGTTATATCAGAAGTTTCTTATATTCATGTTTATGATAAATCTGTTGTTCAAAACCATGATGAAGATGCTCTAATTTTTAATAAATATGATGATGAAATTGAAAAGAAAGACCCAAAAATGTGTGAGGTGTGTTATATGGCACAATCTAATCAGCAGATTAAGGAATGCATTCAGTCCATTATCCTTGAACATCCAAAGCCAATGCATGATAGTTATCCATTAGAAGACAATGTGGAAAAGGAGGTTCAGCTTGTTGACATTATTGATGATACTGTCCAAAAAATTCCGGAGCAAATTCAGGCTGATCCTAATGTCGTTTATCGTCAATTCCTGCTTGATATTCATGGAACAAAATATTCTTATGGACAACCTATCTTTTTCATAGGACATGAAGAGGTAACTTTTGGAAATTTTTATGGTCCAGCGGCAGATTATTTAGAGTCAATACTAAGTTATAAATATGTTATTTTAGAGACACCATTTGATGAAAGTGAGTATAAGTTGTTAGATTTTTGAGCTTCATGTTTTCCAATATTTCTGATTATATATATATTCGGAGTTGGAAACGAGTTTTGGTGGGTTGATGAAATTTGTTCCTGGTTACATTGGAAATGGGATTACAATTTGATTTAGTAAATGGAAGGTTCCTCATTTGAAAGAAAGAGATTTGAGTTTCATTGTATATATCGGTGTGTGAAGGATTGAATAAAGACTTCATAGCCCAACGGATGTTTTGCAGAATAGCAGGCAGTTTTAGGCACAAAAGGCACTGGTCTACAGGTTCTTGAAGCCTCACAGGGAGGACTTCATCCCACAGCAGGAGCTAGATTTTAGATCATGTTTTTGTTTTTCATCTTTTAATACTTTTGTTTATGATTTGAAGCTTGATTTTATTTATTTCTTCTAGAAATTTTTGTTTCTTAGGATACTTTGGATCATTTTCCTTTAACTTTCATGTTTATATGATTTCTTGGTTTTATTTTTCAAATTTTGGTTTGATTTATTGAAATTCGTAGTTGGAGGGCATTATAGAATGTTTATATGGATTAAAAGGTCTTAAAAATAACATAAAATCCTTATTAAAGTTCTTAAACCAAGCTTAAACCTTTACCATAAGTTTAATTTTTAAAAATCATTAACTCAGACTTTCTTGTAATGCAAGCTTGGAAAATTGCACACATGCGCTACAGGAACATCGCGTAGTTCAAAAATCATCATTTATGGTCCAGTTTTTTTCAAAATTCTCATACATGAGATGTCATTCATACTAGGTGATGGATTTGATATGTGTTTCCTCTAGAATAATCATGGTGACAGGTGTGAATATCATCATGAGGCCGAGTCGTGATGGTCTGTTGCAGAAGTGATGGAATAATGATGGTTGAACATAATGAGACAAATGCGCCTTGAATCTCGTATTCCCTGAAGTGCACGTAGAGTAGATGAAGGTCATGGCGAAAAATCAGCAATCTGTAATCGAAATTTTGAAACAGGGAAAACAAATTAGGGTTTCGAGGAGCGGTCATTTGGAGTTCTCAAAGCGGTCGAAGAAGATTGGGGAATGCAATTGGACACCTGATAGTCAAGAAAACACGATTCCAGCACCTGGATTAATCACTTTGATAGGTAGGCTGCGAATCGTTACCTGAGTTCATAAATTTGGGGTTTTTCAAAGCAGAGGATTAATGATAAAATTGATTGAAGATTATTAGTTTATAAATCGAATTCTTACTGAATGACAAATTCTCTGTCAATGGAATTAAAATATTTATCAGTTTAAACGAGAGATTTCAATATAGGGTTTAAGGTTTCCCAGTTCAGCATTGTTTGTCAGAATGTGAAGACTTGAAGAGATCCAGAGTTTGTTCTATTGACAGTAGCTATTTGATAATTATTCAAGATGAAAAGAAATGGTAAGACTAATAGAGCAGAACCTTCGGATATGAGCTAGGTTCAAACTTTTCCAAATTGTGCAAGGTTGTTTGCAGAAGCAGGGTGGTTAGTGTTTTTTGAAAAGATTGAAGGTTATCACTCAGAAGTCTCTTATAAATTCGCTCAATATTTGGATAAGGATATAGTGTCTTTTGATACTTTGAAGTTTAAACTGACTAGGGAATTGTTAGCAGAAGCAACATGAGTTTTAAATGAGGGTGAATTCTGGTTCAAAAAGGTGCCTTTCACTTTTGATGCTCAGAGATATCTACTTCCAAATGTATTAGTAGATTGGGGAAAGGGAGTACCTATTCAAAAGTTTAAGCCAGAATGGATAGAGCCTACCAAAATCCTACAAATCTATATCACTTGTGAAGGGAGATTTGCTTTTGTGTTTAAGTACCATTTTAGATTCCTTCAACATCTCAGTAATGAATCCAAAATGAATCTCCCATTCTTCTTTTTGAAAATTTTACAGAAGATGTCAAGCAGGGTGAAAGAACATCAGGATCACACCAAACAATCAGTATTTCATCATGGGCTTATTAAACTAGTTATAAGCATCGTACTTCAGAAAAGAGAGAAGACATGGGAATATTTCCTGTTTTGGTCTAGTTTCCAAACAGAGAAGGAAGAGCAGTCTCAGAAGAGACAGTTAGACAAAGGTGAGAGTTTGATCAAGAAACTTAAAAAGAAAGTCACAATCAAAGATGAAGAAGCTGGTGAACCAGGAAAATCTTCGAATTAGGAAGATGAAAACATTGAAATTGAACAACAAATTAATGTTGAGGAAAAGAAAGTTTCAAAGTCAGAGGTGAAGGAATTTGAGCCTATAGAAGATGCTTCTCCTGAAGAATTGAATCAAATTGTAAATGAAGAGGTAAAGAAACAGGAACAAACCCCTATTACAGTACCCTCTGAAGATGATGAAAAATCCTTATCTGATGAACTTAGGGTTCATACTACTAATGAAGTTAGGGTTCACTTTAAACAAGAGATACATACCCATTCTGAAGAACATAAACAAGAAATACATACCCATTCTGAAGAACAGACAGTGTCACAAAGAAAGAAAATGAAAGTTGTTGAACTAGCTTCAATAACACATCAAGGGAAAGTTTTGAAAATGTAAGGAGAGGTTGGAGCAATTTGGAGGCCCAAGACAAGGCCAAAGAACAAGCTTAGGTTAAATATGAAGAAGTTGAAAATCCCATGGATTCCAGAAGGGATGCAACAAATAGTAGAAGGTAAATGCATTGATTATGAAAAGGAAAATCTGCAAAGGAGTATTAAACAATACAAGCATCAAATTGAGTACTTGCATGAAAGCAATGAAGGATTAGTGACTGCAAATAAAAGACTAAGATAAGATCTAGAAGAAGTTAATAGTCATTATCAGGAAGTGATTTCAGTTTCTAAAGAGGCTCTTAAAAGAAAAAGACAGACAGAGAATCAGTTTATAGAACTAAAACAAACTATCCAGGAGCTGGCAAAAAGAGTTGTAGATTTGGAAGCAGACCACCAGAAAGCTAGAAGGAAAGCCCAGGATTTAGAGGGAATTTCTCTTTTAGCAGAGACAACAAAAGACTTGTAAAAGTACTTTAGGAAGAGCAGTTATTAGTTAGTTTGAAAAAGTTATTACATTTTTGTATAATGATAGTTTATATTGAACAGTTCGATAGATAACATAAAAGTAGTTATGGTTCAGTTATGCAACTGTTTTTGAAGGAACAGGATAAATGTAAGTCTGAAAAAGGACCACATGTTCGATTTTTATTGCAAGGGGAGGCTATCAGGCTGTGGTTTATGAGCTCAGTGTAAAGACTCTTATTTGTTTTTGATGACTGAATTATGAAATATATGCAACTATATGCCCTTTTAGACTTTTGACTGGTTTCATTTCTAATTTGTGTTACTTACTCGGTTGGTATACTCATTTCCTGTTTAAGGTTTTTATGCTTGAAATGCTTGCTAACTGTGGGAGGAACTCAGTACTATGATTATTATTTTTGGATTATAGTTTATATGTTATGCATCTCAGTCTTTCAAATGCTCATGATTTAGTGTTCGCTTTGGTTTCATGAGTTTATGCACTCTTGTCTACAAACTGTACAACCAAAATCCTAGAAAAACCTATTTTACTTTATTGTATTTATGGAGATTGTGTTGGCTTGTTCTTTTGTAGTCTGAGAACAATTTCTGGCACTAACAGATCCCAAGGAATATACTTGTATATATGGGGTCCAAAATTCAATCCATAGCTATATATTATATTAGTTGTTTGTGTATGAGTGAGACTTTCACACCTTACCCTTCACTATTGGAATAAAGACCCACTCAGGAGCATGAAGCATGCATCTGAGAAATTTATAGATAAGTCAAAGCCAAAGGAAAATAGGTTTGCATGCAGAAGTTTTGTGTAGAAGTAGATCTATAAAAAGGGTCACCATAGGCCATTCTTCTAACATTGGACACTTGGAAACACTATAAAAAAATGTATTATGAGTAACTCCTATTCAAATTCAAAGCGTGCCATGAATATTTCCATTTTGCAAAAAAATACAAAAAAAAATCTCCAAGAGCCATCTAAGGAAAGAAGTGCGATCAATGTCAAGTTGTGAATAAAAAAGCAAGATCCAAACCAAGAAGGCTCTCCTCAGCTATTTCCTCCTCAACTTCAACTTCCTCGGGGATAATTAAGGCCACCCCATCTTAAATAATCCCCTCGTCTGCTATATTGGTATTTTTCGAAGGTGTTTCTCCTATATCTAACCCTAAAGCAAGACACCTTAAAGTAACAACCAACTAATTTGAAATATTAACTCAGGATGAGATGTTTATATCCTTCCATAAGATAGTCACTAGAAACGTAAAGGAACCCTCTTCTACTTTCCCATTAAGATTCCCTTCATTCTTAGACTCTCCTCATGTTTCTCGAGGTCAAGAATCAAATCACCAAGAGGAAATCAACCAAGTCATTGACAATCCCTCCACTACTTTAAGAATATGGATAAGAAATAGAGCTCAGAAGCACCTAAAGTAGGAGAGGGAGATGAATATGAGAAAGAGGAAAGGCAAACTCATAAAATAGGGAGAAAGTTGGCCAAAGAGAAAAGGGAGGAAACAATCAACAAGAAAAAACTCTAGTAATTCAAACCATTATGGACAAAACTATGGGAACATGTATTAGAAGTTCAACCTAGAAAAACACAGAAATCAAAGCCCCATGCAAGGAGGGGGACACAAAACACCATCCTTTGAATAATGAAGATTGTCTCGTGGAACTATAGAGGAATGGGAAAATAAGGCTAAAGAAACNTATATATATATTTGGAAAAATTGTGACGAATCGATTATTAGCTCTAGAAGCACATATGGGGGCATATTCATGCTTTGGGATGCCAAACAATTTTGACTAGACTTTCTCCAACAATCATAGCACTAGATGTGTACATACATACACCACATACAATTAGGTAATAAATCATTTTTTAATATTTACATGGCAATAGTATACAAAGAATGACAACAATGTTGGAAAACCATACTAGATCAAAGAGGAAGGAATGCAACAAATAAAAGTATATTTGCAGGGGATTTCAACTTAGTCTTATCTAGAAAAGAAAAAAGAGGAGGATCAATTCAGGGAATATATGGAATACCACATTTTTTTGGTGGAACTCGATTGATGTCAAATTGATAAAGGGAAGATATACCTAGTCAAACATGTGATTAGGTCCAAGCCACATAGCAGTAAGATCATAACAATTTATAATACATATTGATATGATGATGTATAAAATTCATTGTATACTCTATCATCATCCTCTTAACAATCTCTAATCGAAATTCTATCACCCTTCTATTTAACTCCTTTCTAGACTATGGGCTTCCCCGCTCCAATTTATCCCTCTCTATTAAGAAGATTTGCATGTTATCGAAATCATTTTCTTTGTTGGGCGATAATACATTCCAACATCCCCCCTTTTCATTTGGTATCAAAATCTCAAAATGGCCAAAATCTCTCTCACAGTGTGGGTGATCAAGAAATAATACAAATAACCTCATATGGTAAAAAATATCTCCAAACTCAAATGGAAAAGATATAGTTGCAAATGGAAGAGAAATAAATCACCAAATATTTGCGCATGCAGGAAATGTGGAATGGTGGAAAAAAACATCGTCAAAAAATATAAACTAAGAAATAAGAAACAATGCATTAAAGGCATCCCAACTTTCAACAAAGGATTGCAATTTTGGAAGCGAATTACAGATGTGGCACCCTTGATTAAAGCAAAAATAACTTGGAAACCTGGAAATGGTAAGTCATCAACATATGGAAAGATAATCTTAATGGGTGGCCTCATATTGGTGACTTGGAAACTTGAATCCCCTTAGAGACTATATGAGAGCTCAAGGATTGCATATTTTGTATGATATATCTTGTTGGTAAAAAACCCACCCTCTATGGACATGATGGAAAACAAAGTCCCCTCCTCATTCAACATACTTGAAGAAACAATTATTGATTAATCTCAAAGATCATGTGTTATCTAAACCACAAGAGAAACATAGATCTGGTTGGGGTAAAGTAGGACATGATATTTAACATTTCATCAATGTTGCACACGCCATTATTTCACCTCCTCCATGGATTTCAAACCTTGTGGAAACACTAATTGTCTGCATATGAGATTTTTCTTATCAAGGGATTCAAAGATTGATGAAGATGGTATTGAGGGAGTGCTTCATTATGTTATAAATATTTTTCATTCGTTGGAATATTGGTGCCAAGGGACTCACCTTTGGTGAGAAATCTACTGAACTTGGGGGTGTAGAGGTCCTTTTCCTCTCTCTTTATGGGTTATGTTCTATTGCAAATTGGGTTGAATGCTCATAAGATGAAGGTCAATCATAGGTAAGTTGGTTTCACCTTATAGAGTGATTTCCCACACCTTATGCATCATGCCTTGATGGCCTTCCCTTGTCCCTATGCATACTCACTATACCCCCATTAATCAGTATAGTCATGATGCTTTAGTATAACCCTGAAAAAGATAATTTTAGAGATACACGCAAGTCAATAGTAATGCATCTCGTCTATACGCAACTTGCACCATTATATCCCATGTACATTGGGTTTTGTGCAAAAAAACAAAAAAATATTTGGAGTTTTCCTCATCAAGCAATGAATCGCTTGATCCTTTGCCTTCCATAGGCTTAGAAACAATCCGATTCACCTCCATTTCCCATTTGAGGGCTACATATTGAATATTGTGAAACATTGGAAGAGGAGAAAATTTGATAGCAAATTTTTTCCCCATCAACATATGCTTGAGTATGCATGCCTTTGTCCTTGTTGATAGAACTTTTTTGTTCATATCCCAAGATCTCTATTGTCTTTGTGAGTTTTCCTTGCTATGGAGGATTGGAGTGGTGGAGGCCCAAGTGGAGGAACTTGGTTTCTCAGTTTCGACGAGGTGCCAACAGAGGTTGTCACATTGTATGCATGTTTTTACATTAATAGAAATATCCATTTCTCCTCCAAATTTCATGTGCAATTGTTTATATTTGTATCCATGGGTATAGTTGCTTTATACATGTTTAAATGGATTATGCTAGTTTGAGTGCTAACATTTAATATATTTTATGCTTGGATATATATTTGTTGTTGAGGGAAAATTGCAGGGAACAAACATTTGATCGTGAGCTCAACGGTGGTCTTCTCCGAACATCCAGTTGAGGTAAGGTTTATACCCCTTAGTTGTTAGATTCTTTCATTTATCAAACATACTTAAGAATGGGTGTGATTTTTGGTGTCATCTTATCTGTTCTGGTCCACCCCAAGCCATAGGAAAATTTTCTCCGTAACAGAATTGGTGATTCTGTTGGGGAAGTCTCCTTTTTCTTGGGGTTTTTTGGGTGCATTTTTGCCTAAATTGCTCTTTGTTTCTTTGTGTTTCTGTGTCACATTTGGTAGTATAGTCATCTCTTGAAAATTTTTGTAGTGGTTTGTACCTAATCTTGCTTTTTTACCCCCTTTTATTTGTATATGTGGGTCTGAGTGTTAATAGTCGCGTATATATGTGAGTTGTCCTTTGGTAGGTCACGTACATACGTTATTATTCTCCGAAAAATCACATACACCTTAAATTTTGGTTGATATCTTGATTTGAGGGATTGTTGGGTGGGTTGTGAGTGTTGCTAAGTATTGTAGGGCCCTTATGTTGTTTGTTGGTTGCTTCTTTTATGGTTGGAAACCCCTTTTTTATCATTTTTTTAGAGGAGTTGTTCTTGTCATTTTTTCTTTTCTTTTCTTTTCTGTTAGTGCATGAATCATTGAGTCTTGGTGTCTTGCTTGGCTTATGCCTTTATGATTCCTGTGAGGACTGAGAGTTTAGTCGTTCTCTTTTACATTTTCATTCATTTATTTTGAACATACAAAAATATTTTCATTTTGCATTTGCATGGAAGTAAGCACTTACATCAATTTGTTTGGAATGAAATTAGTTTAGGCTTTCATTTGAAAGTCAAAGGAATTTTGTGTGCATTTCATTTAGTGGCTTACCATCTTTTCATTCAGAAAACAAGATTGCACTTGGCATTGTTTTTAGGTGTGCATATTTGATTTTATTGTCAAGTCATAACATCACTATTTTCACGACCATATCCCTTGAGTAAGCACAACCTATTAAAATGAACACTTAATTTAAAATTGATTAGAATGATTTTATTTTATAGGGTGCACCAACAAGCTTAGGTTTTAGAGCCTTATAATAGGATTTCCTGAGTAAGCTTTTCCAAGACTATAAAACATAAACAATTTAGGTGTTTGACCAAGGAGAGGAGAAATCCTTGCTATAATTGGTGTTCTTAGGAAGCTTCTCTTACATATGAGTTAATCATGAGGCAACACACACATTAATGGTGGGGATAACCCTCCACTACCTTCATTGAGCGCTAGAGATATTTCTAGGATCTTATTCGTATTTAGGGGCTCTTGAGGTACATTTGGTGCTTTCGATCCTTAGGCTTAGTTACCCTTCCCATATGGTAGATCCCGCCTACGAATTTCTACCTGAGCATTATCTATATTGAGGTGAACTTAGTTATTTTCCTAGTTATTGCATGGTGTGCGTGCCGAGGTTATTCTGTGGGTGTCCTGGACAGGTAGGGTTTGAGCGACACAGTCACTTTATGCGTTGAAGTTGAGGGCCACTATAATTGGTTATGCCTCTCCTAGGAGAGACATACCTGTTGTGTTCGAGAACTCATTTATCCTCATTCCTTGCTTGTGTGCATTTGTCATAGCTTATTTAGGGGTGTGATTTGTGTTCACTAGTTGGCCTTAGGGATTGTGGTTATTTGATTGTATTTGTAGAGTAATTGTGGATCAAGTTCCGACTCCTCTTTAGTCTAATCGTTTTGAAGTTTTATAGCCATTTGATCCTACTCAACCTCTTTACAAGAGGTAGAGACATGAGATTGGCCCTCTTTCCCATAGGGGACTTATTAGAATTTTAGGGATGAATACTTTATCTGACACTTCGGAGCTCCCTTCGTCCTCGTCATCTGTGTTGGGAGAGGAAGCACATGGGGCTTCTTCTACCACCACCTTATGGATCCTAGGGACTCTGGTTTACACCAGCCTACATGTTTCTAGTCCTTCTCGCCCTATAGGGAAAAAACCTTTTGAATTCACATGGTCTTCAAATCAAATACCAAAATTTTCCTCGAAGCGGTCAAGTACTGAGCGTCAGAATGTTCCCTTAGCGACGAGTCCATTTACTTTTGGCATGCTTAATGTTTTAGCTAGTATACCATCATCTATCGATGGTCCTAGCGGTAACATTAGTGTTGGACTGGGTGGCACATTTTCTCCTTACACTACATATCAGTTTGTAGGTGGTCACATCCCTCCTTCTACTCCATCTATCGGAAGGGAGCCACCCCCTTCATGAGTACATCACACTAGTGTTAATCCTTTTCGGGTGGTAGTGGATATGTGAACGTTGGGTCTACAACTTATATGCCATCTTTTGTCCCATCATCCATTATTCCTATCCCTTCGAATGTGTTTTTTGTGATGAATCCTCCCCTTACTTCAAGTGGGGCCTTTAGAGGGTATGGTTCCCTCGTCACATGGAGTCCTTGTAAATGGCCAGAAGGAGCTTGTCAAAAATAGTTATGTAGGTCGCTTAACCAGTCACTTGGTAAGTCAAAATTAAAAAGCCATAGCTTTTGCGTACTATAGTTATAAAACACAGATGCACTGTGAGGAACTATTGTAGATCTATTTAAGAGCACCTCTTTATAAGAAACATGCTATATTATTTAGACAAATGGACAAAACATCACCCATGTTACTGTACTTGTTCACTTAGTAACCATGAAGCATTACCAATGTTAACTTTAGCACAAAATAGCTAAGTCACTCGTAAATAAAGTATTGGTATATTACATTGCATGTATATGCTCTAAATACAAAGGTTAAGACCAACAATGTCATCTAATAATCCGGCTTCTGAAAACTGTTGCATGTGATTCGAGTTAAAATGATCAAATCTATTAATGATGATATATATAATAGAAACCCAACATCTACAAACTGACATTTATGAATGCAATGAAAAAACAAAAAATAGGCATGTATATATACCAAAATTGATGTTCTTTTATTATGAATATGGCCCATTCTCCATTGATGTTGTGGACTTTGGATGCCATCTATTCCAAACGTACGTTGTGATTTCTGTAATGCCAACATAAATTCATTTCTTGAGCCGATATATATAGCTACCTGGATCAATTAAATTAGACATTGATAAGTCATCAAATCATATCAGTAATATCCACTCACAAGCAAACTTCAAATCTTTTCGCAAACCAACCTCCCACTTAAAACTCGAAAATTGCAATAAAATAAACCTTAAATTTGAGGATCTTGTCGTTTACCTTAAACAATATAAAAACTTTTATTGCAACAAAACGAAGACAATTATGCAAAACAACGCTGCAAAAAGTGATGTTAATATCAAATGCAAATGTTAATTAATATCAATGCAAATGTTAATTAATATTAGATGTGCTAAATAAATATTTTTCTTCATGTTAAGATAGTATTGGTACCCCATGGAACTTCCTGGTTTCTCAAGAGAAGGAAAACTACGCAACAAAAGAAAAAATACTCCGTTTACTGTAACACAACTCTGGTTGCACTCAATTCACCTTACTGCATCGTTGAAAGCATCAATTTTCAGGTATTGCACACCTATAGCTTATCCCAAAAATAAATTATGAGCTTCTTGGACTTTCTCGTATGCCCAATTTTTTTTTTCATCTATGGATATCACAACTATAAATATCAAATATGCAATAGACGATAACAATATGTGATACAATAAACTTGAATATATTATGATCATTTTGTTCCTCTCCTTTATTTTTCATGTTGCTTGAGAATTCTCCAATCTATCATTATTTCTTTATGGCAATAACAATATATAAATTTCAATATTCAATCATTCTTTTTACCAAATTCTTAAAATAATTTCTACCTCCTTAAAATCTCAATCATGTAATAAATAATAATCTCCAAATGCCAATCCATGTAATAACAAAAAATATACATTTACAGAGATGTATATACCCTCTCTTCTTCTAAAATTAAATATATAATATTTTAAAAAACACATATTTTTAACTATTAAGACTAATTAATCATTTCATACCGTACTGTAAATACATTTCTATTAAAATGAAAATTTAAAATTCAATAGATTGCTATATCATATCGTCAATTATATATATACATATGTATGTATATATATACATAGCTTAGATTCTTAGAGAAAGTTGTTTGAGAGTCTACCTCTAAATGAGACTAAACTGAACCACTTACAATTTGAGTTCTTTGAGATAATTCTGTTACTGTTATTCATAAACAAAAACCACCAAAAGAAGCATAAAAAAGAGTTCAACTTGATTTAGGTTTTATATCCGGGATTGAAGGAGCCTCATCTCTGCTGTTCATCTTTATGCCGAGGTGAGAAGAAATTTGATGCATCTTTAGAGTGATCTCATCTAGTTGGAGGAGGATCACTTAGTGGCATTCTCCTCTTTCTACCAGTGAATTCCCCACGAAGTACCTTTGTAGCCAGGCAATGTCAAGAGTCTTCAAATATAGGGACACTTTGCCTCTAGGATAAATTGGGTCCGGAATCAAAGCTTCGAATTCCTTACGAATTTCTTCATCCGAAGTGCACCTCCTGGTTACCTTGGCATTAGCTTCAACCGAAGCAATTTCCTCATTGATTTCATTCGAAATTTGGTGCTTGTACAGATGAGCTTTGTGGATGATGCTATTCATCATTTGGGTGGGCGTGGACAGATGGATAGAAGAGGAGCTGGCCTCCTTTTCCTTGCGGTGGTAATAGGACCGTTTTTGTGGAGGCATGAGGGCACGCTAATGCCGAGGGAGAAAAAATGTGGAAGAGGGCACATGACTGTTCAGGATGATAGAGGGATTGAGGAAAAATTATAGAGAACAACTCTTAAGTCACGGGATAACAGAGAGCGTTCAGGGATGAGGGGAAGGCTTCACAGGAAAGGACGTGTAAATCACTAAAAATAACCTTAAGAGCACGAGCACAGGCTCATACTTGAGCAAAGACCCAACCATAAAATTTAGATCACAGAGAATAAAATTGTGTGTAACAGGTTGAAGAGAAAAACTCCAAAATCGATAGCAGTTAACCTTTGATGGATAATTAACAACCTCACAAACAAACAGGGAAAACAAGCGAATAACACCTGAGAGCTTAAAGGAAAAACTTGAGCAATAAACATAGGGGAGGATTTTTTAATGGGGGGGATTACCATAGAATCACTTGACGATATGATGAGACTCAAGCTGAGTTGACTGTCCGTCTTATATTTTGACATCATGGCGAGAGCTGGACGGAGGAGTTTGCACGCCTACAACCTCATCTCCATTATCAAACACCGCCGGTGAATTCCCTCTTTGATTATGCAGGCTTGTACCTGAGCTTCCAATAGATTGGGTGCTCGTAGGAGTCCTTTTAAACTCATTCCATGTTGGGGGTGATGAGGTGGCGGCATGGGTGGCATGAGGTCTGGCCACATGCTCCTCATGTGCCCCTCCATTTGCCAAATCTAACACCTGCCGTAGGGATGCATACGTAGATCATGAATTAGGGATCCATAGCATTTTACAGAGGCTATTGTGGATTATGGAGAGAGATGCATTATTGAATTTAGCAACATAAGATTGAAGAAGACCATTGAGTTGCTTTCAAACCCACTAGTTTATTAGTAAACAACTTAACAATGACATTCAAAACAATTCATGACCATGGCTACAAAATGGATTAGAGATATATATATTATGTTCATTTCTAAGCCAATATCACAGTTATACAAGGTAAATCTATCTAGATGATATATCTATAATGATTACGGTTATGCTCATGAGCTTATACTTGTTGGAGACATTTACCACCATACACACTCATTTTGGTCAAATTGGCCTAGTTAAACCATGATCCTAAGTATTATTGACATTAATTGACATCAGTGGAGCATTAAATGACATCATCCAGTCACACCCACGCCTACCTTCAGTCAAGGAGGATAACTTAGCCTTCTCCTACATTCATGGAGGCTAACTGGAGCACTCCGGGGGTGATTTGAGTGTCATTAATGCACTTTATTGCTAACTGATGGTTACATTCAGTTAAATAAAGCAGTGAAGGCACCTCCTCTCATTAAATTGATTATTTAACGATTAATTAATGAACTGGAGTCAACAGGGGCACCTCCAACCACTTCTGATGTTCAGTTCCACTTCAGTTAACCTCATCGGGGTTAATTGGAGTCATTGAAGCGCTAACACTTGATGGTTGGCTTGCTATGACAATTGTTTGATCTCTTTCAGTTGAGACTCAGTCATATATTGCACTCTGAATTCAGTTAGGGCTCAGTGGAGTCAATTAGGGTTTTGATCAATGGTTGACTTGAGTGTTGACTATGGCTTACATTCAGTGAAGCTAAACTCACTCATTCAATTCGAATGACCTCCTTAGGAATTCAAATTCCTTCTCATTCATGCTTGTAGCATGACATTGTAATGTAATTTCTCATTCTTTGTGTGAATATATAGAGCGACTACTCATTTTGTAGTCCGATTACACCATTTCATGAGTTATTTGTTGATTAATCTTTGATGAGACTGATGTTTAGTCCCTAGATCAATGTGCAATATTAATATGGTATCAGAGTTCACGGCAGGACAAAGCTCTATCTCTCAAAAACAAGCTTTTTGACAGATTTCTGCATGAAAATTGAGCAATAGCTCAAAAATCCAGCACTGCACCAGAAGCCAAGGCTTACCACTTAATACCCCAAGTAAAGAACTTGTCAATCAAGCTTTCTTGATTGACTATGTTAAGTGTGATGAAAGCCTAAAATGTGCAAGCTGTCTGACCTTACATTGCCCTTTATGTTGTGATTTTCAGGTTTTCTACAGGTGAAGCATTCGCTCTAGCAGATCCAGATGGCCTCCTCAGTAGATCTTTTGACTCCATACAATTTCCACTCATGGAAAGGTGACATGGAGATTCAGCTATGCTCTAGAGGACTCTATAGAGTCACCATGGACACTGAAGATGAGCCTGGTTCTGCCATTGAAAAATTAAGATTCTTGAACAAGAAGGATGAAGCCTTCGGTTTCTTGTGCCTCTCTATTTCCCGGGATCTTCTTTTCCACCTTGTGGGATTGAAGACTCCAAAAGAAATATGGGACAAATTGGAAACTCTAAATGGAAAGCAAGATGAATTGAGAGTTTACCAGCTTGGAAATGAATTAATGTCTCTCCAGCCCTCCAATTTCGAGACTCTAAATGATTTCTTCACAAGGTTCAAGCACACTATTTTACTCTTGAATCAATGCAAAGTGGAGAAGGCGGATGATCAGCTCATCCTCGCCATACTCTCCAAACTTGGGGCTGATTATTCAGTTTTTGTTTCTACATTCCGTGTGGGGAAGCTCACAACCCATGGATGGAAGATGCCTACACTTAATGCCTTCATTGAGTCCCTAACAAGTGAACATGACAAGCTTGTCCAGATGGGGATAATCAGATCTTCTCGTGATCAAGACCTCCATGTCTCGGGGCCCAAAGATATGAAGGGTAAAGGTAAGTAGCAGAAGAACCCAAAAACTAAATTTGATGCTCCTAAGCCTAGAGTTGAAAACCAGCAGCATGATGAGTCTTCCGGCTCAAGGAAGAACAAAGGAAAAGGGCACCGTGGCAAGGAAAAAGTCAAGTGTTCATACTGTGGGAAGGGCTTCCACCCTGAACATGCCTACATGAAGAAGAAGCTTGCTGAAGCTACCTCTCTCCTTGAGAGAAATCACATCAATCTTCCAGAAAGCTTTCGGAGGAGAGATCAGCAAGATTGGGAACCACAACATTGTTGTACAGGAATAAACACCCTTGTAATCGAGGATCTGGGGTAACCAACTTACTTATAAAACTTGCAGACAATTAGATTTAAAGTACAGAAAATGAATAGGAAGAAATGTTGAACTCACCCGATTAATGATGGTTGATCCAAGCTTTCTCTTCTCCGGTTTGCTCCACTCCAAAGCTTTCAGGGATGCACCTCCTTCACCTGCAAAGAGCAAATTCTCCAAGTACAATCTTATACATATATATATATATGACAAGTTAGATGAACAATATATACAGTGCTTAACCAAAAATATTCATCAAACCATGATATATGAAAGAGACTCAACACAAAGTTGGAAGAATAATTCTATTTATTAACAATAGTGAATGAGATAAGTGTACAACCCAACGCCTGAAACAAGGACTCCTCTGCAACCAAAGGACTATGAGTTCTGATGCTCCAAAGACTTCTAAAGATATACCACCATCATAACTTTGCTCTCCAAATATGATTGATTAATTTCCTCCCCAAGGCCTCTATTTATACTTTGGGAAATAGAGCAGTTTCGAAGGTTGAGGAGGCTGAGACAGTTGAGATAGTTAATGATTAGGGATCAACAAATATCCATTAATCATGTTTTATTATTTTTAATGTCGAATGGATGTGTATGCGAGTATGAATACTAGCAACCGGCGTATGACACGCAAGATGCTATAAGGGAAACTCGCGTATAGATCTGTAAGCGGGTTGCAGTGACGATACTCGCGTACAGTACGCAGGATGCTGTGGAGATAGTCGCGTATGTACGCGAGTTTCTATGGAAATAGTCGCATACATCAATCAACATATAAAAGGGTAAAAAGGCAAGCTGGTTGGGTAGTGAATGCATCTCCTGTCATGCCCATCTATAGTGTCTAGGCAACCTTCAATCCATAAGTGTCCTTTTGTGTGCCAACATATTAAGTGTCAGCACTCGGATGGAGTAGTGCCATTTGG
This sequence comes from Pseudotsuga menziesii, assembly GCA_001517045.1. Classification (NCBI taxonomy): domain Eukaryota; kingdom Viridiplantae; phylum Streptophyta; class Pinopsida; order Pinales; family Pinaceae; genus Pseudotsuga; species Pseudotsuga menziesii. The sequence continues at coordinate 146,386 of LPNX010352828.1, read as the reverse complement.
GTTGATAACAGATTCCCCCTAATGTGTGAGGTTAGAGGGAAGCGATGGGCGAAATACATTAAAATCATTATCTTTGGAGAACTCAAAAATCCAATGGAGCAGAGGTAGTACCTGAAACAAATACATAATGATGTCATATACAAATTCGTATCTGAGGATGCTATGTTCAATATACTGGAACACTATCTCCTTTACAAATCTTTGAGTACATCATATAGTATGGGTACAAGACCACGTATATTACAAAGGTGGATCGAAGCCATAATATACAATGATGAGTCTTCAAAGATGTGGAAGCTGTGTAAATGAATAGAACATAATATTGTGCAACTTAGTCCATAGATAGGGAACTAAGGTCTTGATATACAATCCCAAGGAACCAGTACAATCCAAGCCATGTGAATAGATATAAGTTGAATTCGAACATGGAGCGGATTCAACAGATTGTCAATCAATAGGTGATAATTGACAACTGAAGCAAAGGAATTCACCAATAATGAAAGTGAATTCTGAGGTACGATCGTCAAAACTCTAGGTCTTCATCATCAAGAAGTGCTGATACGGAACCAAACTGTGATAAGGAAGGCAATAGATCCTCCAACAGATCACAAGAGTGACTAGGAACTGGGTAAAGGAAGGGAGACACAAGTGATAATAGATACAATAATGATGGGATCAGGATATAGATCAGACATTGAGTTAAGTCCTTGAACAGTGAGCACGACAAAAAGATGACCCATGGCAGCTTTTAACTTTATAGATATAACAACTAGACTTGTCTGTCATGTAGGAGACATGATCAGATTCCCCAGGTAAAACTGACAAGAGGAGGAGTAATACACTCAAAGTAATAGCTGAACTGAAAGTGAACACTGAGACATGGGTATCAAAAAAAATAGAGAGTGCCATGTTCAAGGATGACATGCTGCCTCTAATTGAAAACCAAGAGAAAACTTCTTCCTTACCTTCCTTGTTAAATTTTAATGAGTCTAGGAAAATCAACTTGAGTCTCTCTTCATTTTTTAACAAGCTTGAAGAGAAGAGGGAAAATTGCTTGATAGTGTCACTGATTCGTGGAATTAATGAGCCTGAACTAGTACATGCTTAGTCAGTGTTTTCACATTTAGAGAGTCTGAAAACTCCAAAGAAGACTTTAGGGAGGTCCTTTTTCGTCCAATTTAGTCTCCTAAGGCCAGAAAAGTATAAAACATACCCCAAAAGAACTCTCTTAACTTCCATAGAAGAAAAGGTGAACCTTTTTCGTACTTAGTCAGGGAGGTCTGAAAAAGGTTAAATTACCACCTACCCAATGCTCCTTCAAGAGCAGCATATAGCTTGAGTTTTACGAGTGCGAAGGAAAGCAAGATCACTCAGAAAGATCCATTTGAGTATGAGAAACGGGGCTTACAACAATAAACTCGATGCTTTGTTCTTTAGCGTTTAACGAGCATGACAAAGACATAAAGTACACTAGAAATCTTTTTCATGTTTAGGTCCAGAGCATGAAAAAGAGAAAACTAAGCTCATATCGGGTGTTCCTTTTCCGTAAATTTAGTCCCTCAGGTCCAGAAAAGTGATAAACCTATGCCTGAGAATACTCTTCTCAATTCCGTAGAAAAGAGAGTGATCCTTTCTGATGCTATTCCGCATGGTCCGAGAAAGAGATAACCTACCACCAATGCGGATGCCTATTCACATATTCTTAATGAGCTTGAATGGACATGTTAACCCGGCATTCAAGTCTATTTTAAAGAGTCAGACCTGGGCCTAAAGAAAATCCATAAGGGCGGGAAGTCCTATAAAGGGATAGCTTGTAAAAAGAGACCAAATGAGGCTCCATTTGGCGTGAAAATTAGCTAAAAGGATTCCCTTGTACCTAAGATAGTTGCAGCATGAGTATCGAAAGACAACACAGGTTCTAGATGAGGATACTCATGTGAGGAAGGCCCTATCCACATAAGAACAATGGTAAAGACAAGGAGCTAATGGTTAAAAATACCATAGTCCGTGGTTAAAATGTTGATTGCTAAGTTTAATATGGGATAAGTATAGATGCAAAATGCATGTGAAACGATGAAAAACCATCCTATATGAGCAAAAAACACCTTAAAACAATGATAAAGCTGTTACAAGGCAAAAATATGTGGTATTAGTTTGATAAATTATGAACTACAGGAAAAAAACCACTTTGAGAAATATAATTACTATAAATAGTTCAAAAACTTAAATAAAACTCACCATTTTGAATTTTAGCCATAAAAGACAAGTTTTCACCTCTACCTTAAGTCGATTGGTGTGGAAAATCCAGTGGACCAAATCCAATTCCGCAAGTGTCAGGTAAGACTACACCCCAAGCTCTTCAATTTGATCCTAGCAAATTTCAAAATTGAGTCCAAATTTGATATTTTTGAGCGCCCTTAAGCAAGGAATGCTGCGTACACGGGTTCGTTATAGTGAAACTCGTGTACACGCATTCTGTACGTGGGTTGCCCCAAAGGACAGTCGCGAACAGTATGTGACATGCCTAACTAGACAGTCGCATATACTGCGTGAGGGGAAAAAGTAGTGTTTTGGGTCAAAATTTTGAATTTTTTCATGAAACTAAAGGTTTACAATACTTGTTTTACTAGGTTTGAAGATGGTGCATGAGTGGAGGGAGCGTGAGCATGAAGATATGGATCAAGAAGCACTTCAGGATGCCCCCACTGTGAATGTTTTACGTTCAAGTGGGTTGTTAAAGTTCTTTTGTACATCACCTATGCAGGCCAATGTCTGCCTACTAGAGTTCATCATAAATTACTGGGATCATTATTTGGGCATGTTTGACCTTCAGGGTGAGTCCTTGGAGATTACTTCAGAAGATATCGATTTCATTGCTCTTCTGTCACGACGGGGAGCTCCAATCAACTTGGAGGGCACTGACAGAGGCGGTGATCCTCTAAGTGTCCCAAACTATATTGAAATATACTGCGCACCAGGTACCCAAAAGAGAGGGAGTTACATCCCTATTGTACACATACGTGATCTTCCTCTGCAGGTATTGACAAGTACCATAGTGAGGGTTGCAGGATCATCTTCTCTTAATCTTCCTACACGGAACTAGATGAGGTTAGCAGTGGTTTGCATGGAGGGGGCCCTATATGATTGGTGCTTGGGAGTGATCCCGATTTTGAGAAAACAACTCTCTGACTGCAAGAGAGGAAGGAGGAAGAACTTTGGATATTCTAGTATACTAGTAGCCTTCTTCTTCTTCGAGAGCGTCGGGATTGAGCCCTACAGTACCCCTACCAGTTCGTTCTCCTCATCAGCCTAAGATGAGTAGATGGGGAGATATCTTCCTCTGCCAAGGAGGAGGTGGCTAAGTGTAGAGTGTATATGATGATGACTTCTAATTTTGGTGGGAACGACAGTTACCAGCAATGGAGTAGTTTCCATATGCTGGGATGGATTTCTGTGGTGATCCAGACCTTGTCCTCCCTCCAGGAGGAGCATGGGGAGAGCTAGGTAATTTTTATTTTCAAATTTTCAAATTTTTATGAATTTTAAAATAAGGGATATATACATATGTATAAGAGTTCTAATCCTATAAACATGTCAAAATGCAGATATTGGACCAGTCCGCCCTGAAGGACATCCACGCATGTATGTGGGTCCTGTCTTAGGAGAAGACCAAGGGCTTATTAGGGTTCTTGAGGGGAATTTGGCCAGGCTTACCCAGAGAGTACCCACCTTGTGGATTGAGCATATCCCAGCCATCATGCAGGAGTTTGTGGTTGGTGTACCACCTGTCAGGATATGCCTTTTGAGGTGGGTAGCCAGAGCAGTTTTAGTATACAGAGATGCTGTTGAGGCTGCTGAAGCTGAGGAGGCTGAAGAAGCCAGCATACAGGGAGACCGAGGGGACTAAGGTGGTCCAGCTGACCAGGGTGGTCCAGCTTAGATCTAGGGAATTCGATGGACTATGATCCATATTTTGTATATTTTTGTATATTATACAGTTATGACTGGATATGAGGATCAGAGACTCGACCTATCTATGGACAGATATTCACACACACACACACACATATATATTGTCCGTTTATTTACAAATGTTTTTATGTGTATGTTGTATATTATGAAATATGTGTTAAATGCCAATCCAAAATGTAATTAGCGTATGCATCAGTTAATGAATTCTGATTTCTTGGAATGTGATTGAATGTAATGAATTCAAATTTTCTTTCCAATAATCTAACTTGCATAAACTGACGCAATAGAATAGGTTTTTGCACCTGATAAGCTCGATTGAGTTGGGAAACCACCAGTTGAGAGTCCAGTCGGACTTTCAGCTGAATGATACCATGTGACAAAGCATCCCATAGAAGCTCAATCACAACCCTATACTCAGTGACATTATTAGAAGCAAGAGCTAAGCATGCGCCTCCTGAGGCAACTAATTATCTTGAGGGAGAATAAATGACCCGTGAAACCTACGTACCTCTCGGAAGATGGTATAAAAACACAAAGCAACAAACTAGTGTACATAAAAATACATACAATAAAATACAAAAAAAAGTGCTAAGCATAAGCATAGTACTTTTTTAGGTAGAGCCCATTTCTAGGCTCAGGCAGCTTATTCCCATCAAAATCAATTAACTCATATGCGCCCTTCTTTAAGACCTTCGACACGACATAAGGCCCTAACCACATGGCCTTGAATTTTCTTGCCCCCAGGGGTTCTTTGTCTTGGTCCAAGAGCAAAACAAGTTCCCTCTGAAAGAAAATTTGACGCTTGACCGACTTATCATATTGGATTTTGACCCTATTTTTGTGAGCTTGATTTGCTGTCAGTGCATCTCTACGTTGCTCATCAAGATGTTCTAAATGTACTAGACGTTCTTCAAGCTTCGTCGTATCATGTAACACATGAATAGCTATTTTCAAGGACGAGATTTCACATTCAACCGGGGTAACGGCTTCCACTCCATGAATGAGTTGGAAGGGCGAGAAACCCGTAGCAGTTTTTACATTAGTTCGATATGCCCAAAGTGCGGGATATAGCATGATATGCCAGTCAGAATGGGCTGCATCAATAGTACGTTTGAGGATAGTCTTCAAAGTTTTGTTAACAGCCTCGACTTGACCATTTGTTTGAGGATAGTACGAAGATGAATGTTCTTGTCTGAATCCCAGCATAGTGGTCAGTTCTATCATCATGCTATTTTGAAAATGACTGCCATGGTCAGTGACAATCACCTTGGGTATGCCAAACCGTGCTATAATTTGATTGAACACGAAGAAAGCAGCGGTTTCTCCATCTGCTTTCAAGGTGGGCATTGCCTCTGCCCATTTCGTAAAATAGTCCACAGTGACAATGATATATTTGTGCCCCCCAGCCGAGGCTGGGTTGCATGTCACGTTATCAATCCCCCACTTCATGAAGGGGCCCACCGAAACAACGGGAAATAATGGAGCGGGATGTGACCGCATTTTTCTGGTGTAAAGCTGACTGGGATGACAGTGCTTCATCGCTTCCACACAATCCTTGAAGTTCATGGGCCAGAAATAACCGGCACGTAGTATCTTCTGGGCCGTTGCTAACCCAGATAAATGACCCCCACATGCTCCACTATGGGAATCATTCAGGAAAATCTCCGCTTCCTCATGGGTAAGACATCGACGCAAAATAGAATCCAACCCTCTATGATATAAAGTATCTCCTATGATGAGGTAGTTCTTAGCATGAAGGCGTAATTTACGTCGTTCCCCCCGTGAGGAAGTTGCAGGATACTTCAAAGTCTGGAGATATATAAGTATGTATCCATACCAGGGGTCAGAGGTGGATATCAAGAAGATATGCTCATCTGGGAATGAGTCTTCTTCAATGACTACATCTTCTTCTGTTGGAAATTCTGCTATAAGCTCAGCAAAAACTAAGGATTTTTTAGACTTAGCGGACTGGAAATCCAAGTCAAACTCTTGGAGAATAACTATGCATTTGTTGATTTTGCCTCTAACAATCCGTCGGGACAAAACACATTGAAAAGGATTAACATCCGCCACTACTGTTGTAGTCCTTAGTAAGATGTAGTGACGTAATCTCTGAACAACATAGACAGCTGCTAAGGCCAATTTCTTGACGTGGGAGTACCTGAGTTCTGGTCCGGCTAAAGCATGGCTAAGATAGTAAACGACATGCTCATGGAGCTTATCATCTTCCTCGACTAGGACTACCCCAATGGTCGACTCGGACGCAGCCAGATACAATATAAAATCCCTACAGTAATCTGGCGGACGCAGTAAAGGTGCCGAAAACAAATATTTTTTCAATGCCTCGAAAGCGAGTTGTGCAGTTTGATCCCATACAAATGGGGTGTCCTGTTTCAGCAGGCGCATGAAACCCTTGGTAATCTTGGCATAGTTTACAATGAAACGTCGGAGAAAATTGGACTTTCCCTGTAGGCTCTGAAGTTACCTGATAGAACGAGGAGGAGGCAAATTTACAATGGCCTCTACTTTTAATGGATCCACTTGAATGCCTGTATTAGAGATAATGAATCCAAGCAATCTCCCTGACTTGACACAGAACATGCGCTTGTGGGGATTCAAGCGGATCTTATAGTATCTACATTGTTCAAAGATTAGATGCAAGTGATCTGGATGATCGATTCTTTTACGAGAATGCGCAGGCAGATCATCAAGGTAAGGTTCAACAATGGCTCTTTTATGTGAATGCGCAGTCAGATCATCAAGTTAAGGTTCAACAATGGCTCTTTTACGAGAATGCGCAGGCAGATCATCAAGGTAAGGTTCAACAATGGGTTTGATATCATGGAAGGCAAAGTTCATCGCCCGTTGAAAGTTTGCCCCAACATTTTTCAATCCGAAGGGAATCTTTTTATACGTGAAGGTACCCCAAGGACAAATGAAAGCAGTTTTATGTTGGTCTTCCGGTTTTATTTGAATTTGATTGTATCCAGAGAAACCATCCATAAACGAGAACACTTCACTTCCCGTGCAAGCATCTATAATTTGGTCTATAAATTGCGTGGGATAGTTGTCCTTAGGATAGGATTTATTCAAATCTCTGAAGTCAGTACAGACGCGTATGGTCCCTTGCTTCTTATCAACAAGAAATGGGTTAGACACCCATTCGTCACAGCTACGGGATAAATAAAACCAACTATCAACAGTTTTTCAACTTTAGCCTTCACAGCCACCGCTTTACGCGGGTTAACAAGTCTTAAATTTTGTCGAACAGGTTTAGCGTTAGGGTATGTTCGGATCTCATGCTCAACTATCGATGGATCAATGCCTGGCATCTCCTCATATGACCAGGCAAAAACGTCGCAGAACTCCCTGAACAAGGACGTATATATTGCAATCTCCTCAGGAGAGCAGTTTGCACCGATATGTATATTTTCCATGACATCAGGATTTACAGAGATGTTGATAGGGATAGTAGCAAAAATATTTTCCATATTCCCCTCAGTAAACATTCCTTCCCTTGGTAAGGGATTGATGGGTGTATCAACATCATCTGTCAGTCTCATATGAAACTCTTGATTCTCTATCCTGCTTAGCTCTGGAAGAAAATAGGATTGATGATGAAGATCTTTGTAGATCTTATCACGTCTGCACATGGCTTCCAGAATGGCTTCATCAGATGGTAAAACCATATCTAAACAATCCATAGAATGTGAAGAGTTTTCTACCCAAGAAGGCAAATAGACTTCTTCCAGGTCCTCTGAGATTGTGAAAGGGTCTAGAATGGGGTCAACAGTCGTTTGAGTGATAGCTTGGTAAGCCACTTCCACTGCCGATAAGGGCACTTCTGGTTCATGAGGGGAAGGGAGAACCCAAGGATCAGTCCTATCAACAATAGTGGCTATGGACTTCCCCACACTAGTAGAACCTATATAGTTAATCGGGGTTGGAAGATCAACTGTGCCCATCAGTGATGCGTACATTCCAGCCCCCAAGCTCTGTGCAACAGGTTTGACCTGATCAACTAATGGCACAGCGGACTCATTAGACTCCATGCGGCCTTTTTGAGTAAAATCGAGTTGGTCAACAGTAACCAACTTCCCTTCGTGTGGAAATACTACCACCCAAAAGACGGCTGACGCAATAGCGGACATGGCATAAGTCCAGCTTCTTCCTAAAAGCAAATTATAGTCCAAAGGTGCATCAATCACTTCCACCTCAACAGAAACCGCTTTCCTTGCCAGCTTAATTTCAAAAGCCGGTAGGATACCATGCGGACGGAATGACCTTCTGTCGAAAGCAGTAGGCAGAGTGTTTGACGGGACCATCTCTGGGGATCCGAGAGCTTTCCAACATGACAAGGACATAACGCACGTAGAAGCACCCTCATCAACAACTGCCCTTCCAATGGTCTTTCCACCATGGATGACATCTATTGATAAGGCTACATGGTAAGGTAGGCGAATTTTAACATCAGACAAGTGAAATTTCACCATGAGACTCGACGAGTCCATACTACCTAAGGCTGCTAAGAGTGCATTCCACTGGGTAGGACAGCTCTGTAACACCTCTAAAGCTGACATTGCACAAAGGGTTTAGGATAAGTCTTCAGCCACGGAGTAGTTTGAAGCAACTATAGCATTAGGGTTATGCAAGGTCTTCTTAAAGACACCTTTCGGTATCCTAGGCATAGTTTCAACAGGCTTCTCGATCGTGAGAGGGTTAGAAGTTTCACCTATAGACTTACCCTTCTCAGAGGTCTCTTTTTCATAGTTTTTGTTCCTGGTATGTTGCAAAGTCGAAGATCGAACCATGTTGATATAATTGGGGTCAGGGGCATTTGGAGTGCCCCCTGCTACATTAGAAGCTGAAGCTGAATTCTTTCCTTTGGGAAAAGGATCCTTCAGGACAGCAGGTTGTTGAGCTTTTAGTAGCTTCTGGGATTGTTCCATAAGGGGACAAAGGTGAGTGAGGTGATCCTCATGGCACAACTTACATGAGAATTTCCCCTTTTTCTTTTCTTTCTTGCCCCAATCAGCATTATTCACGGGTTTCTGCTTGTTTTGATTTCCCTCCCCTTTCTATCCTCTCTTCTTCTTTCCACCGGACTATTGATTGCCCTTCTGAGAGGTCTGTGCAAAAACATTTTCATTTTGGGGTGAGGGGGCAGCCTTTTCTGCCTCCGCCGTAGAATGTTTGATGGACAACTGATGGAGCTGTTTGGCCAAAGATTCTACAGTGGGAGAGTTTACGGACCCAACCACACCATCGGCATGGGGTCCAGGCTTAGGTTTCTCTGCATCATGGGTAGGCCTTGGTGCCTTAGAGATAATCTCATACAAGATCCTAGATTGAGAATAAATCAAATCCAATTGCTGGCCCCTGAGGATAGCTTCTTCCTCATTGGTCACTCCTAAAGTAGATACGTCCTTAGATATATAAGGCAATAATGATTTAAGGAGCCATTCTAGTAAGAACTTAGGAGCAATAGTGGCTTTAATAAGGCTCTTTCACCTCCTCCACTCTTGGATGTGATCCGAGATGTGGTTAGCCTTGTTCTTCCTGAAGGTAGATAACAAGTCCATTCCAAAATTGTATCGGACTGGAAGCTGAAAGTGGCTAAGGAATGCACTAGCCAAGTCCCACAAACTACTGAATGCAGCACAAGGCAACTCAATGTACCATTTTGCTGCAGTACTTGTTAAGGTTCTTTGAAACAACCTCTACCTGACTGAATCTTCATTCCGCGAATTAGAAGAACACCATAAATGAAATGTGGTGGCATGAGCTCCAAGATCTTCACCAACTTTGCCTTTGAATTTTGGGATATTTGATTTCAATTTGGTGGGAACAGGTGGCCACGAGGGGTCATGCCTCACCGGGTCGTTCATCAATTTAGACAAATCTAGAAAGTTTAGTGTTGCCAAGAAAGGAAGCTTAGGTTGAATCGGATCACTAAAAGTGCCAGTATGGGGATTAGAGGGACTTGCCCCCAAATTCCCATATGTAAAGGTGGGGTTGCCCCCTGCCACCGGTTACGAAGTGGATGGATTACTTTGAAACGGATTCCATCTGTAAACCATAGGATTATGGGTGGGAGGTGCAGTATAAGAGGTTCGGGCTGCCCCAGTCAAAACTGGGGTTTGAAAAACAAGAGCGGGTATCCCTCCGCTAAACAACAAAAATGGAGAGCTTGTGAACGAGGCCGAGACCGAAGTTTGAAAACCTTGCCTGTAAGAGGTAGTTTTTCCAAACTCCTACATAAGAAGGTGATGGCCCTACGTATGGAGTGGATGGGGGGATATGCCCCCCATTCCAAGGAAATCCTTGGACAAAAGTCAAGGATCCTACCGGACCACTCTAGGCAGTGTGTGCAAAGGAGGAAGGAACAGTAGGTATACTAGGAATCCCAGTAACCATGCCACCAGAAGCACCTGCTAGGTTTTTGGGAACCGGTGGTTGAACCACTCGGCTCGCTGGACTTAGGGGCATAGTAGGTATACTAGATCTAGGGGTACCTACCGGGGGAGATAGTACCCCTTCAGCCTAAGTGGCTGAGGTGGAAACAAAAGAGATTTCTCCTATAGTAGACATAATCCTGCCCACAGGGACACCAAACACGGGTGGATCAAAAGGACGAACCCGGACGATCACAGGATCGTTTAAGTCAGTCAAGGGTGTATTAAAATTCTTTGCAAACTCTTCAACCTGCAAGTATTCTATCTCAACTGTATTAAAATCAAAATGGCTAGCCCTAAGTTCTGGTTCACCCAGAACTTCACTTACTCCTATTGGTTCAAATGAACCGTCTGTGTCCAATCTTTGCCTTTGAGGTGACAGTGGAGGTTCCAATGTGATGAGAGGAGGAAGGTTTTGTAACCTTCATGACCTTCTAATAGGTTGGTCCTCCATGATTGTAAATTTGAAAATTCAAACCCTAAATTTGGCTAAACACAGACAAACCACAAAGCAATCACTACGAAAATTCCTAAAGTCTCAACAATTAGCAGGGGTAAAAGATATGCTTTCTCGAAGAAAGCTGAAGAACAATTACTTGGCGTCCTTGAAGAGGTTCTTAGGCACAAGCGGAGGAATCACCCACCGCCCTCCTACACTTTCAACAAGGGTTACCTTCCAAGCCCGTCCAAGGTGAACCAGAAATAGCCTTCCGATTTACCTATGTATGAATCCTAGATGTCAAGATACTAGAGGCTACCTTAACTATACCAACAGTTTGGGGGGACAGTCGCAAGCCTGACTTGTACGCATGGGCAGGGTAGCTGAGCTCGAAACTCTGTCTAGGAAAAAATCCCCAGATGCGTAAAAGTCCTGATTTACGTTTCGATAAGGAATCAGAGGGTTATCTCCTTTGTCCAATGCCTCCATGCGGCCTCGTTCTTGATTCTCGTTTGAGAGGAGCTTCCCAGATACTATCGATAAATATAAGGATTTACCTATCGATTGGACCACTATGTCTGAATTTCAAAACTTATGGGAAGTTTACACTTCCTAGCCCACAAGTCTAGTCTAAGCTAGTGGGTGTATGGCCCTAAAAAATAAAAATTACTAATAGATTTTAATTATTGCGTTCATTTTAAGGGCTATTTTTTACTTAGAAGGCAAGTGGAGTGAAATACTATGATGTTTTTGACTCAATAAGAAATGTATCAAGATGGTGTATGTTTCCAAAGCAAAAACTATCACTACTAAAACATACTTCTTTTTCTTCTTTTTGTAAATATAAATTGATGAAAATGTAACGATGAAGAGAATACTAAGACTATATTTTTGTAGTTTTTTGAGATTATATTTAAAAAACTGAAAGTAAAACTACTCTATGCAAAATCAAATGCAAAAGCTTCTAAATGTTTTCTTTTCACTTTTTAAAAATGCTCAAAGACTACTATGCACCTAAATGCACAAAAATTGAGTATGCTTGAATTAAACAAAATGTATAAAGTAAGCAAAGTGAAGTAATCAGATTAATAAGACCAAGGATCAACCACCTAAGGAAGACTTGGAAGCCTAGCTTGAGCAGATACAATGTAAGGAAAACACTGAGATCACACAGAGGCAAGTGGCAAACCAATCACTATCCGAAAATAGAATGGGATAAACAGTGTCTAGAACCCCGATCACTGATTTAGACAACCGACACTTGAACCTATAACCCAAACAGGCAAATCCACTTCAAGTTGCAAACAGAAAGATAATCCAAACAATAAGAACTCAAGGGCTTCACAAGAAAGCGGAAGGTGTGGCTAACAAGGTCATCAAACTCATAGTGTAATGCTTATAAGGAAGACCAACCAACAAATTTTTTTTAAAGAGGGACAGGGACAAGCAAATCCTAACCCAAAAATTTGAATACTCATACTTGTACGTGACTGTGTACAAGGGCAACCCGTGTAATGTACGCGTCTGTCCTATAGAGCAACCCACATATGAAGGCCTCTGTACGCGACTGTATGCAAGAGCAACCTGCGTACAGGTACAAAATTTTCTAATAAAAAGAAATTTTTTCAAGGTCTTCAAACACTACCCTAAGCATGAACCAAGATAGGAGACCACAAATAGAATCAAGGAAAAGACTGGGCAACGGTCAACAGAAATAACCCACAGCAGTCTGGGCTCCCCAGTGGAGTCGCCAATTTTGTTGTACAGGAATAAACACCCTTGTAACTGAGGGTTTGAGGTTACCAAATTAATTCTAAAACTTGCAGACAATCAACTTTAAAGTACAGAAAAGGAATAGGAAGAAATGTTGAACTCACCCGATTAACGACGGTTGATCCAAGCTTTCTCTTCTCCGCTCTGCTCCTCTCCAAAGCTTTCAGGGATGCACCTCCTTCACCTGCAAAGAGCAAATTCTCCAAGTACAATCTTATACATATATATATGACAAGTTAGATGAACAATATATAGAGTGCTTAATGAAAAATATTCATCAAACCATGATATATGAAAGAGACTCAACACAAAGTTGGAAGAATAATTCTCTTTATTAACAATAGTGAATGAGATAAGTGTACAACCCAACCCCTAAAACAATGACTTCTCTGCAACCAAAGAACTATGAGTTACACTGCTCCAAAGACTTCTGAAGATATACCACTAGCATAACTTTGCTCTCCAAATATGGTTGATTAATGCCCTCCCCAAGGCCTCTATTTATACTTTGGGAAATAGAGCAGTTTCGAAGGTTGAGGAGGTTGAGACAGTTGAGATAGTTAATGATTAGGGCTCAACATATCTCCATTAATCGTGTTTTATTATTTTTAATGTCGAATGGATGTGTACACAAGTATGAATACTAGAAGCCCACATATGAAATGCAAGATGCTATAAGGGAAACTTGCGTACAGATCTGTACGCGGGTTGCAATGATGATACTCGCGTACGTACGCGGGATGCTATGGAGATAGTCACGTATGTATGCGAGTTGCTGTGGAAATAGTCGTGTACAACAATCAACATATAAAAGGGTAAAAAGGAAAGCTGGTTGGGTAGTGAATGCTTCTCCTATCATGCCCATCTATAGTGTCTAGGCAACCTTCAATCCATAAGTGTATTTTTGTGTGCCAACATATGAAGTGTGGGCACTCAGATGGAGAAGTGCCATTTGAGTTGATAACAAGCATGAAAAAGGTCATGCCCTCATGGCAAGGACTTTGAATTCCAAAGCACTCTTGATTGATTCTAGAGCTACGAACCACATGATGGCTAAAAGAGACTCCTTTTCATCCTTGGAGACCGAAAAATCCATCCCCATCCACATGGGAGATGACTCCACCATCATTTCAAAAGGACAAGGTACTGTTGATCTTGAAAATGTTTTTTTTTTCAAATGTGTTGTATGTACCATCTCTGGAATCAAATCTCCTTAGTGTCTATCGGATGACACATACTAGAGTGCCTAAGAGAGTTTCTTTCAGCCCAAATGATGTTGAGATATCAGAGCTTGCATCTAGGAAACTCATTGCTAAAGGTCTTGCAAACCATCATGCAAGAGCCTATGAGTTCTCCCACTTTGTGCCGGATGCAAAGCTCACCGCTCTGCTAACTCATGGAAATGAGGTTAGTAGGTTGTGGCATGAAAGGTTTGGCCATCTAAAGTTCAAATATTTGTAGCAATTACAAAAAAACTCCATGGTTGAAGGTCTCCCGGTCATCAAGGCAACCACGAGAATTTGCAAGGGCTGTGTGATTGGAAAACACCCTGAGCACAAGTTTGATCGGGGGAAGGCAAACCGAGCTACATGCATATTGGGGCTGATACATTCTGATATCAGCGGTCCAATTCCTATCACATGCATGAATGGATCAAGGTATATTCTTACTTTTATTGATGATTTTTCAAGGTACACATGGGTTTTCTTTCTCAAAAAGAAGTTTGAAGTATGTGAAATTTTTTCTAAATTAAAGGCCTTGATCGAAAATGCCTCTGGGATTAACATCAAGATCTTGAGATATGATAATGGAGGGGAGTATGTCAGTAATGAGTTTCTGCACATATGCTCCCAAAGTGGTATTTAGGTCCAACATTCAATTCCCTACACTCCCCAGCAGAACGCAGTAGCGGAAAGGAAGAATCAGTCTCTCAAGGAGATGACCACCTGTATGTTGGAATCCAAGAAGCGTGCTGCAAATTTGTGGGCTGAGGCCATGCATGCTGCAGAATAAATTTAGAACAGGGTGCCACACTCATATGTGAAAGGTAATACCCCTTTGGACACAAGCCGGATGTGTCGAACCTGCGTGTGTTTGGGTCCACTGCATGGGCCCGGATTCCACTTGATAAAAGAAGGGCTTTGAAACCGCAAAGCATAGAATGTCTGTTTATTAGGTATCCTAATGAATCTAAAAGTTTTAAGCTGCTAGATATCAAAATGAAACAAATCATCATCGAGAGAAGTTTCAAGTTCGATGAGCCTCTTCAGGAGGTGGAACTAGTGAAGGAGAAAACTGTTGAAATTCCTTCCTATTCTACTGAATATTTGGATGATGAAATTGGGGGTGATGACCCTGATTTGGATCCTCTAATTTCTGATATTAGTGTGCATCAATCATAATATGCTGAATTAGAACCTGAAGTGCAAAATCATCTTCCCACATGGGACCGACAAACACTCTCCTTCGCAGGAGATAACATTGGTAATCTGGATGATCCAAGGAGAACCTGGTCTGATTTCCAAAGAGCAGGTATTGTGCTCTCTTGTCCTGATAATTTGCTGTATGAAACTTGCTATTTGATGATTATTTCAGATCCAAAATCCTACTACCATGCTCGGAAGGATCCGATATGGCAAGTTGCCATGGATGAAGAGATGAATTCTCTTCAGAAAAACACTACTTGGGAGCTAGTTTCTCTTCCTCCGGGAAGGAAATTGGTTCAATGCAAGTGGGTGTTTCAGACCAAGGTTGCTGCTGATGGAAGCACCTAAAAATATAAGGCAAGGCTGGTGGCAAAAGGCTTCTCTCAGGTCCAAGGTGTGGACTACCATGAGACCTTTGCACTGGTTGCAAAAATGGACTCCATCTGCCTTGTTTTGGCAATGTCAGCATCCAAGCACTGGGAAGTGCATCACATGGATGTTAAGTCAGCTTTTCTGCATGGAGATATTCATGAGGAGATATACATAAAGAATATTTAGGGCTACATCACTGATCCATCTTTGGTTTACAAGCTAAAGAAGTCACTATGCGGGTTAAAACAGGCCCCAAGAGAGTGGTATTCCAAGATGGATGCCTTCATTCTCTCAGAAAACTTCCAAAGGTGTAGATCAAATCCAAATGTGTATTTACAATAGTATAATGGTAATATAATTATCATTTTTTTATATGTTGATGACTTACTGATCACAGGTAGCACAGTTGCCTCCATTTCAGCCATCAAAACTGCTCTCCACAATGCCTTTGAAATGAGTGATTTGGGGCTCCTAAAACAATTTTTGGGGCTTGAAATTGAGCAAAATTCTGATGGGATTATGGTCACTCAATCCAAATACATTTCAGACCTATTATTCAAGTTTAACATGGATGATTGTAGGCCTGCACCATTCCCTTTCCTTTTAGGGATCAACCTTGAAGAAGGAAAAAGCACACCTCCCATGGACTGCACTATCTATCGACAGCTGATTGGTAGCTTGTTGTACTTGACACATTCTCAGCCTGATATCTATTATGCCATGAATGCTATATCAAGATATATGCAGTAGCCTCATGATATTCATTGGAAGGCAGCTAAGAGGATTCGCCAGTATATTCACTATGCTGCAGACTCCAAGCTAGAGCTGGTTGGATACACAGATTCCGATTGGGTGGGTGATTCTATTGATCGAAAGTCTACTTCTGGATATGTATTCATGTTTGGTGGTGGCCCCATTTGCTGGTCTAGAAAAAATCAGACTGCCATAGCACTATCTTCATCAGAGGCCGAGTATCGAGGAGCGGTGAATGCTTGCATCGAAGCAGTTTAGTTGCAAGGCATTCTTTCAGAGTTTGATATTGGTAGTACTTTGTCCACTGTCCTCTTTTGTGACAATCAAAGTGCTATTAATATTTCCATAGATCCAGTTACCAGGCATAGGACCAAGCATGTAGAGATCCACATGCACTATATCAGGGAGCTAGTGCATGACATGACCATCATTCTGGAATACTGCCTGACTGATGAGCAGATTGCAGACATCTTCACCAAGAGCTTTTCAGAAAAGAAGTTCACTTACCTTCGTTCATTGTTGGGGGTGAGTTCATCAGGGTGATTCAGACTACTTTCATTGTCCAGCTTAAGGGGGGGTTTTTCCCACTGGATTTTTCCTCTTTTCCTCACTTAGTTTGTTTTTGAGCATTGTTTCAGTTTCAACATTGTACAGGGTGACCTATGGCCTTAGTTGCCGGGGCCCTAGAATTTTTATGCATTTATGTTTTCTAACTCCTCCTGAGTATAGCTTAAGGGGGGGTGTTGGAGACATTTACCACCATACACACTCATTTTGGTCAAGTTGGCCTAGTTAAACCACTATCCTAAGTATTATTGACATTAATTGACATCAATGGAGCATTAAATGACATCATCCAGTCACACCCATGCCTACCTTTAGTCAAGGAGGCTAACTTAGCCTTCTCCTACATTCAGGGAGGCTAACTGGAGCACTCTGGGGGTGATTTGAGTGTCATTAATGCACTTTATTGCTAATTGATGGTTACAATCAGTTAAACAGAGCAGTGGAGGCACCTCCTCTCATTAAATTGATTATTTAATGATTAATTAATGAACTGGAGTCAATAGGGGCGCCTCCAACCACTTCTGATGTTCAGTTCCACTTCAGTTAACCTCATCAGGGTTCATTGGAGTCATTGAAGCACTAGAACTTGATGGTTGGCTTGCTATGACATGTGTCTGATCTCTTTCAGTTGAGACTCAGTCATTTATTGCACTCCAACTTCAGTTAGGGCTCAGTGAAGTCAATTAGGGTTTTGATCAGTGGTTAACTTCAGTGTTGAATATGGCTTACATTCAGTTAAGCTAGACTCACTCATTCAATTCGAATGACCTCCTTAGGAATTCAAATTGCTTCTCATTCATGCTTGTAACATGACATTGTAATGTAATTTCTCATTATTTGTGTGAATATACAGAGCAACTACTCATTCTGTAGTCCGATTACACCATTTCATGAGTTATTTGTTGATTAATCTTTGATGAGACTGATGTTTAGTCCCTAGATCAATGTGCAAGATTAACAATACTCGTATTAAAGCTTATCCCTATTTTAACATGCTATTAATTATTACAAATGTAAGCTCAGTGTTCCAACCTAATAGCCACTTTAGTTATGATGATACTAATAAGGCATAATGAATAATGAGCTTTTATGTTTGATTAGAGAGATTACATAATGTAAAAAATATTAGTGACATAGTTAATCAAACTACTAGCTTTATTACTATTCATATTAGAAATATATCAACTTATGATTAATACGTATCAAGCGAAGCTCTTTAGATTGAATGAGTGGTGTAATAGAACTAATAGATCGAGTATTATATACTGCTTAGAGTGTAAAGTTGAATGTTAAATGTAGTAAATCCATGGTATTATATGGATATTTTTTACTGATAAAGTTGAAACCAAGGTATGGAAAGGTTACTCTTACTTAGCTTCTACCAAAGACAATGCTCTTATATCATCGACTTTATTGGAGATTACTAGTATTATATCACTCTTAGTATAAGCATTGAACCATTACCACTACAGTGATCACATACAAAATAGGTAAACATAAGCGGTTAGAAGTATGATACATATTTGTGTTTCATTCTTCCAATTCATCCAAGTGGTGTATAACACTACTAGCATTTGTTTTCACTATTTTGATAACATATTCTATCGACGGTTTGTCCTCCTTTCTCTCCAAGCAAAATCTCATCATATATTTATCGTGTTCGACCTCGTCGTGCAACAACCTAGCCAGTTGGATCATGGTGTCCAGATCTCTGTTAACTATATAAGCTGCCTTTGTTGCTGCATCAAGTTGTGAAGTTGTAGGTTGAAGGAAAAATCAAGGATTTAGTATATATTACTGACAATGTATAGCTTTTCAAAATAGGAATACTCCGTTTGAGAAATTTAAGATTTTTACCAAGCTTTTCTCGATTAAGTTCCAGTTGATGCTGTAAATATCTGTATTATTCTTTAAATTTATGGAAATGTTGTTTTGACGGAGCATCGAACGGATTTTCCATTTAGACAAAGAGGATAAACTCATGAATTATAAAACAATGTTGATCTTCTGAAAAGTTTCCTGAAAACGACACTTTTTCTAGAACATTATGGACACTGCAGTAATTACTCAGTTTGGATTGCTCGATGTTTTCCAAAATAATGCTACACACTTTGGAGGCATTTACGCTTTCATTTAATTAATCCCAAAGGAGATTGTGGTAACTGTCGATTTCTTAATTTTCGAACCATTTCCTTGTTTGGTTCGAGGAGACGCCCAACAAGACTTCTGTAGGAGGGAAGACGAGAGGGGGTTGTGCTCTCCCTGTATCCTTCCTCTAGATTACCAGTAATGGTTTGGCGTCAACTCCAGAAGGAGTGGTATGATTCTTTTTTGAAAACTTTTGCATACTATTCAAATAAATCCATGAAAATATTCTCTTTAGGTTGTTTGTTGAGAGAATTCGACCTTGATCCTGCCAACTGTGTCCATAAATTATATGTCTTACAGAAGCGGTCTGCAAAAATCCTTTCATCCTCGATGAACTTATTGTCAATCAAAAATATAATGACCAATATGTGTACCTAGTCAATGAAGTGGGACCCTAACAGTGGGGAAGGTGGTTTTCACCCAGCCCACCAGAGGTCAATTCCCACCGAGACATGGTCTGCTGTGATAAGGCTCAAAGGGTAGGCACCCCTTGTCGGGATTGGAGTCGGGACGTCTCGGCCCTTGCTGAGTCACAAGTTTCTGGTATATTCTGGCTTGCGGGCTGTCGGTTTATACCACGGAGGTTATAGTGGCAGCCGACGGATTTGATCCTGGGTCTGGCCCAGACAATTGCGACGAGTTACCGATTCCTCTATCCAAAAAAAAATATGTGTACCTTGAAAAATGAATTCGTTAGATACATGGATTACCTCAGCACGCCGCCACCTTATGGGCACCGAATTCCAAGAAATACGTCATCCTTTACAACCAATCAAAGTTCAAATAATAAGTTTTAATTTTTAATTTTTATTTAATAAATGAAAAATTCAAAACTTATAAAACTTTAGACTTTGTTAATATTAGATTAACTTAGGGTATAAATTAATGCTTCAGACTGATTACTATATATCCCGCTGTGTGAGACATAGTAAAGTAAGATATCCGTAATGTGGTAACTCCATTCATTATTGACCTGATACATAACATTTTTGTTATTGATAACTTTGGAAAACTTATACACACATAGACACTTTATGGAATTTCTCTCCATTTTTGTATGAGAACCAATCTTCTCATTGTTGGGGTTTCCACACTTATTAAAAAAATGCAAGACATGTTGCTCAAATCACTAGCTCGGTATTAGATATCTCTTGCTCTAGGTAAAATTCTTAATATTTGCAATTCATTGGTAGTTTAGGATGAAGGTAAAGTTGGTTAATAAATTCATGTTACTTGTGAGGTACAACAATTGTTAGGAAACCATAAATTTAGAGTTGTAAGTTCTATAGATGGTTTGGTGAGAGGAATGAGAATGATTGATGTGGGAGCTCCTCCAAGTGCTGCAATTGGTGGATCTCTCTTAGACAAAATTTCAATGTTCTTAGAGAATCTATTGATAATTTGGGTACTATAGATACTCATATAACATCTCAAATTCATAAACTTGCTCCCACCTTTATAAAGTTGGATATAAAATTATGCATCTTCAAAATATCCATTAAAGTTGTAGGTATTTCATCTCCTTGCCACTGTGGAGGAAAGATCAATTTTTTTGGACAAGTTGGAGTGTATAAAGTAATTCTTGTTATGGAGTTGATCAACAACATTTCTAAGGCTCACAGAGGCATATAATGTGTATTTGTAGGGTTAGGAGAACAATTCCATGAAGCGAATGATATTTGCAAGGAAATGAAAGAATCAACAATACATATCATAATGACAAGTAGTTTTGGTCTATGGTCAAATGAATAAACCACCTGGAGCTTGCATAAGAGTTGGTTTAATTGTCCTAACCGTGGAAATTTTTTTATGAGATGTCAATGAGCAAGACATACTATAAATTATCAATAACATATCCTATTTTTCCAAGCGATATCATAGGTATATTCCCTATTAGGAAGAATTCATCTTATTGTGGGTTATCAAACAACTCTTAGAATGAAAATGGGTTCTTTGCAGGAGAGACTTACTTCTACAAAAAGGGATCCATAACCTCGATTCAAGTAGTTTATGTACTTGCTGACAACTTGATCAACCTTGCTTCTGCTTGTTGGAGCAGGGCCCTGCAGCTATAGGAAAAGCTGCTATATCGGAAGAAGAAAGTCAAAGGAAACAGTACCCGAGCGGCCGAGAAGAGAGAGCTCAACCACTGCACTTAAGGCAGCGGCGAAGACAAGAGGGCTCAGCTACCCTCATAAATAGAAAATGAGCAACGGGCCGACGTATTGAAGACAAAGGACAGAAGGGGAGTGACCAAGGAAGCGGCGCCCATACCCACGATCGACACCGGGAAGCGTGGAAGACTGCAGAAAGCTGTGGTGTGACGGAAAGCGGAAGTTCAAGTACAGATAGGCCGACTGTCACAGTTAGGGTTTTTGGGTTACTGTTGGGAAAGGCCCACAGTGTTGTAACAGGACGATACCTTCGGGCCGCCTATATAAGCATGTATTTTGTATTATGAAAGGTTAGCTAGCCAAACATTCAGATATAAAATTAGCTAGTTGGTCAGTTAGCTGTTCTTTGAGTCGAGCTCTGGTTCTGTTGTTAAGTCTATATTATCTTACTGCAACCAGTAGCTAGCTCCTTGAGCATGAATGTAACAATCCCCAGGGATTGAGAGAGAGAGAGAGGAAGAGTATATTGTAAGAAGGAAGCAATATAGAAAGAGAAGAGATCTAAGAGAGAAGGGCTCCCGGTTGTGTGTGTGGAGTTTCCCAGAGGATCTCAAGCTGCATAATAGGTTGCAGCAGAACTGTGTTTACTCTCTCAAGATATAATATAAAAACCAGTTCCCGTGGACGTAGCTTCCCCCCTGGAAGTGAACCACGTAAAACCCGTGTGTTGTGCGACTATTTCATGTGATTGCGCTTTACTTAGTTGCTATCTGTTATCTGTTACATGAATGTTGCTTATCAGTTGATGAATGTATGTATGTTATGCTTCAGTTTATAGCACATAGAAGGTTAAACACAAGTTGGATGTATCAAGTAGCCTGTATATGAGTTTATCAGTGCTTGGTTCATGATAGTTTGACAGTTACAGTGTTAAGTGACTCCAGTATATGAGTTCCGCGAGTTGAGTGTAGTTGATGTTAGCGTGTTAAACTGTAGAAGTGTAAGTGAAGTGGTTTAACACCCTTGTAAAGGTTAACAGAGTAATTAGACCCAGGAAGGAGGTCCCAGGACCTTGAGAGTTGATACGCATATTGAGCCTCATTATAGGACATATTATAGCATAGAAAGGCGATATTGCATCGTCTGAGGAGCCGCGGTGTGAGATATCGCAGGGAAGGAGCTGAACAGAAGAGTGAGTTTGTGCATCGCCATAGAAGCTGCGATGCGATAAGAGTCCGCTCCCTACCAATGCCAGCTAGAAGGAGAGATCGCCCTCGCAGAGAGATCCCGCTGGCTAAGAAGAGTCGCGAGACCCTAGGATGCTACAGAACCCTGTTGAAGACACCTAAGTCTTCGACCACTCCATCTAAGATCACTTCGGGTGAGACTTCAGGCCGTTCTGCGGTCTGTCGCCGAAAGGGCCAGTGAGTTAGGGGTATTGTTGGTACATTAAAGTAAACCCGGGTCTGCCGCCAGTTAAACCAACACTGCTATGACACTTTCACATTCAAATGATACGGCCATACCATCAAGAGAGTCAATTGACAAGGGTAACTACCTAGTAGTAGATCATTTAGATTCAACCTTATCTATGTTCCAAACTTGGATTGAGGTGAATATAATTATGAAACTACATTAAGGGTTAGGTGAAATTTACAAGGTTATAAGGAACTTCAAGACATTATAGTTATTCCTTTACTTTATGAGTTATTGAAGGAATATTGTTTAATCATCATAAGAGCAAAAAATATTGGATGTTTCCTATCATAACCCTTTTTTGTATCAAATATTCATAGGTTCCTAGTGCAAATATGTTCATATAATGGAAACAATTCTAGGGTCTCAAATGATCCTTTCTAAAGATTAGATGGTCTTACTGAACAATTTGGGTAGCGTTGATGATGCTACCACAAAGGATATGGCCTGAAACTTTGAAACTTAATTATGAAAATTATCCTAAATCTTTGTGTATTTTCTCCTAATAAAGTTGCTTTTGATTGAAAAGTTAAAGAGACAATCCTATGTACTAGTAGAGGTTAAGTTGTTGTATTACCCAATCACGCTTCACTTGTGGAAATTGTAGATATGAGAGTTTTGAAAATACTTACCAATGGAAAATAGTTGATTATGGATTTGATGGGCAATTTCACCAATATAAGTAATGCTAGAATAATCTTATTGGTGAATAATGCAAGCGATATGTTTGACATTGCTCCCTAAGTGACCTAGGAATTTTTTTGAATAGGTAAACTTACTTAGTCCGATTCGAAGAAAAAATATAAACAATTGAGGTTTATGTAGCTCCAAAAAGAGCTAGAACATGATGATAGGCTATTAGTGCTAGCCTCCCCCTCCCCCGCCCCAAACCCGAGTCTCTAATTAAACATTTCCTATAATGATATGAAAATCAATTCAATGTTCTGTCTCAATACAAATAAGTGGAGTAAAAATTATTAGATTCCATTGACTCTTCCATGGTATCTATAAACTTGACCTACTATTATATTTGAAGCAATGAATCTCACCATATGAAAGTGATACAATAACCACTAAGTTAAGTGGGTCATTTATTCTCATACGTAGAGTTGGACCTATAAATGATTATACAATGTGTCACTGGCATATATAAAATATGTTGGATCACAATATCATATCATGAAAGATCTACGTTATAGAAATTGACCCATCTGTTTAGTATAGTAGATTCAAACCAAGAATAGTAATGAAGGGCTATAGCCACACAAGATAAAGCACCTCATTTACATGTGCATGAATGATTTTCTAGTGAGTTTCTTGATGCATGCGATCCATGAAATAGATTATATGAGAAGTAGTCTCTTAAACAATTTTTTCTCTAGGAATAATAACATGAAAAAGATGAAGTCAAATCCAATTCAAATTACAAATCTAATTGATATGGTCAATCCCAACTCAATTCAATGTTTGACACAATGAGTATAAAATGAGGACCTAAAAATATATTATTTTTGCTCTATGAAATTTTGGGTGTATGGAGTATCATATTTTACTCTTGGAGTGATAGAAGAGACTTTATTTGAGTTAATATATTCCCAAGCAAGGCATAATTATATTAAGGAAACCTTTTGAATGATTTTGAGATTTCTTTTAAAGGGTAATGATTCATAGCACACATAGCCATATTAGTATCTTCATGGGGAAAGGAGAATGGTAGACTAACTGATCTTTCCATCAGTTAATCAAAGAGATAAATGCAATAAAATGCATGTTGGGTTATTGGAACAATTCAAATAATTTTGATAGTAAGAATTTGGATATGTTCTACCTAAAAAATATACAATTCGAGCCTATATAGCCCAATACATTCCACTAAGTTACACTATCATTATATATATCCCCTTGTAGTCCTTACGACTTGGCCTTGAAGAGTCTATTAGATCATATCAATTGTCATAGTGTCCTTATCAAGATCGATGGATGAGAACAATGAAATAGGGCAGGAAAATTATTGTTTCTCATCGATCAAGATTGGTTTAATACACTATTATCACACCTATAAACCATTTCTTCATTAAGAAAAATGTGTGTTGGAATAAAATAAGTTAAGTAATGACTTACATGATGATATGAAATCAACATCCATAACATTTTGGGGGGTTTCTAATCCACTTTGATAGACCCATGGACATTCTAATTATTGATCCCAATCTATTATTTCTTGGCATTTTTGAATAATCTATAATTAGGTTTGATAATTGGAATGTTATGAATCAGGTGTAGGGGATTCCTAGCTAGGGGTGAAGATCCCGATCAACTATTATTCTCTACAATATGCTATGTGTAGTAAATCAAATTGATCCTTGAACCATAGGAATGGGAAGTCTTACAAATATTTTGAATACCAAGAAAGACAAATTCTCTAGATTTGATCCATCCGAGCTAAAGGCAAACCTTTGATCAGTTCTCTTTCTCTGCTTAAGATCATCACATGGTTTTTTTGACCCATTATTTTCAAATTATGGTGAACACTCTTCACTTTAGCTATGTTATAATAGCATACTACTGTTACAAATAAAATCTTCCTATGGTTTGGGGTGGACCACAATAGTGTTAGGATTATTAATCCTCCCTTGTCCAATTTGGTCATATGTCTAAATCAGGAGTCATGTCTAAATCGGGAGTCCACCTAGTCTATTTTTAGTCACTAGCACCATTGGGTCCACTTGGCCTAATTGGGCACATCATCCAGTTACTAAAGTGTGGGGAACACTAATTAAGGCCTGCTGCCACTGATTGCACTTGCATGCATAAGTTTGGGAGCCTCCTAGATCAATTCCTACAATTTAGGAGCCACTGGGAGTGCTGACACCAACCTTCAGCAGTTGAGTTCAATTAGTGACTAGTCAAGCTGAGTTAGGAGTCAGTTACGTTCAGTTCTAGTCCTCTACGCTCAGTTAGTGCTAGGTTTGCATGGTTACATGCAGGAGAGCCACATTTATCACCTACCACAACCAGTTAGCCTCAGTCAACACTGAAGTAGACACTTGATTTGTGTTTTAGAACTCCGTTGAACTCTGGTAATGGTTTAGACAAGGTCAGTTAACTATTGAGTCCTTCGACAATGATTTAGACAAGGTCTTAGTTACCTACAGTCAAGTAGAGTCTAATCAATTTAAATTTCCTCATGTGGATTCAAATTGCATGTGCCTATTTAAGCCATTGTACTTCATTGTAATTACCGTCTAATTACTCTTTGATTAATGAAAAGCATTCACAGCTGCAAGCCATTTTTGCACTGTTTCATTCTTCAATAACTGAGTAAATTGTGTGATCTATCTTGTGAGTTGTGTGTTTTTCCATAGATCTATGTGCTCAATTTAATATGGTATCAGAGCCTCAATAGACAAGGCACTTATCCTCCTCAGATCTCCTACTGGATCATTTTTGAGCAAAATTGCTCCTTCCAGCTCTGCACCAGAAGCAGAAGGTTTACCACTTAATACCCCAAGTTAAGGAATTGTTGATCAAGATTTCTTGATCAACTATGCTAGGTGTGATGAAAACCTGAAATGTGTAGGTTGTCGACCTTACGGTGCCCCTTTTGTGTTTTTGCAGGTACAACTTTGAAATGTGTTCATCAATTCCTCTTTTCACCCTATTCACAAACTATTTAGAATGGAAGAAGAAGATGATTGCATCTCTGATGAGACGAGGTCTCTATGGGGTGTCTATTGGACTCGGTGAAGAGTGTTTTAGTGAGAATGACTAGATGAATGAATGTGATGCAACTTTTGGAACAATAGCACTGGGTCTTTCTCCTAGCTTGCGCTACCTCAGTAGATCTATTGAAGAACCAAAGGAACTCTGGACAAGATTGGACAGAACCTTTGGAATGATTGACAAGGATCATAATAGCACTTTGGAGAGCACATACAACACCATAAGCATTCTTGATCCAAAATTCTTTCCCTCCACTCTCTCTGATGAAGTTGTTCAAAATGAAGAAGAAGCAGAAGCTTCTACACAGTCAATTCGAATTGAAGATAGTCTCCTTGCAGTGACTTCTTCTCCTGATGCTTCAGAAGTTTATGAGATATCTAATATCTCATCTCATCTCCTCATATGGATGAAACAGAAGAAGAAATTTGAATCTTTGATATTAAATAAAAATACTGCTGCACTTCCATGCAAACTTTCACCGGTGATTTTCCTTTGAATCATGTGCAAAATTTTCCGGTAATTGCTTCCGAAAGTGAAGATAAATTTGATTTTTCTCCCTATAATGTTGCTGCTGGTGTGAAAACATGTAATAAATTGGATATTTGGGAAGAAATATCAGATTATCAGAGTGATCCATTCGCTCCCCTTGATCTAGATCTTCCAGCAAATTCCTGCAGGATTGCATGCACCAAAATTCAGAATTTTGAAGAAGAATAAAGCTGTGCATCCATCGTCTCGGTTGACCATTTCTTTGGATCTGATATGATATTATTTAGATATGATCTGATATTGCTTGGTTTAATATTTCAAATTCATAATCTTTCAGTACTTCTTGTAGCTGTTCTCATCAACGGTGTGAAGAAACAAGTACCGCAAGTCTCCTACAAAACTGCTGCTGGGTATTGGATTTCATTTCACAGTTTTGGATCTATTGTGAACCTATTTAGATCTGATTTAATTTCTGATCTGATATTATTTGGTTCATATTTTAAAATCCAAGAGATTCCAGTCATGCTTGTAGCTGCTCTCACCAATTTCGGTGTGAAAAATCAAGTACCGCAATTCTTCCTCAAAATTGCTGCTGGGGAGTTGGTGTTAGTTTCCTCTTATGAGGTTGCTGATATTTTATTTTGTGATTCATTAGATATTTCAGAAGCCATATCAGACTATGGAGCTCAATCATTCACTCTCAACAGTCCCAGGGATTCTCTACCTTTGGTCACATGCTCAACTCCTCACAGAACTAGTAAAGAGGAAGATTTTCTGCATTCGCTTGGACACTTGCTCCTAACACTTGGGGCTGTTTTTACCACTCATGGTTTTCTGTTCATGGCTGCAACATATATGTTTCTTGAGTGTTTCTCACATGTTCTAAATCCTTAAGAACCTTTTCTCACTTATCAGTTGACTTCAATTGCTCTAGATGGGTCTAGGCTTCATCCAACAGCTGTCTATATTTCTGATTTAGTTGAGCATATCATTCTTCTTCCAAAGATGAAGATTCCTCCAGACACAATGATGGAGAGATTCACATGCTAGGCTCCAGGATACCTATGCATAGAAGAAACAGATTGATCGTGATTCTACCTGCTTAATTAGAGGGGGGGATTTTTTCCCATGTGGTTTTTTCCCCAGCTCCTTGTATTGAGTAGTTACTTTACTTTACTTGATGTAATGGGTGACCTATGTTATTAGTTACCAGGTGCCACATATTGTCCAAGTTAGCATTCCAGGGGAGGGGGGGGTGTTAGGATTATTAATCCTCCCTTGTCCAATTTGGTCATATGTCTAAATCAAGAGTCATGTCTAAATCGGGAGTCCACCCAGTCTATTTTTAGTCACTAGCACCATTGGGTCCACTTGGCCTAATGAGGACACATGTTTCAGTTACTAAAGTGTGGGGAACACTAATTAAGGCCTACTTCCACTGATTGCACTTGAATGCATCAGTTTGGGAGCCTCCTAGATCAATTCCTACAATTTAGGAGCCACTGGGAGTGTCGACACCAACCTTCAGCAATTGAGTTCAATTAGTGACTAGTCAAGCTGAGTTAGGAGTCAGTTACATTCAGTTCTAGTCCTCTACACCTAGTTAGCGCTAGGTTTGCATGCTACATGAAGGAGAGGCGCATTTCTCACCTACCACAGTTAGTTAGCCTCAATCAACACTGAAGTGGACACTTGAGTTGTGTTTTAGAACTCCGTTGAACTCCGGTAATGGTTTAGACAAGGTCAGTTAACTATTGAGTCCTACGATAGTGATTTAGACAAGGTCTTAGTTACCTAAAGTCAAGTAGAGTCTAATCAATTTGAATTTCCTCATATGGATTCAAATTGTATGTGGCTACTTAAGCCATTGTACTTCATTGTAATTACCATATAATTACTCTTTGATTAATGAAAAGCATTCACAACTGCAAGCCATTTTTGAACTGTTTCATTCTTCAATAACTGAGTAAATTATGTGATCTATCTTGTGAGTTATGTGTTTGTCCACATATCTATGTGCTCAATTTAATAAACAGACATGATGACACTAGAAATCACATCCATTCTCAAATATTCTAGATAAATTAAAGAAGGTAACAACTAAGGGAAAGAGTCCATACCTCAACCGAGTGTTCAAAGAAGACAACGGTTGATCTCACGATCGAATTCTTGTCCCTAAAATTTTCCCTCATCAACAAATATATATCCAAGCATAAAATATATTAAATGTTAGCATTCAAACTAGTATAATCCATTTAAACATGCATAAAGCAACTAAACCCATGGATACAAATATACACAATTGCACGTGAAATTTGGATGATAAATGGATAATTCTATTAATATAAAAACAAATATATAATGTGACAACCTTTATCGGCACCTTGTCAAAACTGAGAAACCAAGATCCTCCACCCGGGTCTCCACCACATCAATCCTCCATAGAAAGGCCTTCTCACAAAGACAATAGAGAGCTTGGGATATGAACACAAATAGTTCTATCAATAAGGACAAAGGGATGCAGACTCAAGTATATGGTAATGGGGAAAAATTTTGCTATAATTTCCTTACTCTCCAAGTTTCCTCCTCTCTAATGCTTCACAATGGCTCAATATATAACCCTCAAATGGGAAATGGAGGGTTGAATCAGAGTGTTTCCAAGAATATGGAAGGCCAAGGATCAAGATATTCGCTACTTGATGAGGAAAACTACAAATATTTTTTGTTTTTGAGCATAAAACCCAATGTATATGGGATATAATGGTGTAAGTTGCATATACACGATATGTATAACTAGTGACCCGTGTGTATCTTCAATAATGTATTTTTCAAGGTTTTACTAAAGCATAAGGGCTATAGTGAGTAAGGGGGGTATAGTGAGTATGAATAGGGATAATGGAAGGCCATCAAGGCATGATGCATAAGGTGTGGCAAATCACACTACAAAAAATGCCCCCTAATGTGTGAGGTGGGAGTGGTACAAGATGGCCGAAATACAATGTAATAGTCTCAGAAATGGAGTAGTGAAGATCCAGGTGGAAGAACTAGCCACTCATCAGCGTAATACAATGATAAATCTATATACATGACTACAGATCTGGAGTACATATATTAGTCTCGAATACATATAAGTACAATGACCATGAATAGGCATAATAGAAATATGTCATAAGTGGTCATATGCACGTACAATACATAATGAAGTTTGGTCTCCATGCTAAATGAAGAGATATGGTACATTAGAAGGTATATTTTTCTGGTATGAAAACTTAAATCCTACAGGTACTATTGCGATCAAGGTAGTAGCATATATGGAATGCCACCTTACTTTGAGTTCTTTTACACAAACCGTCGATTGTACATGTCCCATCACGTGAATATATATCCCTCATCAACAAATATATATCCAAGCATAAAATATATTAAATGTTAGCATTCAAACTAGTATAATCCATTTAAACATGCATAAAGCAACTAAACCCATGGATAGAAATATACACAATTGCACGTGAAATTTGGATGATAAATGGATAATTCTATTAATATAAAAACAAATATACAATGTGATAACCTTTATCGGCACCTTGTCAAAACTGAGAAACCAAGATCCTCCACCTGGGTCTCCACCACATCAATCCTCCATAGAAAGGCCTTCTCACAAAGACAATAGAGAGCTTGGGATATGAACACAAATAGTTCTATCAATAAGGACAAAGGGATGCAGACTCAAGTATATGGTAATGGGGAAAAAATTTGCTATAATTTCCTTACTCTCCAAGTTTCCTCCTCTCTAATGCTTCACAATGGCTCAATATATAACCCTCAAATGGGAAATGGAGGGTTGAATCAGAGTGTTTCCAAGAATATGGAAGGCCAAGGATCAAGATATTCGCTACTTGATGAGGAAAACTACAAATATTTTTTGTTTTTGAGCATAAAACCCAACGTATATGGGATATAATGGTGTACGTTGCATATACACGATATGTATAACTAGTGACCCGTGTGTATCTTCAATAATGTATTTTTCAAGGTTTTACTAAAGCATAATGGCTATAGTGAGTAAGGGGGGTATAGTGAGTATGCATAGGGATAATGGAAGGCCATCAAGGCATGATGCATAAGGTGTGGCAAATCACACTACAAAAAATGCCCCCTAATGTGTGAGGTGGGAGTGGTACAAGATGGCCGAAATACAATGTAATAGTCTCAGAAATGGAGTAGTGAAGATCCAGGTGGAAGAACTAGCCACTCACCAGCATAATACAATGATAAATCTATATACATGACTGCAGATCTGGAGTACATATATTAGTCTCGAATACATATAAGTACAATGACCATGAATAGGCATAATAGACATATGTCATAAGTGGTCATATGCACGTACAATACATAATGAAGTTTGGTCTCCATGCTAAATGAAGAGATATGGTACATTAGAAGGTATATTTTTCTGGTATGAAAACTTAAATCCTACAGGTACTATTGCGATCAAGGTAGTAGCATATATGGAATGCCACCTTACTTTGAGGTCTTTTACACAAACCGTCGATTGTACATGTCGCATCACTTGAATAGAGGTGTTGAAGTTGAACATGATGAAACATCGTCTAATTATCGGTCATTGATGTATACCGTTAACAGACATGAGACAACCCATCGATGATGAAAATGGGTGTCAAGGTATTGAGTGCATTCAACAAATGAAAATATAGGTGTTGAGGTCAAACACTTAAAGAATCCATTGATCAAGGACATTGATGTATTCCCAAATATGTCGATGGCGAGAGAACCTACCACTGATGACTACAAGTCTCAGGGCACTGAACTAACTCTAGATTCCAATTCCAGAATAAATGATCCAAAGTCGATGGAATGGAATCCACTAGAAGGAGGAAATTAATGAATTTCCCATCAACCAACATGAGGTACACAACAAGGATGGATGATTTGGAAGAGCTCATATGAATAAGATGTACACGAACCAGTAACCAGGTGTGTCTCTTGTGAATATCGGGTGCAAGTAGCACGCGAAGGAGACCCTCTAAATAACAACCAATGATGAAAAATACTGAGAGAGGTGAGGAAACCACCAATAATGTATAATGGAATCCAAAACATGGCACAAATACTAATGTGTGAATATATTTATTACCATCGAACACAATGGAAACCACTCAGCCAATGACCAATGATGAGATGTCATCTGCTGAGTTCAAGGTCACCTACCAATGATGAAAGTAAGCATAGGGTTCTAGTTAGGACTATATTTCTATGATGTAATGGGAACAACCAACATGTAGAGTCAAGATAATTGATGAATGGTTGACTCAGGCTAAATACCTCCTTCGAACAAGAGCGTGAGGCAAATGGAGACACTTAGGAAACATACTCTTAATGTGCAAACTGGGACAACTCTGTGACACAAGAGCCATCAACAAAGGATCCATGGGTACTGAAAGCTTAACCATTCAGTTGAGAACATTGTGAATAATGAATACAAATCCTAAGGTCATACTAGAAACCCGATCCATGATGAATAGAATAATAAACTGTGCTCTGTTCGAAGGTGACATGACAAATACCAATATAATACAATATCATTTCTCATCCAAGTTTTTTATGCATTTATTTTATTTTATTTTTTTGGTCTTTTTCATATTATAAATATTGAAAAAAAATGAAATGTTCTTATAGTACAAAGGAGAGGAAATGAGTGTCACGGTCAAGAAATGTAGTTCCAAGCAATGGAACATACCTATGCTCAATGCAAGAAAGTGCATGCAGTATAAGGACATTTGGGGGAATGTTTCCTCTAGGGTGAGGGGTGATTAAGCTACAAAGGATAAATAAGGGGCTCTGCTTGGCTAAAATTGAGACAAGCTCAGGAAACATGGCTTATAGAAGTGAAGTGAAGAGCTGACATGAAGCACAATAATCCAAGCAGACACATGCAATACATTTACAACTTGATATAAATTGGGACTAGACTCAACGATGATAGACCATCATTGAAAGTGGAATCAATAGATAATATTGGATTCAAAAATTTAAAGGTTCCCATAAGTGATGGATACATCCCAACACCAATATTCTGAGTTACCGACTGAGAATTCTCAATATCTGGGACTGTAGTTCCCGATAATGTAGAGGAGCTAGAATTAGTGAATGATAATTAATCGATTTTCAAGATTCTACCTTCATGAGGAAATGATACAACATGAAACACTGACGATACGATCACCTTCATGGAATAAATCCAGTTTTGACCTAGCAAAAGGTTGTAGTCAAGGGGTGCATCAACCACCTCGACCTCGATAGACATAATCTTCCCTCCCAACTAGACCTGAAGAGAAGGAATAATGTCGTGCGGTCTAAATGAGAGTCAAACAAACGATGTCAACATAGTCGTATATCGAGACAACTGGGGAGAGCCAAGACCCTTCCAACAATATAATGAAACGACCGATGTTGAAGTGCCTTGATCAATAACCCTACATTTGATGGTGTTGTTTAGACACTCCACATGGACTTTGAAAATCCACATGGTAAGGTAGGAGAGGATGGAAATCAACCGTCTGAAACTTGATCGTACTTAGACTACTTAAATCACGAGCTCCCAAAGCAACCAACAAGGTGTCCCTCTGTAAGGGACAAGTATTAAGCACTTTTAAGGACGACATCGCATAGGGAGTCTGGCCCAATTCCTCAATGATAGAATAGTGTTGGGAGGATCTGACATTAGGATTGTGTGCCATGTACTTCATGAATCCTTTTGGTACAAATAGTATAGCCTCAGGCTTATCAATATGTAATGGGATCTCGGTAAGTGGATGCTCTTTACCCATGTTCGGTTGTGATAGACCATAATCATACGAATGGGTCACAACATGAACTGTTGACATCATATTGATACAATCATGACCACTTTTCGATACTGGCGGGTTTTGAATCCCACCAGCACCACTTATAGTGGCCAAATTCCTCGAAGTCATATTTTGATTATGTGGAAGGAAATCCATCAACACATATGGGATTTGTGCGATCCACTTTGAGGCCTTGTCAATTCTAGGGCATAGCATGTAAGGTGGTCTCCTCCACACAATTTATATGTGAATTTGACCTTACGTTTAGTATCCTTGTCCCCACTAGCATTGTCATTGTTCTTGTCATAATAAGCATTTTCTCTATAATTATTCCCTCCCCTACAATTCTTTATTCTCTTTTTGTTCCCTCTAGGTTGCTGGTTACCCTTTGGGTTCGTCGATTGCATAGAATGTACATCTAATGATTGGGTAGAATCGGCTACAGACTGTTTAATAGGAAAATTTTGCAATTGGTTTGTTACTCGGTCTACAACTTTCACACCCACAGATCCAACAATTCCATCGACATGTGACCCATGATTAAAATTGGGGTCATGATTCAACCTCAGTGCATTAGGAATGATTTCATAAAGGTTACCAAATAGAGCATAAATCAAGTCTAACCGTTGAACTCAGAATTTGTCCTATTCCTCGGTTTTCACTCTAGATGTCAAAACGAGGCTTTGCGATATAAGGTAGTAAGGACTTAAGGAGTTATTCCAATAATAATTTTGGTGGAATGTTGGCCATAATTAATCGATTTCATATATACCACTCCTGAATATGATTGAAAATGTGGGTGGCTTTGTCTTGCCGAAAGGTCGACAAGAGTTCAATACCTACATTGTAATGAACCAAAAACTGAAAGTGATTAAGGAAGACCATGGCCAAGTCATTAAAGGTATGGTACATGCCCCCAGGAAGATCTATATACCATTTTACAGTGGGACCTAAGAGGGTGCATTGAAACAATCTTAATTAGACAAAATCATGATTCAACGAATTTGAAGAACACCATAGTGAAAAGTCATAACGTGATCACCAGGATCCTTGCCATTTTTACCTTCAAAATTTGGAATATTTGAAGGAAGCTTAGTAGGTACTAGAGGCCATGTCGGATCATGACACACTGTGTCATTCATGAATCTAGATAGATTAGAAAACTTTAAAGTAGATAAAAAAGGGATCCTAGGTTGTGAAATTTAATTCCATTCTCCCTAGAAAGATTGGTTCTGATACGATGGGTTCTGATAAAGGCCATGACTTTGACCAGTCGGATAATAACCTCCTCCCATATAACCCATGTAAGGATGCACTAGCATTTCCATATGTGGAAATCCTTGAGAAGGGGGAACCATATTACTAAAATTACCCATCTGGTGTACTGGATGGCCCCTAGACAACTGGGGAGGCATGTAACCTATGGAAACATGGATGCTAGATGATGGGGGAACCATACGAAAGGGACCATACCCTCTTAAGGGCCCAATCAAATTAAAGGGAGGATTCTCCATGAGAAACACATTCAAAGGGTTAGGAATAAAGGATGATGGGACAAATGATGGTATATAAGTTGTAGCCCAACATTCACATATCCACCACCACTCGAAAAATGAGTAACACTAGTGTGAGGTACTAATAAAGAGGGTGGACCCCTTCCAACAGATGGAATAGAAGGAGGGATACAACCACCTACAAACTGATATGTAGTGTCAAGGGAATATTCCCCCCTATCCCAACACAAATCTTACGACCAGGAACATGAACTGATAAAGGTATATTAGCTCAAACATTTGGCATGCCAAAAGTAAACATAATCATGGTTAAGGGAATGGTTTGACGCTCATTACCTAACTACCTCATGGAAAAGTTTGTTATGTGATCTGAATACCATGTGAATTCAAAAGGATTTGTTCCTACAAGGCAAGAAGGACAAACAACATGTAAGTTGGTGTAAGCCAAGGTCCTTGGGATCCATCAGGTGGTGGTAGAAGAAGCCCCGTGTGCTTCCTGTCCCAATGGAGATGACGGGGACATAGGGATATTTGGAGTGTCAAATAATGTAATCATCCCTAAAAGTATAATAAGTCACCTATGGGAAAGAGGATTGATCTCATGCATCCGCCTCTTGTAAAGAGGTTGATTAGGACCAAAAGGTGATAAACTTGCTAACTGATGAGATTGATGAGGAGCTAAAAATTGATCCACAATGACTTTACAAAGAGAAGTCACGTAACCATGATCCCTAAGGCCAACTAGCGAACATAGAGAAAACCCCTAAATAAGATAGGGAAAATGTGCACAAGCAAGGAATGAGGTCAAATGAGCTCCCAAATGTAGCAAGTATGTCTTGCATAGGAGAGGCCTGAGACTCCCATACACTACAAGTAGAGATGCGTAACCAATTATAGTGGCGCTCAACTTCAACACATAATGCGACTTTGTCGTCCAACCCATACCTGGATTTTTTACTCACATAATAACCTTTGCAAGTACCCCTTGTAATACCTAGGAAAAACAACTAAGGTCACCTCAATATAATCAATGCTCAAGTGAACAGTCATAGGAAGGATCTACCGGATGGGTAGGGTAACTAATCCCAAAGATCAAAAGCGCCAAAGGTACCTCAAGATCCCCCAAATACGAATACGGTCCTAAAAATATATCCATCACTCATTGAAGGCAGTGGAGGGCTATCCCCACCATCAATGTGCACCAATTATATCAAGAGGAGCTTCATGAGAACACCAATTATAGCAAGGATTTATCTTCTCCTTGGTCAGACACCTAAATTGTTTTTGTTTTATAGTCTTGGAAAAGTTTACTCACTCAATCCTATTCTAAGACACTAAAGCCTAATCTTGTTGGTGCACCCTATAAAGTAAAATTGTTCTAATCAATTTTAAATTAAGCGTTCATTTTAATAGGCCGTGCTTACTCAAGGGATATGGCTGTGAAACTAGTGATGTTATGACTCAACAATAAAATCAAATATGCACACCTAAAAACAATGCTAAGTGAAATCTTGTTTTCCAAATGAAAGGATGGCATGCCACTAAATGAAATGCACAATAATTCCTTTTCCTTTAAAATGCAAATGCAATATTTCCTAAATGAAAGCCTAGAATAATCTCATTCCAAGCAAACCGATGCAAGTGCTTACATCAATGAAAATGTAAAATGAAAATGAACATGCATCAATGCAAATATTTTTGTATTTTCAAAATAAATGATTGAAAATGCAAAAGAGGACCATCAAAATTTCATTCCCTACAACTAGTATAAAGACACAAGCCAAGCACAAAACCAAGATGCATTGATTCATACACTAAAATCAAACAAAAGGGGAGAAAAAGACAAGAACAACTTTTCTAATAAAAATGAATAAAAAGAGGTTTGCATCCACAAAGGGAGAAGTCAATAAACAACATAAGGACCCTGGAAGACTCAACAACACTCACAACCCACCCATCAATTTATGACACCAAGATATCGCTCAAAATTGGAGAGATACGCGAGTGTTCAGAGAACAACAACGTATGTACGCAACCTAATAAGGGATTTTCCACGTATATACACGATTGTCAGTACTATGACCCGCCTATACAATGGAAAAAGGGGGTAAAAGAGCAAGATAAGGGCCAAACCACTACAATGAATTGTTAACAGTTGAAAACACTACCAAATGAGACACATAAACACAAAGAAATCGAGAGCAATTTAAGCAAAATGCACCCAAAAAACCCCAACAAAAGGAGACTTACCCAGTGGATTTGCCAATTTTGTTGTATAGAAACTCTTCCTATGGTTTGGGGAGGAACACAAAAAATAGGATGACACCAGAAATCACATGTATTCTCAAATATGCTAGATAAAGAAAGGCTTGTTATGACTATGGGAACAACTCATAGGGGGCCCACTTGAAGGGACCTCGCCCATTTTCTTTGATTACAGAGCTAACCCTATGGGGACATCAAGTGAGGCCCTTATATAGCAATGTATAGCCTCCCAGGGATTTAACCTTGAGACCTTCTTCTCACAACTTATAACACTCGACCACTTGAGCTAGCCCACCAAGTTCTCAACAACAAATATATCTCCAAGCATAAAATATATTAAATGTTAGCATTCAAGTTTGCATAATCCATTTAAACATGTATAAAACAAATATACCCATGGATACAGATATAAACAATTGCACATGAAATTTGGATGAGAAATGTATATTTCTATTAATGTAAAAACATAGATAGAATGTCACAACCTATGTTGGATCCTCGTTGTAACCAAGAAACCAATTTCCTCCACCTGGTCGTCCACCACTTTAATCCTCCATAGAAATGCAAGCTCACAAAGACAATATAGAGCTTGGGAGATGAACACAAAGAGTTCTATCAATAAGGACAAAGGGATTTGTTGTAGCTGCAACTTTCTTCCCAAATTTTTAAAATTTTGAACCCACCTTGTTGATTTTATCTTGTCTAGTTTTATTGGTTTCCTGAATTCAGTTGTTCCTTTGCTACAATTTTGGATTTTCCTGAGTTTGAATTGTGTTCAATTGTTTACCACTTTCGGAGGATGAATGATTATTTTTTGTCTACAAATGATTTTGACTATTGAACTTAACATATTTTTGACTGTTTTCAAATGGTTTGGTTTTATCGCTGTCAGAGGTTTGTTGAAGATTGAGTTGGGGTTCTATTTCTCTGTGCTGCTGTTGTTTCAGATATTAAACGGACTATTTCAATGCTGCCCATCCGAAGGTCTTTGAGCACTTGACGCTATGTTTTATGTTCATTTATCATTGTCAGACGTCAGTTGAAGTTTGATTCGGAACTTTAGTTATCCATGCAGCTGTTGTTGCAGGGGACAGATAGAGAACCGACCGATGGACAGTTCTTACTTTCACCGATGCGTGGTTTTATTGGTTCAAACCTTTTGGCTTTGCGATGATATATTTTTGTTTTTAGTTGTCGAAAGCTTTTTGAACAATGAATTGGGGCCATAGTTCTTTACGCAGCCACCGTTGCAGAAGCCAACTAATGAATGTTCCGATGGATTAGTGCTTATCTTCGCTGATTCCGTGGTTTATTGCTTTTTATTATTTTTGTTTCTTTGCTATCGGAACGGTTTATGACTTTGATCGAAAGCCGCAGTCTGATTGTTTTCCACCGTTGCGGATTTTTCAACAAACTATTTGCCGACGCATTGTCCTTAGTTCTTCCAACCTCTGATGCATGGACAACAGTTTTTAGCGCTTTATTTTGTCGATGTTTTATTTCACCCCGGAACCCTTAGTCTATATGGTCTCTGCCGTTGCGGTGGCTTAGTGAACTAACCGTTCGACGTATAGAGTTTTCGTTCACCGATGAGGAGTTTGTCAGCCCGATGCTTAGCGTTTCTTGCTTCCAATTGCCAGTAGGTTTTTTCCCACCGATTCTTTTTGGTGTGCTTTTACTCTATGTTATGGAATGGAGGAGTTTTCCCGCGGGTGCTGGTCGAGTCAGGGTTTTCTGAGAGCAAGAGCACAGTTTGGGATTTGGTGTTTTGAGGAGTAGCGGTTACATTGTTTGGTTCATGCTTTCATCGGAAGGTTTCGAGTTAGTCCAGATGCTGTCTGGATTGAGATAAAGAGTCTATTCTATTGGGATTGTGATTTTAGTTGGACAACGGGCTTATAGGATTTTCAAACCCAGCTTGTAGAATTTTCTTTGCCTTATCTTTTCATGCATTAATATTGTTGTAGTTTATTTTACAGAATGCATGTATTGATACAGTTTGTGTCACGTTGTTAAACACTAAATGGTCTAAAATCTGCTATTTTCATGACAGGGCGATTGCTGCAAGGAAGATATATCTAAAAGACAAAGAAGAAGGGAGGCAGCAAAGAAAGACGAAGTTGGAGCATAAAGAAGCAGAGATAGAAAAGGAAGGAGAAAGTGGAGGTCTGAGTTCAATAGGATCTCAAAAGACCAATGAATTACTAAGCAGAATCAATAGCAACAGAGGCCTGGGTTTTGGAAAAGTTCATTAGTTACCAAGCTGGTCCCTTTTATAAAGTGCTCTTAAACCTTAATATGAAATGTAATGTATTACATAAATCATGAGCATTCACTAAAAGGCAAAATTGTGGGACTGAACGGTTGGGGGGAAGCCCAAAGGTCACCGAGGGGCAGCCCAAGGGTTTTGCTATTTTGTATAATTATAGGAGAGTTAGATGTAGTATGGAACTTTTTCCCAGATAGATTTGTGAGAGTATGATGTAAGAAGAACTATTTCCTTTTGCATAGATAAATTACAAGTTTCCTGATGGAGAAAGATTTGTGGAAGGTTTCAAATGCTGTGCTATGGATTTGTTGAATGTGAACTATTTCGTTTGCATCTGTTATCCATTAACTATGAGATCGTTCTAACTCTTTGAACCTATG
Organism: Pseudotsuga menziesii; assembly: GCA_001517045.1. Taxonomy (NCBI): domain Eukaryota; kingdom Viridiplantae; phylum Streptophyta; class Pinopsida; order Pinales; family Pinaceae; genus Pseudotsuga; species Pseudotsuga menziesii. The sequence continues at coordinate 106,382 of LPNX010352828.1, read as the reverse complement.
TTCTTGTTATGAATGCGCTCTAGTTTATTCTATGAAATTTCCACTATGAGTAATGAATGATGTTCATAAACAATTAGCTATCTGGTTGTTCATATATCTTTAAATGTTCATGTGTTTTGAAATAAGTAACAGCTATCTGTGATTTTTCTTAATGCATGCACAAAATACATTACTCATTGATGAATAATAATCTTGCTCTCTAGGGATAGGTTAGATAGTTAGTTTTAGTTTTTTCTTGCTGTGTGTGGTTTAGATGCGAGAGAGTTAAGACGATAGGTAAGAACCTGCGCATCACATTGTGACCTATCCTCGTATTCTCTATCAATCTGCATTTTTATATAGGCACTTGCATCTCATACTTAAATACAAAAACTAAAAACATACACGGTGGATTGGGCTGTAACCGATAAAACCCTTTATTTTTGTTACTTGACCTATGGTAGCCAGACCGTAAACTGGACGGATTCCCCATACCAAACAGTAACGGGCTAGTTGGGAACGTTTACTGGGGAGAATCCCTAACTCTTGTTGCCTGTGATTTTCCAGGCCTCAACAAGATTATAACTCAAATATATGGTAATGGGGCAAAATTTTGCTATAATTTCCTTACTCTCCAAGTTTCCTCGTCTCTAATGCTTCACATTGGCTTAGTATATAGTCCTCAAATGGGAAATGGAGGGTCGAATTGGAGTGTTTCCAGGCATATGGAATTTCAAGGATCAATATATTTGTTACTTGATGGGGAAAACTCCAAATATTTTTTATTTTTTATCATAAAACCCGATGCATGCGGGCTATAATGGTGCAAGCTGCGTATACAGGATATGTATAACTGCTGACCCATGTGTATATTCAATGATGTCTTTTTTCAGGGTTGTACTGAAGCATCATGGTTATAGTGAGTAAGGGAGGTATAACAAGTCTGCACAGGGACAAGGGAAGGCCATCAAGGCATGGCAAATCAATCTATAACAACTACAAACATTCAATCTACAAGCTATATATTTTGGATCTACACATGGACAAACATTTGCTTGAATCTACACTATTATTCTATAGAATACACCTATTCCTTGGAATGCATTTTGGAACAATAATAAACATGTATGGTTGGATGAAACTATCACCCTTTTCTAAAAACGTTTGTGAATTGAGGCCCCAAAATTTGTCTTTTGTTGCATTACAAATATATCTTTACTTGATTATGCAGTAGATTTGTTTATAACCATGTTATGTTATAATGTGTTTAAGCTCTTAAAAAACTTATACATGAAATATTTGTTATGTTCCACGTAGAATATTAAGATTTCGCATGATACAATAGAATATGTAATCATTGATGGAAGAGAAATCAAATATGAAACTAGGCAAAACAAAATTGGCTGAGCAATATGGTTGTCGAAACCAATGAGAGGTTCTACATATGCTCTGATTTCACATCCTATGATGAATTTCCTGGTATTGGTCAAGAATAGTAAATATGTTGGAAGAAAAAAAAACTTGATGGACCTTTAATTTGAAGATAGTTTCCCCACTCTAGGATATCAATCATATTAAAGTAAGCATAGTAAGGACAAGCCAATTATTTTTAACCTAACATGATAGTCTATGGCATTTCTCAATATTTAGAGTTTGAGGGAGGAAAGAACAAATCTTAGTCTAGTATTTGATGGATCTACAAGAAATATGTGCATTATAAATAGATTTATCAGTTTTTGAATGGTAATAGTTATTTTTATCTCTATATTTTTTAGTCAGAGGAAAAAAATGCAGATTCCTTAATTGTAAGTCTCTCTTTCAGTTGCAAATTTTATTTTCAACACTAATATTAATTAGTAGAAGTAGTGCACACATCAATGTATCTTCTCAATTGGTCTCCAACAAAAATGATACACAAGAAGGACCTAGAGGAGGCATGCTTTGGATGAAAACACCATATAAGTCATCAAAGTTTTTGGCTTAGTATTATATGCATGGGTTCCTAAAGAAAAATGAACCAAACATGATGCAAAATGCCAAAAAATGATGCTCATAGGGTACAATGATAATCGTTAGGATTATAAAATGGTCGAAATTAAGACTACACAACATATATTAGCTTTGATGCCATCGTTAATGAAAGTGCAAAGTTGTTCTAGAATAAATCAATTCTAAAATAATATTTGAAGCTTGTTGAAAATGAAGAGGATATGGTTGAAAAAATAGGATTATTGGGTGTGGAAAATCAATAAGAGATAGGAATAACCTCTCAACATAATTCCCATGAATTTTTTATTGAAGATAATTCTAGAAATAACTCAAATAATTATGAGAGGCATAATAACATTTTGTAGTGACACGAGAAAAAGAAAATACCAAAGTGGCAGTACAACACTTGTATTGATTCTCACTAGGATGAGCTACCTGATATGAACTAGGAAGGTAGACAAAAAAGGTATATGTCATTTGGTTCAATGGATTAAAACAATTATTCTCACTAGAATGGGGAGGGTAAGACATCTAGTATGGTGAATTATGCTATTATGGATAACCTTCAAAACTGTTTTGAGCCTTAGGATTATGAAGAAGCCAAAGGTATCCCAAAATGGGAAAATAATATTCAATTTGAACATGATACTTTAATGAATAATCAAAGAAGGGCTCTCCTGAGCTACCTCTAGGGAAGAAATTCATTACTTGGATGTGCGTATAAATTAAAATATAAGGTAGATGGGACTTTGACAAGCACTAAGAAAGGATGGTAAAAAAGTGTCGGCTCAAAAGAAAGGGATTGACAATGATGAGACATTTGTTCCTATTGCAAAAATGGGAGCAATATACTTGGTTCTAGCCATTTTAGCACAAATTGGTTGGAAAATACATGAGATGGATGTGAAGAGTGCCTTCCTCAATGGTGATATAGAGAAATAAGTATATATGTACAAACCAAAGGGATTTCAAGTTCCATGTTAGGAACACTCTATATGTAGATTGAAGAAATCTATTTATGGGTTGAAGCAATCTCCTAGGACATGGTACATCAAAATTAACAGGTATATTTAAGATAAGAGGCAGTTAGAATATGCCATTCTAACCCCAATCTATGTGCCAAAAATAAGAATGGTGATGTGGTGATTCTAGTTCTATATGTCGATGACATCATTATTACAAGTAGAGAGGTGAGAGAGATTGCAAAGGTAAAATTTTTATTTATGTTTATCTTTTTAAATGGCATATTTAGGCCTCATAAATATTTGCTTAGGTTTATAAGTTTGTCAAATAGATAATCATAATTTTTTTTCACAAATAAAATATGCCAAAAGTTTGTTGATAGGTTTAGGAAGGAAGGTTGTAAAATCTCATCTACACTAGTGGAGAAAGGGTACACATTTCATCCAAGACTAATCAAAGGTAGTTAATGAATCAATCTATTGGGAATTAGTGGGCATGTTGATCTATCTGATGACCAATAAACTTGACTTGAGCTATATATTTATCTATATATTCCAATTTATGCAAGCCCCAAAAATAGAATAAAGGACATTGAAAAACATGGTGCTAAGGTATGTTAATGGAGCATTGGACATTTTCATTCAATATGGAAAACATAAAAAGCATCAATTGTGTGGTTATGTAGACTCAAACTATGTAGGATTTCTGGATTATAGGAAGTCTATAATAAGTCATGTATCTAGTCTTCACACATAGGTAATTTCATAGATTCATAAGAAACAACAATGAGTTTTACTTTCCTCTATAGAAGAAAAATATAGAGTAGAAGCAAAGAGGCATGCGATGTAGTTTGGATTAGATAAATGCTTGCAAGTCCATAAGGATACGATCATGGTACTTCTTTGTGATAACAAATGAGTTCTCAAGGTAGCAAAGAACCTTGCCTTCCATAAGAAAACCAAAAATATCAATGTGCATTGTCATTCCATACAACAACTTATAGAAGATGAGATGAAATATTGCATAAATCAAGACCAAATTGTGGCTATTTTTTCCAAGTATCCCAGGCCAAATAAATTTATAAAATTTAGAGACAAACTTGGCATAGTGTCTAGAATGATCATTAAGGGAGGATGTTAGAATTATGTAGTTCATGATGACCATTTAGAGTATAGACTTATGCATATTAATAAAGTTTCTCATTAACTGTATCTAATTCATGCTTTGTGTTGTATTGATGACTTCGAGTACATTTAAGTCATTATAGTGTTTTTCATTTTTTCATCCAAGGAGTATTTTATTGTAGTGCCCCATTTTCTTAGGCATGTTAATTATGCTTAGACTTTTGGATTCTGATATTTTCTTAGACATTTTTACCATGTTATGATGTGGTACCAGTAATAGATTTGTACTGCATTTTTTGTGATGAAAATGGAATTGAATTACAAAGAGAATTACATGGATATGAAATAGAAATTTTTTAGATGATGATTAATAAAGGTTTTCATTAACTTTGGGATGAAGTTTCTTGAAGAGGGGTAGTATGTAATACCCCATTCAGACAACAATCATGTGATGATTATTCCTTGGTTACATTTGATGGATGAATGTATTTGATGCTTACAATTTGATGGCGTTATATTTGATTATTTGACATGATCTATTTGATGCACATAGGTTGCATGTGTGTAGGCACATGATCATGATTTCCAATTGGTTAACACATGGGTAACATGTTAGTATGGGGGAATGTACACCATAAATAAAACATGTTTCCATGTGATAGGTTGAAAAGCAAGAGAGTATCTCTCTTGTCAAATGCATGTTGACGTGAGAGTAGGCCATAGATTCAGTTACTCACAAGGTTTTGAATCTGGGGCACACAATAAGGAGACAACCTTATTCCTCAATGAGCATTAATCTCTCAACATGATACATAAGGATTGAGTTAACAAGGTCTCAATTGGTGTATCTTGTCCCCACTATAGGAAAATGTCTATTTGATGGGCATGTGCATGATCATGGCACCCTTGATAGAGCCTTGATAAGGTCTATTTGAAGGGCATGTGTATGATCATGTCACCCTTGATAGAATCTTGGTAAATTATATTTGAAGGGAATCTATGGCACCCTTGACAGAACCTTGGTGAATTATATTTGAAGGGAATGTGTACTACCATGGCACCCCCTCTATGGGACCTGCTTAGACCACTAACTAATCATGCACATATCTATAATGGTATAACTATAATTTAAAAAACACTTTAAAATTAAACTCATTAAGAAAATATAACTTTAAACAATAGGGTGATTCGGATCAATAAATTCAAAGTTGCAGGTTTGACATTAAAAAAATATTTCATCCTTGCCTTTATATTCAATCGATACAATAACATGAGAAAAATACCAAAATTACTAAATAAACCATTACACTCACTTGATAAATTGCTCTTGCCATGGATTGGTGAAGGCTATAAAAGTCTCACCACAAGTCTCCTTTCAAATTCCAATAATCATTGTGTCCACATGTTTATCACCCTACCTATTCCCTATAGGTACTATTCATCCCCAGGGGCCCCCGAGCTGCAACGAGGTTATATGGAAGAATCACTATATCAATACGATTGGAACTGGAGCATTCCCCTTTCAGGATTCCCAACCTTAACCACTTTCCAAGGAATAAACTCTCCAATATTCATTGCAAAAATCCTCTCCCTTCCCGTAGGAGGAAAAATATTCAAGATCCTTGATCCCAAAAAGTTGATCCTCACTCATCTCCTTGTCTTCCTTTAATAGAGTTTCTAAGGTTTTTGTTGCATGTTCATGGGTGTGTGAAATTGAGTTCTCTTTTCATTTTGTTGATTTTGTTGATTTTCTTCTAAAGGGTGTGTTTTAGTTTATCTTCTCTTTAACTAATTGCTTGCACATGTTATTTTTTAAGTTAATTATTATTTATTCTTGGCATGCACATAATTAATTTTATTTATTTATTTTTAGCATGTATAATTTTTTTATTAATTTATTATTTATAATTTTCTCATTTATATTTATAAATTCTATATTTTAAATTAATTTTACCAAGTTTCTATCAAGGGTGCCACGGTTGTACATATGCCCTTCAAATAGAATTCACCAAGGTTCTGTTAAGGGTGCCATAGTTGTACCCATGCCCTTCAAATAAAATCCACTAAGGTTATATTAAGGGTTCCATGGTCAAACACATGCCCTTCAAATATAATTCACCAAGGTTCTATCAAGGTTTCCATAGATGCCCTATAAATAGAATTCACTAAGGTTCTATCAAGGGTGCCATGGTCATAAACATGCCCTTCAAATATAACTTATGAAGGATTTATCAAGGGTTCCATGATCATACACATACCCTTCAAATAGACCTTTATCCTGCAATGGGGACATGATACACCAATTCATACCTCATTAACTCAATCCTCCCATATCAAATTGAGAGACTAATGGTCGCTGAGGAATAAGGTCAGGTCCTTATTGCGTTCCCCTGAGTCAAAACCTCATGAGTGATTGAATATGTGTCCCACCCTCACGAAAACATGCATCTGATGAGCAAAATCCTCTCTCACTTGTCAACCTATCGCATGGATACCTATGTTATTTATGGCGTGTGTTCCCCCATGCAACCTCGTTACCCATGTGCGAACCGATTGGTAATCATGATCCCATTCCTGCACACATGCAATCTACACACATCAAATAACTCATGTAAAATAATCAAATATAATTTCATCACATAGTATCACCTGATACCATATTTGAGCTTAATCCGGAGCCTATGCAACATTTGCGACATCTTGTGTTAGTTTGTTGCAACTATGATTTCTTGGCACACTTGGAAGAACTTGTCAAAGCATAAATCTCTCTCTCTCTCTCTCTCTCTCTCTCTCTCTCTTTATATATATATATATATGGTCATTTTCATTTTCATGTTTCCAATGGTTAGTTATTATACATCCATCCATCAAATTTCACAAAGGAATACTCATCACATGAATCTAGTCAGAATGAGATTTTACACTTATCTCTCCAAAGTTATTCTGCATTATTAGTTTCTTGTGTGTTCTAGTTTTTATAATAATATTACGATAATATAAAGACATGGTAATCGTGACATGTAACCAAGTGGTAACACCTTATCAGTGGGTTAATATCATTAAGTCATGCATGTGGGTATGGGGAAGCCTATATGCACTAATATCCCAATAATTCTTTATGTCATAAGTATAAAAATATTTCCTCTCCCTTATTAGGCTATAAATTAGTGGAATAGAATCTATGACTATTGGAATTGACTTTGATTTATATAGTAAATTAACAATTAAAAATGCCCAAAAAAACTACCTCCAAGCTCAATACATTAAAACATAGGAGATATAGGTAATGTTATCTAGTTTAGGGTCATTTGTATCCTCATTCATAGTCATTAATATTGATGCAATACACGACTCTAACGGTAGAACTTCCAATATAGCCATAATAATAGTTTCCTATCTTAGTTTAAGAAAGGTTGGGTATATATACCAATTTGCTTCTAAAACCAATATTATTTTCATTGTCATAAGTATAATTTTACAACCATTACAAGCATTCTTACATTTATTATTGAAATTATTATTTTTAATAAAAAAGGAAATATTAGAGATAGCGTTGAACCATAGCATATTCCACCAATAGGAACCAAAGTTGTATGATGCATTTTTCACCCAACCATAGAAGTTCAAATTTCAAGTTCATATATGCTATGATCCTCTTTTTGGAGGCTAGTTTGTCACACTAATTGCACCTAAAGAAAACAAAGAAAACAAAATTACTACTTACAATAGTAATCTTAGTAGATGGTTGGAGTGATCCACCACAAAACCATGAGGATGAAGGAAAGAATAAAGCTACTGATTAGCTCTAAGAAAATACAGAGAAATCTTATGAGAGGAAGTAAAAACATTAGAGAAAACACCACTATATTAATTAGGGTTTTGCTCTCAATTAGTTGTATGGGTATATAAGATAATTATGATAATTTGATCATGGTTCATGAGAAAAAATGATCACAACAAATTAACAATTGAAACCAAACTAACATATGGTTAATTTATTAATTTCCTTTGGTTAGCTAATTAACCCAAGTGTTCGAAAAGACTTGAGAGGAGAAATGGAATGAACTTACTTGAAAGAGAATTGTTGTAAGTGTTGAATATGAGAGTTGTTGTATACCTCCAAGAGAGATTTACTTCATTGAATGGACCTACACAGTTTACTACTTCTTATTGAAAACCATTCTTGATCTCGATCCTTAATACAATGCAATAAAAACACCTAGAACTACCATATAGATAGCAAACAAGGGATTGTTGTATGGTGACATAAATTCCCCTCTGATAGGTAGTACCTCTCTTATACTAGATTTTCTAGAAACTTCCTTCAGTTAGTATGGTTGAATCATCTAAGTTGTTGAAGGGGAAAAATATAAAAGAGATGTGCCAGTACAAAACACTAAGTATTCAAAGGAGAAACCAAAACAAAGAAAAAGGTATATATAGAGGTGTTGGAGATGAGAAGAAAAAGCAACCTAAGAGAATTGAGTAAGAGTTAGAGATATAAACCATGATTTGACACCAATCCAATAGGGTTTAATGCAAAATAGGTTTTCAAATATAGAACATTATAATAGCCTTTAAAAAGAGGAATAAAGTGACACAAATAGGCAAAGGAATGACTCGAAGGTGTAAGTGAACATTAGCTTAGACTATGAAGAGATTACTTTGTAAATACAATTCATATTGCAGGGTTTGAACTCAAACTATGGGTTTTTTTTAAATGTATTGTAGGTTTTTTTTAGGTCCCCTTCCATGGATTAACTCAACCAAAAAATGGGAACACAACTCTGTTTGAAATCTCAATATAAATTTGAAGCCCATATTAATTCAACTATTGAGAACTCAAGGAAAATTATCCAACCATTAATTAGTCATGGAATTCTCAACCACTACCCTACATAAAAATAGGAATATGTTTCCTTTATTTACTTCTAGAGTATTCTTCTCTTTTGATGCTCTTTAGTGTAGGTCAAAATAATCTAATGTGTTGATTTGCTTCTAGGGATAGCCCAACATAACAATGCCTTGTCTACACAAGAACTAATGAGTAATAATTAAAAGGTAAATGGAGGGTTTCCTAAACAATCCAACCTCTATGATCGTCTATAGTTGTACATCTTTCATACTAGACCCATGATTTACTCTTCACTACTTAATTTGATCATTTTTAGGTTACACATAATAATTCAAGTAGGAGGAATGCAATAGTAATGACTTGGAGATTCCTTCCACATGATAATGGTAAGAATGATTAGTGTCAAAATATCCAATGAGAATGGAGGAGAAGAACACATTCCCATGTGGAGAGATGGATCACATGTTTCTCCATGCTGATTTTACCAATCCTCATGCCTCTATAATTATGTGATGTAGACATTCCTCACCAACCACCACATGCATTAAATGATTGGAATCTAAATCAAATATCTTATATGAGACTTAACTAAGGCATGCATTTAACTTCTTAGGATGGTAGTTGGAAATAAAGGATTGCTTTCTCATTTCCTCCCTCTCCTCTTCCTTTCTTGTGGACTAATTATGGATTATTTTATGCTCATTGGGACAATCTTAGACCTTTATAGAATTTTTTTTTTTTACATTTCTTGAGCATACCATGGAAAGTATACCACATAGTCCATAGAATGTATCTATCACAACTATGTTTCAATCCATTCACTAGCTATGCCTTGGCCTTGAGATCCACACTAGGTATCCATACAAGTGTCTTGACATCATTTACACACAAGTTCATTTATTTAAAGATAACATGGTTTGATTCCCTTCTTTATAACCACTTAATTTACAATTTTTATATAATTTGGTTTAATACGTCCAAAGGGTCAAAACTAGTGCATTACATCCTCCCCCCTTGGATTAGTACCAACCTTGGTGCAACTCAAGATCAAAATAAAAATGGGTAATGACTATTTCATGGAATCCTATAGATCCCATGTAGACTCATTGTGGTCAAAGTGCTTCCATCACACCTTTATTTGTTTGATGGCTTGGTTCCATAGTGATGTTACTTTCTTTTGAAGGATTTGCAGTGCATCTATTTGGAACTCCATATGGTTGCACCTATATCATAACCAAATTAATCACATGCTGAGGTTTATGTAAATATTTCTAAGCAAGGAAACATGGAAGACATTTTGATTTGTAATATTAGTAGAAAATGAAAGTATTTATGTAATTGGCCCTATCTTATTAAGGATTTCAAGTGGTTTGTAATATCAAGGAGTCAACTTTCTATAAATTCCAAGCTTAAAACAAATTTTCCTTTACTTCACTATGAGGAAAACATGATCACCAATGTTAAATTATATATGCACTTTGTTCTTATCTGCATAACATTTTTTCTTATCTCAAGTTGCCTTTAAATTTTGCTCGATTCTAGCAACCTTTTGATCCATTTTTTCAGCTTTTTTGGCCTAAGCATTATTTTATCTACTGGATTATCCTAAATTATCAAATTATTACATATCCTACCATATAAAGCCTCAAATAGAGTGATCCCTAAGGATGCATGATGCCCATTGTTATATGCGAACTTTACCAAGTGCGACTAATTTTCTCACTTTCACAGTTTGTCCATCGCATACATGCAGAGCATGCCTTCAATCTCTTAATTTGCACTGATACATTTGGGCGGATTTTTCTATGAAATATTTCCATGTTTTGAACATTCGTGGATTAATACTTCATTTTTTTTATCATGGCGGAAAAACTGTGGCAATATCGACATTTTTAATTTTCGAGGAACTTTCGTCTCTATATCGACGATATATGGCTATATTTTCACACCCACCAAACCAATTCCAACTTTCAATGGATCTTGGCTGTTTACACGCGGGTCAACTCATGCATTTTCTAAACACATTTGCTATAGTTGAGACAAGATTATTGGGATTGATTGAGCGCAGATTGAGCCCGGATTTCTTTATCAACCATATCCAAAACTAGAGAGATCAGTTATACGCTGCAACAATCATTTGGTCATAAATTCATAAAAGGTAAGCATGCATCCTTTTTTGGGGGATACAAACTAACATTGAGGCTCAAAATAACAGTTGTATTCTTCACGTCATGTACCTTACGGACGAATTTAACAAGCCTACAACTCCCTCCTTATATTTAAACCAGAGTAATTGCAACAAGAGGGTCCAATCAACAATGACTCTAGCTAATTCATTTTTTTTATAGACCCCATGCTCCACTAAGCTATTGTCCATTGACACAGTGTTAATCACTTTCCACAGTAGAAGGACAAATTTCATTTGGACCATTTGGACCACCTAGTGTTCCAATGCCCAAACTATCAAGGTCTCCTTGTGAGTAAATCAAAGGCCATTGCACAACACTTGTTGGCATCAATGAAAACTTCAGTCTGTTAGACAAAATGCTCACTGAGAGTTGGGGGGGGGTGAATTAGTGAGTTAAGGCTTCAACTCAATTTCAACTTTTTCTACCAATCTTATATCATATTTCACAATTGCTTCAGCAACATATTTATCAAAGAACAATATCAACTAGGAACATGTAATTCATCAATTAGACACATCACTATCAAGGCATTGCACAAGGGACACAAGATATAGTTTTTTAATCTTTATATAAGTGGAGACTTCAATCTCCAATATGGGCTATTACCCATAAGGTGGAACCACCCACCATAATGGTTCTGTCAGCTACAACCGACTGGGATGCTACAACATCTAAACAAGCTTCAACTTGTCAAAAGACCAATAAGTCTTTCCCCAACTCCACCCAACTTCCCTATACAAATTTCAGATTACAAATTACAATTGATACATAAGACTCTTCCAAAGTTTCCCACAGGCACACGCATAAAAAATACCAATCAACAAGTCATTCAACATACAACATATTGCAGCCCTGTCTCAACTCTGTCCATACACCATTATTATCTTGTCTTTAATACTATCCACATCAGCATATATCAAGCTAAGTATTCATCATGACTAACTCATATCTGTTCTCTTGTCCAAGAGCATTTCTTCAGCACCCTGTGTCTGGAGAATTCTTCCCTAAACCAATTTTCAGCAAGAGTATGTCAGCATACTGTCCATCGATTACATTGGTATCATGCTACATTGCAACCCTAGATCAACATCATGCTGTGTCCTTCATCATTACTTTAGCATATTAATTTATGTTCCCAACATCGCTCATTACTATGCCCAGCATCATCCACTTCAAATTATCAGTCAGATTATCATTTTGGTGAAGCCCAAAAAATCAAAGATATAGACAAATATTATGCTACTCTTGCTGCTCCATCACACTTTCCTCACACCACCGAATTGACCTCCTTACTGAACCTCCCGAATTCTCCACAACCACTCCCGAACTTCCTCCATATTCTCATTTGAAATAAAAACTTATCTTATATATTTATACCTTTTCTTCTCTTGGATTTAAGGAGGCCGACATGTCTCTTTAAATTAAATAAATAGTTTTTTATTTCCATGTCTTAGGAGGCCGACCTCATCACCAATTTATTTTTGTTATCATTAACCAAAATTTATTTAATTTTCCACATCATCATCATCATTTTAATTTTATTTTTTATGCCAAGACTTGGCCTTCTCTTATGCCTGCATACCCTTCTTCAATTGCCCATATGGGGGTCATTGATATTCCAATAAGTATACCCGCACTGTCCATATTCAAGGTGCCATTAGGTGATGTATTTAGATGCCCGCAAGGGCTATCTAGATGCCCACAACTAGGGTTTAAATATGCTCACAATTCCTCATTTGAGAAATAAAATATGCCCACAACTCCCACAAATTCCCGCAGCAATTCCTTCCTTATGCCCGCAGCTCACACCAGGATGCCCGCAGGTGGCCATAAGGGATGCCCACAGGCAGTGCTGATAAGATTCCCATAATAGGCAATATCTTATGCTTGCAATAGTTTCTATCATGCCCGCAATTGTCGTCATTTAGCATGCCCGCATGATCTTCTGGAGATGTCTGCAATCTTTTCCTTGTCCACTATTTTATCATGCCCGCATCCATATCTGTCATCAAGCTTGCTTGTCTATTGTCATGTCACCATCTACTTGTCATTTTTGCACCAAAATCTTTGTCTTTCGCAAATCATCTTCAAATGACCACAAAATGGGTCATTTGACTCTCTAGATGTTCCATGCTTGTCATGCTTTCTTGTCAATGTCATTATGCATGTCCTTAGTCATCTATGTCCTTCATGTCTTCTTCCAATTACACCTTGCCATGTCATCATGCTTAGACACCTCTTCGAATCTCTATTTGTTATTTATTGTTTTAATGAAATAATCAATTAAAACTTCTTCTAAACATTGCATCTCTCCAATAGTAAGATGTGTCTCTTCAAAACTCTGTCTTAATTCTTTTTATTTTTCTAAATACATTCCTGTAGCTTCTTATTTAATAAACTCTGTTTATTATTTTTCACTAACTTTGCAGGTCCATCTTTTGCATATATGACCATCATAATGCAAACTAAAAGTATGGCTGGATAGCCACCTCAACAAGGATCAAATCCATGTCACCTTTTGAACTTTTTGATACACACGCATTATCCAGAGATCATTTGAAAATAGGCTTCCAAACTGTTTAATTTAACACTTAAGACAAAATTTTTTTTAACTTGTAAAAACAATTTTTCTTCTACTTTGGAAGATTGATTTCTCCCTTATGTGATCACCGTAAGGAAACCTAAAAGCAAGGCTAGATATCCATTTCAACAATGAACAAGACCATATCACAAGATAAATTTGTTGACACACGCACAACCTCTGGAAAACATTTCAAAATATCTTCTCAACCTCTTTTGAACATCAAAACATATTTCTTCCCATTTTGGCAGTTTCCTATTTCACACGTGTGAACACTCTATGGAGACCTGAAGTCATGAGAAGATGGATAACTTAACAAAGAATGGATCCATGACATTTGATAAATTTACTTGCACAAAGACATCCGTTGGCGGGCATTTCCAACTGACCTCTCAAACTCCTGTTTTTAACACTTGGTCAATTTTCTTTTGTTCTCACTGTGCAAAATATTATTTTTCCTATTTTTGGCAGATTGAGATTTTGCATATGAGACCATCATAAGACAACCTGAAGGTATGGATGGATAACCAGTTCACCAAGGAACATTCCTATTCTATCTGATGAATTTTATCATCAAAATAACACCTCCTTGCGGGCATTTCAAAATGCCTTTTCAATTTCCTGAATCTAACACAACCAATTTTCTTGTGTTCTTAAAATGCAAAATAATATTTTTCTTATTTTTGGCAGATTTATATCTTTGTCATAAAACACTCCATATGATAACTGAGACCATGGTTAGATGCACCCATCAACAAGCTATAGCCTAACACTTTCATGTTAATTTTCTCATCATCCTATGAGATAGGGCAGACATTCCCCTGAGGCCACTGAGGCAGTTTTGCCAGTACTAGAATAGTGCAAAACAACCAAAAACTGTATTTTGGCAGACTATTATCTTTGTCATCAAACATCTTCTTTGAGAACTGAGACCATGGTGAGATAGCCTCTTCAACAATATGTAGGATTATAGCTTCAGATAATTTTTATCATACACCTATAAGGTACGGCGGGAATTTTCCCAAGGCCACATGAGCCAACTTTTCCAACCTAGACAATTTTCTATGTCTGGTCCAATCTACCTAAAACACTGTTTTGGCAGGTTCATAACTTCTTCCTTAGCTACTTCCAAGACAATTTGAAGACATGGTTAGGTAGGCCAAATATCAATATACAAGACCCCCATATGGTGCGAGCATTTTATTCAACACACAATTTGTGGCGGGCATTTTCTTAAGGCTACCTGAGCCAATTTTCCAACACTTAGTCATTTTCCTGTTTTTCACCAAATTACCATATTTTTCCAAAATGATTGTCATTAATGTTGTCATCAATGATAATCCTATTCATAATTGTCTTCATGTTTTTGTTTATAGGAATTGGTATATAATATATTACATTTAGAAATATACTAATATCTAATGTATTTGAC
This sequence comes from Pseudotsuga menziesii, assembly GCA_001517045.1. Taxonomy (NCBI): domain Eukaryota; kingdom Viridiplantae; phylum Streptophyta; class Pinopsida; order Pinales; family Pinaceae; genus Pseudotsuga; species Pseudotsuga menziesii. The sequence continues at coordinate 91,270 of LPNX010352828.1, read as the reverse complement.
AAGTTACTGTTTGGTATGGTGTAGGTAAGACAATTACTTGTCACTACAAGTATTTTTCACTACGAATGAAAATACAAGTAAGCTTGCTCAGTTTAGAGCGGCATTAGAGGTGAGGGGAGATGAAAAATGTTATTACCCTTGCTCTGATCGCAGGGGCTTGCAAAGAAGAATAATTTTAATAATGGCAGCTGAAAGACATCGTAGGGAGAAGGGGCATACCGAAGGGGGTTATGAGTATCGTCCCTTGGTAAGAGGTTATTCAATTTTTAATGTATTCTCTGTAATAGTCATCATGTCATGAATTTCAGTAAAATGTCTTATCATTTTATTATATGTTCTATACACACTAATTTTACTACGTTGTTTGTAAATATATAGACAATGCCCCCAAAATGTTCCCTTCCAGAGAGTTATTTTCCAAGTACTAGCAGATATACTCATTTATAGGGTGACGAACATCTAGATTAGAATATTGAAGTTGATCAAGTTCTTAATGATGATATGGATGGAGATAAAGTTAGTGATACAAATCAGGAAGATGAGATACATAGATTGATCCAAGACACATTTTCTCCAATGGATGAGGACAACCAGGATGATAGTCATGATGTTGATCCTCTACTCGAGAAGTCGCGTCAACCTCTTTATGAAGGCTCAAAAAACAAATCTTCTGTCTGCTATATTGTTGTTAGTGAACTTGAAGGTTTTGAATGGTTTATCAAACACCCGTCTCACACAGATACTAAGGTATGTAATTTGTTAATTATTTATGTTTGCATGTTCACATGTACATAAAGGGTTGGATTTTTTCCTATATTGCTATTGTTATCTAATTTGTAAAGTATGGATGTGATATTGATGATTAATATTGTTTACATTGACTTATTCTTTTGAATTTTGTAGATTGTCAGGTGAATTTCTATTACCAACGTCAAATATTTTACCACGCACATATCGAGAGATATATGTGATTATGAAAGAATTTGGAATGGAGTATCTAGCTATTGATGCATGTCCTAATGATCATATCATATAATATCGAAAATATGCATTAGAAAATGAATGCCCACAATGTTAAACAAGTAAGTATCAAACCGATAAAGTGACAAAAAGGGTGCCTCACAAAGTTCTTCATTATATTCTGATAATTCCATGTCTCAAGTGGTTGTTCAGGTGTCAAAGTATAGCATAGTTTATGGATTTCCATGCAAAGAAAAGAAGTCGAGACAATGTTCTTCGAATGCCTGTAGATGGGTCTGCATTTAGGTACATCAAAGAAAAGTGGCCAATTTTCAAAGAAGAACCTTGTAATGTTAAACTTTTGTTATAAGAAAAGTGGCCTATTTTTGTTATAAACAATAACCTTCCTCCTTGGATGTCGGTCAAGAGAGAGCACACAATGTTAGCAATGATTGTTCCAGGTGTAGTAGGGATTTCTCCTTGCTACATAGGTAGGAATGGCTCCCTTCTGTCTATAGGAAATAAGGGTAGGTTCCTGTGTGGTAAATGATGAAAATGAAAACGGAATGTAAAGAACAATAAAGTAAACTACGAACAGAAAGAAGAGAGAATCAATGGTGAACCCCTCTACAAACAAGAGTTAGGGTTCCGCTTCCAAAGACCTGCAAACAAATCCTAAGCTACAGTAAAACATGCAAAACAATGTTAAACATAAAATTGCAAATGGAAACAAGGGTTAGAAAGCAAAGAAAAATATGAAGCAAATAAACAAAACATGAAAGCACAGGTATACCTTCTCTTTGGGTGGAAATGGGCCACCATGACCTAGCTTGTGGAAGCACCTCTCTTGGATGGGGAGCTTTGGCTCAATGGAAATGGAGGAGAGGGAGTGTGGGTGGCTTGAGAGGCAAAGTTCTCAAGGCATCCACGAGCAGCATAACAGTATGCAAGGGAGAAGTGTTTTGAGAGTGGTCCCCCACCCTCCTTTTATAGTTTTTTCAAGGGGTTTTAGGGTTTTAAGCCCTTGGTCAGGGCTTTAGCCCCTTTTTTGGGATTTTAGCCCCTTTCGCCCTAAATTTAGCTCCTTTTAGGGTTTTAGCCCCTTTTTGGGCCTTTAGCTCCTAGGACAGTATTTTGGGCTCCTTTTTGGGGTTTTTAAGCCCCTTTCTTCATCCTTGGGCTATTTTAAGGGTGTGGGGGTCTAATGGAGTGATATGAGGGTCGTGAGATGGTGTCCTTGGGTGTTGTAGGCCATTGAGAGCTAAGTGGGGGATTTTTGGGTTAACAGATTGCCCCCTAATGTGTGAGGGTAGGAGCTCATCGTATGGCCGGCGGACATCATAGGATTTGCTGTGTAGAGGTGGTGCTTCCGGGGCTGGGGCATGGTGGCTTTTGGTTTTTGTATTAATATGGTTTCCATCAATGGGTGAGATACAAATAGTGTGTGACATGTATATGGACGAGGCAGGAATCCCCATGCTCGTGACAATGTTAAAAGAATAATTTTATCTATGCTCTAAAATACAAGAGCTGATCATATACAACTGGTGTTACAATAATGGTTTCCTCCATGTGAGGCTGAATACAATGCGGATCTGGTACATTGGACCCATGGCATTCTCATGGAATGCTATATCTTCATGACTGACGGTCTGCTAGATATAGAATGGTACATAGCTGTATGGACTCGCTGATTGAGTGTCAGAGTCTCTGGTACAAGTATGCTGCATCAATCATAAAGGTATATAGAAGCACTGCTGGGGCTTCTGAACACTATCTCCAACACAACCTAGAAATCACAAGGGACATAATTTATTTAGGTCCCTCTAGTAGAATCATCAATATGCTAGAGTCAGGTGACATCCGGGGTCTTCGACCAAGTATTGTGTAGACCAAACCTTGTACAAATCTCAATGGTGCGATGATGTAGTTGGAGTCAAGCTCATGAGAAACAACCTGCCCGAGAGGCACTAAGGACTCCTCTCAAGTGGTCCAAGGAACTCATCAATGATGTTAATGAAACTAGGATACAGGGACCTCTGGGTCTATCCTCTAGAATATGTGTGTTGGTGTCAACAGAGGGAGCCCTGCCCCTAGCCAAGGCAATGATGTTTCCTTGACTAGGAGCGTGAGGGAGATAACCGAAAGGTGTGGGACAATCTGCAGACTGACCCACTGAATGGGGAGGGGAGGGTGGGGGGGGAGGGGAAGGGAAAGAACTGAACAAGGGCAGGGGGAGAGTGGGAGATTAAAACTTCCTTTTTTTAGAGTATGACGACAGGGTGGACTAGGCAGCAAATGAAGCTTAACTCATGGGAATGGGATCATAGATGTAATACCAGGGATGTCACTGCAGATGGGAAATACTTGGAGGAGGTGGACACTTTTGATATTGATGGGATCCAAGGAGGACACATTGCAGAGTACTCTGAACAAAGGTGGCCCAATGTGGGAATGCTGCCAAACTATTTTTTGTAGGGCGGTGTCTAGGGACATCGTTATGGTACGATCTCATGGATTTTTGGCGAGCCCGAGAAGGTAAATGCTCGATGGTGCTTTCAATTTTAGAGAGCCTGAAAGCATGAAGAAGACTCTAGTGGGGGCTCTTTTTCATTGGTAGTCTCTTGTGCCCAAAAAAGGATAAACGTATACATAGGAGAGCTCGCCCACCGTGTAGGGGATGAGAGACTTCTTTACTGTTGGTAGTCCAATCAAGCCGAAAAAGGTTAAACCTATACTGACTAGATGGTCATTCAGATACTTTTATGAGCATGAATGAAAACAAGTTTGCTCGGCAATATTTTCTTGTTGAGAAGGCTGGAAAAGAGCTTAACAACAACTCGTGGTGAGCTTTTTCATAAAGTGCGGCCCCTCTGCCTGAGAAAGCATAAAAGTATGCAGAGGGGAACAGTTTTGGCTTGAGTGTGCCAAGGGTGTCCTTTTCATTTTACTGGTCTACATGGTCCGCAAAAGGAGGTAAACGAGGTGATGTAGATGCCCTTTCCTATACTTTAGCAAGCGGGAAAGGAAGCAGCTGCGCTCGACAATCTTTTCATTGTTTTAAGGAGTAAAAAAAGAGCTTAAACAAAACTGCAATGTGGTCAACCGATTACGGTGGAACAGGCGGTGCCCCTTGTCGGGACGGTGGACAGAGGTCCAAAGGTCATCCGCATAGTATGGACGGAGCAAAAGGCTCTCAAACATACCAATACATGCGTGGGATAGATCGCGGCAGAGGCTCGTGAGTCGATGCGGTAGAGACATGCAAACCGAGGTGGCTCTTGGACTGAGGTCAGGAGAGTGTGTGTGTGTGTTGCGATGGACATACTTGACTACATGCGATGTAAGTGCAAGTTCGGGGGCACTTATATGCCAAATACATGAAAGAAAAATAAAGGGTTTTGTGGATGATGGTCCAGATGTCCGCGTAAGGTGGGGTGAAAAAGACAATTATAAATACAAAAATAAAAGTAAAATTACATTCCTTAGTGGGTGGTGGCCCGAAAACTCGCATGAGTTGTGGTTGGGAAGTGTGATACAAGTACAGGTTCGTAGACACTTGCATTGTCATGTCATGGCTCATAAATCGAGGTGACTGGTGGGAAATGGTCCTGAAATTGATTTATTAAACATGAGACAATGGTCTCATAAAGAGATAGAGGGAAGAATTCTGAAACCAGTGGCACAAACGTCGTCTCAAACAGAGTCCGTATGGTCCTGTTATGTCGATCGAAAGAAATTAGGTCAAATGGGGCCTATATAAGGGTGGGGTCCACTTGGTGAAGTGTCATTGTCACTGTTCATTGTGGAGTTGGAGAGGTGGGCCCTAATTCTTCATTTGCTGATTTATTTTGATCCAACCAAGGGTTTTGAGTGCCATGACTTGCAGGTAAAAGATCTCACTGAGACTCATCTTTTTGGTGGCTTATTTGCTGGATTTGGTTAGCTAGAGGCCCCCCATGAGCAGTTTGGGGTTTCATGGGGGCCAAGTCGCACCTTTCGAAGGAAAAGGTGTACCCTGAGCACACCTGTGGGGCAATTATGAGTGCCCTGGGTGCTCCTTTTCCCAAACAGGTGCGGCCTAGCCTCTTTTGGGTGTTTTTTGATGATGGCAATGGCTCACTTCAGGGTTTTTGCTTGTGTAGGATGCCAGAGATCAAGTGGAGAGAGAAAGACTACAAGATTGTTAGGGATGCATCCTTACATGACAAGAATGTTAGAGATACATTAGCCCGTTGCAGATTGCTGAAATTTATGAGGATAACCCTCATGCGGAGCTTGCGTTTGCTGATGCAAACACTAATAGGTTTCTGGGACGTTGATGAGGAGGTGTTCCTCTTTTAGGGCCAATGCATTGAGATTACGTTGGCAGATTTATACTTCATTACTGGGATCCCTATGTTGGGAGTGGTTGGTGACTTGGTACCTGTGCTGTCTCGGGGGGAGACATTGGAGGATCTATATGATTGGCACTGTTACGCTACGGCGTACTTGCATGGTTCATACATCTTGATGTGTGACATCGAGGATTTGTCCACACGGGTGGTGGGGACCTTACTGCAGCATATCTTGGGTTCCACGGGGAGCCACAAGATTTCTGGTGGTCAGCTACAGCTAGTAGAGCATGCTATAGGTGGCACGTATTATGCATGGGGCCAGATGTATCTGCAGGCTGTTCGGCATCAGCTGAACAAGTCGAAGACTACTGGTGCTAGTTTTTGTTTTGGCTCCTTCTTGTGTGCTTTCTTCTTTGAGAAAGTACCTACACTTCGTCCTCATCGGGTTGTGCAGGACAGTGGTCTACAGGAGCTGAGGATGTATAGATGGTGCCAGATGATGATCTACGAGGGCGACGGTAGAGTGGGCTGCTTTTTCACTGAGGAACTGTTGGAGCAGTGGCTCCAGCTTCCTGTAGTGATCAAGGAGTATCTGTATGCAGGTATGGATTTTCAGGGAGACCCTGAGATGCCTTGACCTCCTGGTCATGTGTGGGGACCAACTAGTATGTATGCGTGATGTTTTTATGTTCATATTTATACACAGTGTAGTTGAGCTGGTTGGTAATTTGTATTATTGATGTATGTGGACTGATGGTGTCTTTGTTTGTATGTGCAGATGTTGGTCCTCGCCTGCCGCTCGGGCATCGGAGGCGGGTTGTTGCCATAGCTCCTGCGGTGGTTCCTGCGGGGAGATCCCGCAGGTGGCAGCGGGATATGGATGGATTGGTGCCGTATATGGAGCAGCTTGCTACTGGAGTGTCAGATGATGGCTGGCAGCATCTGAGTATTGAAATGATTGCTGCTATTCACAACCTTCCTCTAGAGTTGACTGGTGTGATGAGGAAGATGGCGGTGGCCTGTGAGCACTTTCGCCGGGTGACGAGAGGTGATCTTCCTGCAGAGGATGTGTCCTCTTTGGAAGATGATGACACCGAGTCAGATGATGAGTCTGAGTCAGATTAGTAGCCTAGTGAGGCTGTCCCGAGTGCGTTGGTGTGACTTAGGGGTTTTTGTGTCGCTTATGTGTATCATGTTGAGAAAGCATATGTGTCTTCTCATTTTTTTATTGGACATGTTTTGGACAGGCGACTGATCGATTTATATATATATATTTTTGACACATGTGGATGTGATTTTATGGTTTTACTATGTGAGTCTTGTTATGATGTTGTGGAATGAAAATTCCTATGTGATGTATTATTACACTGTGTGTGTATTTTTTAGGCATGATTATGCATGATGTTATGGTTGTATGTTTCCTATATGCAGTTGTGGATGTGCCAATTTAGAATATCGTTAGCCATTTGTTCTGTGAAACTATTGAGGTTTCTGGGAACATGTGTGAATGTGATGGATTCAAATGTTCTAATCATCTGTTTAGTGCACAAGTACTTTCTAAAGAGGCAGGGATCCCGTACTTGATAGTGGTTGTTCAACTGAGAAACAAGTAGCTGGGAGTCTAAGAAGACATCGAGATGGTGAATGCCTATCTGAAGAGCAGCGGCCAAGAGGCCATTGACACCATCATATTCAGCCTGGTTGTTGGTTGCAGTGCCCATGCATATTCCATCGATGTGGATCAACTCATGCCATGGGGAGTAGATTACCCATGTAGTTGAGGCTAGGTTCAGAGACCATCTGCTTGCTCCATCTGTGAATCCAATATATTGGTTTGAGGTGTGCTCCATTTGAAGCAATGAGTGGAAACGATACATAAGACTCAACTTTGAAAAATGTAAAACAAAAAATGGAAAAACTATAATACAAGTTGTAACTTTGTCACTCAAAGGGGTGACGTTAGAGGGAAAGTTGTTTGGACTTTCCAAGGATCAGTGGTCATTCCTTTGTGTGACATGATGAATCCTTGTAGACGGCCTGAGGGGACACAGAATACACACTTGAACAGGTTCAAGCGGATTCCACACTAGCGACATTGTATGAAGACTTGTCGTAAGTCGTCTATGTGTTGTGTTTTCTTCTGTGACCGCGCGATGAGGTTGTCAAAACAAACCAACATGATGTGAACGAGGTCATGGAAGCAGTGTGTCATGGCGTGATAGAATGTGGCTCGAGCATTTTTGAGGCCAAAGGGCATAACTCGGTATGTGAATGTGCCCCATGGGGTTGTGAATGCCGTCTTATAATGGTCTTCCTTTCGGATTTGGATTTGGTTATATCCAGAAAAACCGTCCATGAAGGAAAATACTTCATGTTCGGCGCATGCATCGATGATCTGATCAATGAAAGGTGTGGGGAAGTTGTCTTTGGGACATGCCCCATTATGTTCGTGGAAGTCTGTGCAAACGCAAATAGTACCCTATTTTTTATTCACGGGAACATGATTATAAACCCAAGTGGTGTATGCAATGGGATAAATGAAGCCAACTGTACGCAGCTTCTCTATCTCGGCTTTGATCGCAGCCACTTTGGAAGGGTGGATGGGCCATTGATTTTGGCGTACGGGAGCCACATCAGGCCATGTGTCGATGTGATGTTCTATGATGGATGGATCTAGGTAGGGCATTTTGGTATAAGACCAGGCGAAGATGTCGCATAATTCTTGGAAGAGAGCTTTGTAGGCATCGACCTCTTCCAGGGAGCAAGATGCCCCCAGCATGATTTCTTCAACAATATTAGAATTGGTTGAGATGTCGATTTTAATGGTTGGAAAAATGTTCACCATATTCCTTTCTTCGATGGCATCAGGTGTTGGGATGGGGTTCTTGAACCAGTCGACCTTCCCATGGATGAAATCTTTGGTCTCCATGAAAAACTGGTCAGACTATGACACAAGTTCTTCAGGGAGGAAGAACGTGCAATGGTGCATGTTGGCCCATGGGTATTCCAGGGCAGTCAGAGCTTCAAGTATCTCCTCATTGTTGCTAAAGCAACAAGGAGATAGGTCTGATGGACCGTCGGTGGAGGAGGAGATGAGCGGGTCGGTGGAACTGGACATCATGTAAATGGACATGGTGTTTGATGAAGGAGGTGGTGGGTGAACTTCTTCAATCAAGGTGATCTCAGACTCAAGGGAATGTTGATGGAGGTCAGTGAGAGCCATTCAAAATTTGTGCAGGTCTTGGCAATGGTGGGAGTAATGTCCATACAAGCCGCAAAGGGCGCATGCATGGTTTTTCCTTAATGCCTTGTTCCTGACTATGGGTGCGGCTGGGAGTTCAACCACGAGGATGTTTTCATTTGTGTCCATGGCATCTAGATGCGTGCGGATCACTGGGATTTCAGGGCAATTCTGAGTTGGATGGCCCTGTTGTTCGCAGACGGCACAAGGTGGGACTTGTTGCGGTTCTGCAGTTGCTTTGGCATTCTTGCCCTTGGCCCTTTTCAGGTGGGGCAGGGTGGGTGTGGGTGTGGGTCTTGGCTTTTGCGGAGCGGTTGGAGGGTGAGACTCGACTGTGATGGGTTGCACCGGGGTTAAAAAAACCTGGGGCATTGCTGGTTGAGCTGGTGGATCAAGATACCACACCATAATTCCCAATGTAAAGTTGGGTAGGCTTAAGGTGGCCATGACTGGCTTACTCATGACACCAGGTGGGGGGAAGAGGAAGGGAATCGTATGGACTGGGGATGAGCCCAAATAATTCCCTGATGGTTGCATGTGGGGATGCGGTTGTGGTTGTGGTTACACGTAATGCTGCTGCTGCGAGTGATGTTGCGGCTGCTATTGGTGTTGCGGCTACGAACGATGTTGTGGTTGTGGTTGGGGCTGTGGCTGCGGTTGTTGTTTGGGTGCAGCGATGCTTGATGAGACCATGCACAAGTCCGCATTTTCATTTTGTGTCGGTGCTGGTGACACTAATGGGAAAGGAGCCGTCATGGAGGTATCGACAAATAACCCAGGGCCCAGATTCAACAATGGGGAGGCTGGTGTGTTTTCAACCATAGTGTTGGTTGTAGGGACGACATTAGTGTGTGTGGTCACCCCTTGTGGCTCAATGGTGGTGATGGTAGGGATAACGTTGGCAGGTGTCATTAAACCTTGCGGATCATGGTAGGTGAGCTGATCAACTGTCACAATCTTCCCTTCACAGGGGAACATCATGAGACAGAAGGCAGTTGATGCGACAGCTCGCATGGCATACATGTAACTTCTCCCGAGGAGAAGGTTGTAGTCCAGTTGAGCATTGACGACCTCTATGTCGATCGACACTATCTTCCCGGATATTGTAATGGGGACATGGGGGAGGATTCCTTGGGATTTAGTGGGATGTCGATCATAAGCCTGCAAGGTTGTGGAGGACGGTTGCAGAATTGGTGATCCAAGTTTCTGCCAAACCAAGGTAGACATAACGCACGTGGATGCCCCCTCATCCACTATGCACCGGTGCACAACCAAATTCCAGATGGACACCATGATTTGAAAGGCGATGGTCGATGGCATGCGTGGTTCTCCATTCTCCATGTCGAATGTGATCAAATTGGAGTCGGAGGTGTCTACTTCCCCTATGGTGGTTAGTAAGGATTTCCGCTGCATTGGGCATGTTTTAATTACCTCAAGAGTAGACATGGAGGTTGACGTTTGGGCCAAATCATCCACGATGCTATAGCTAACTGCAGCTCTAGCCGTGGCGTTATTGGCAATTCTGCGTATGGGGGGGCGCAAGAACGGGGGTAACTGAAGAGGTAGGTTGAATGTCTTAGACATGGATGCTACTGATGAGTCAGTAGGTTCAGTGGTGGTACCGTACTGATTTCATCTAGTTTGTAAGTTGACCTCTTCAGTCGTCATGGCTAGCAAGTGGTGAACACCTGTTTCGGCTGTGGGAGGTGCCCTCGAAGCATTGGGATTGGCCTGGGGAGGGGGTGCGGTTGCCACCAATCCTTGGACTAGTAATGGGTTTTGAAGCACCATGGGGGGAGGTCCTTGTGGTGCCAGGTTGGGTTAGGATTGATTGGCAGCCTGTTGGGCCTCGTTTTGAATGGCCTGCTTTACACGAGCCATGAGGGGACACTCAAATGTGTAATGCCCATAAACATCACAGAGTGTGCATGGTTGGTTTGTGCACAACGAGGCGTTGTGTCTTGGTGCATTCTGTCATGGGGGGTTTTGGGCTGTCCAGTTTGCCGCGACATTGTTGGGAGGGTTCAGTTGTTGACCACCTCCCTGCGGTTGGTTATTTCCTTTGTTGCGGGGCTGGTTATTCCTAGCTTGCCCTTGTTGATTGTTGGGGGCAGGCTGGTTGGGACGGTTTTGTTGTGCGAACACTTGTCCCAACAGAGCGGGTGGAGCGGGGGTGGGGGCTTGAACTGGTTGCACTGGCGGTGCATAGTATATTTGTGGGGGTTGTGATGCCACAAATGTGGGAATTTTCCCCACATACTGCTGTGTTGGCCAAGACATGGCCTGAACCTGCTGCGGTGGCGCAGGTTGTGCATTAGAAGTTGTTGCTCCGGACTGGGACATCATTCTTGCGTAGTCTAGAGATTGGTTTTGGTAAGCAACACTAGCAGTGTTGCTTGGATGTGGTGTAATGGCAAGTGGTGTCGGTCGAGGCTGTGGCTATTGGGAGACCGATCCTATGATGCTATCCGCAGCATGGGATGCCCCCGGTGCATCGCGGTAGGAGTTATTCAGACGGGTGGCATTTGGATTGACGGTGTACATGTATCCAGACTGAGCATAGATAAGGTCAAACTGTTGGGCCTTTAGTATGGTCTCTTCTTCGAATTGGGGATGTTCGGTTGCGATGTCCTTTGCTATGGGTGGGAGCAAGGTCTTAAGGAACCAATCCAAGAAGATCCTATTGTCAAGATGGATTTTGCATAGACTGCGATGTCGCCGTCACTCATGGATGTGGTCTGTTATATGAGTGGTAGTGCTTTGGTGGTAGGATAACAGGATCTCCACCCCTTTGTCATATCTGACGGGGAGTTGGAAATACTGTAGGAACATGAAGGCTAGGGAGTTGAAGTTCGAATATTTGGCCTGCGGTAGCTCAATGTACCATTTGGCCGCAACACCTGTAAGAGTGCGTTGGAATAGCCTCAACCGGATGGAGTCGTTTACGATGCTGTTGGATGAGCACCATAGATGGAATGTCATTATGTGGTTTTGGGGACATTCCCCTACTTTGCCTTCAAACTTGGGGATGTTTGATGGCAGCTTAGTTGGCATTGGAGGCCAAAAATATTGATGGTAGATGGGGTCATTTGTTAATCTAGCCAAATTAGGCAAGTTAAGACGAGCCACGAAGGGAATATTTGACCCCAAGTTGATGTGGGATGGGGCTGCGATGGTGGTGGGGTTTGCTGGTGCATAATGCATCTGCACGGCTGGGGGTGCTTACGGTGGCACCATTGTAGATGGGCCAATGCCCCCAAGTGTTTTGGGAAGGATAGTGTGGGTGGAAGGGACATTTCCCCCATGCATGATAGTAGAGGCAATGTAAGTGGATGGTCCATTGCCCCCCTGTGTGGCAGGAGGGGTAGTGTATGTGGAGGGGCCACTGCCCCCGTGTGTTGCAAGTGGGCCAGCTTGGCTGGTCACTATGGGTGGTGGCAGATGACTAATGACAGTCTAAATGACTGTGCTTGGGCCACTTGCCAGGTTGTGGTGTGGACATGGTTCTACTTGCTAAGGTTAGGTCGGAAAATGGATCCGGTTTGGCACCAGCCATGGGGCTTGATGGCGCAGTATGGAGGTCTGGTTCAGACTGATATGGGTCCAAATTAGAATCAGAGGCTGTGTGGCCTTTTGATGGTGTGGGAGATCACTGAGAGCAGCTTCGACAGTGTCGATTGAGTGTTCCAAATGGTGGTGGTTCTCCTGTTAGGCGTGAGGAAGAGCATGGAGGATCAATTGTGTTAGATTCTATGTATGAAATTGGTGGGAATGATGTTTGGACCCCGGTTTCAGTGGCTTCCTATTGGCTACAGGTGGTCACTCAACCACCAAGACTGCCAGAAGATAGCGCTTGGATTTTTCCTCACAGGTGTTTCTACTCAATCGAAAGGGGTCGTTGCCTATTTCGCTTGGCAATTCCTCTCAGCGACCAGCTACTTTGGGGTTCCTGTGGTACTCCTCACAATGAGTTTCTGGGCAAATCCCAAGTACTTCCCATAGTTGAAGTAGTCAGGGACTTATGTCCTCAAAGACTGCAGAGTTGTTTGTACTTAGTGTAAATTGGTAAATTTTAAGGCTCACTCAGCGTCATGAACTGAGTTGGGTTGATTAGTTGGTATAGTGTATTTGTTTGATTGTTTTTTCTGGTATTTGGTTGGTGAAAATGGTTTATGAATTCATCATGGTAGAGTTCATGTCATTTTGTTTATGTATGCAAGCATTGAATAATCAGAAATTGTGAACAAATACAGTTATTAACCCTGAATGTTTGATGGCCTGACTAGATGACTACCTCACACTGATATTCCTCTTCAACTAAGAGAAGGTGCTGGGCTCTCAACACAATGGGACTAAGCCCATCTGTAGATCCTCAAGTCACCTCCCGGATGCAAGGTTAGTCAACAGGGAGGACCCTTAGCACCATGAGAATCCCTCCTTCTTTACCCCCTCTACCTTCCAGGTCATCCGATTTTAGTGGTTTGGAAGAATGTTCAATGAAGGGCCTAGATCTATATGAGCTTGCCCTTTGTCGTATCCCAGAATACCCCGGAGGGTGATGACTGGGTAGAGGATTAAGGGTGAGCAAGACAATTAGTTTTAGGTTTATTTTAGTTAAGCTACATTCATTTGATTAAGCCATTGACATTTACTTGGAATCTACACATTGTTTGTAAAAGAAATTGCAGAAAACTAAAACAGAAACTGAAATTGACTTGCAGTGCTGGACAGAGGCGACTGAGTCACACTGACAGTCCCTATGAAACTGAAATTTAACCTCTATTGAATTGAAATTGAAGTTTTGTTTGATAGGATGCACATTTCTGATCAAATCTGGCGAGGGGGCCGCAATATTTTTTTCGGAAACAGGCGAGGGGGTCGCACAGAATGCATAAACAGTCGCAGAATGTGTTTCTAGGTTGAAGTTACACTTATCGAGGGATTAAGTGCACCATGGGCACACCTGTTTGGCCATTAAGTGCACCCTCACCTCACTTTCACGCCTGATAAGAGTGCCCTGCCTCGGATTTGGGGTTTTTTGTGGTCTAGAGTTAGATCTAGCCGACAGTGATTTGTACTGTGGCCAAAATGACTTGGTTTTTCCTAGTAGAGGCTTTGGAGGTACTAATAATAGAAAATAAACTGGAATTAAAGTGAATTTAACAGGAAATTTTTGAAAACTAGAGCAAAAAATTTAAAAACTTGAAAATTAAAAATTTGGACCAGGGATCTTGTGGGATCGACCTGGTATGGTTGCCAGTTCTGTAGCAGGGATTTCTCCTTGCTATAGGGGCAGGAATGACTCCCTTTTGTCTATAGAATAGAAGGGTAGGTTCCCGCGTGGTAAATGCTGAAAATGAAAACGAAATGTGAAGAATAGTAAACTAAACTACGAACAAAAAGAAGAGAGAAGCAATGGTGAACCCCTCTGCAAACAAGGGTTAGGGTTCCACTTCCAAATATCTGCAAACAAATCCTAAGCTACAATAAAACCTGCAAAATAATGTTAAACATAAACCTGCAAATGGAAACAAGGGTTAGAAAGCAAAGAAAACTATGAAGCAAAGAAACAAAACATGAAAGCACAAGTATACCTTCTCTTTGGGTGGAAATGGGCCACCATGCCCTAGCTTGCGGAAGCACCTCTCTTAGATGGGGAGCTTTGGCTCAATGGAAATGGAGGAGAGGTAGTGTGGGTGGCTTGAGAGGCAAAGGTCTTAAGGCATCCAAGGGCAGCATAACAGTATGCAAGGGAGAAGTGTTTTGAGAGTGACCCCCCACCCTCCTTTTATAGATTTTTCAAGGGGTTTTAAGCCCTTGGTCATGTCTTTAGCCCCTTTCGCCCTAACTTTAGCTCCTTTTATGGTTTTATCCCCTTTTTGGGGGCTTTAGCTCCTAGGAGAGTATTTTGGGCTCCTTTTTGGGGTTTTTAAGCCCCTTTCTTCATCCTTGGGCTATTTTGAGGGTGTGGGGGTCTAATGGAGTGATACGAGGGTCGTGAGATGGTGTCCTTGGGTGGTGTAGGCCATTGAGAGCTGAGTGGGGGATTTTTGGGTTGACACCAAGTATTTAATTAATTTGTATTTTTTTACTTGAAAGTCTGACCACTAAATATTTCATTTCTTTGTTTCGTAGATGATAATTATGTCTTTTATATATAACGACATATAGCTAAATATAATTAATCATGTATGTTAGACCAATTAGGTAAGTACCAGGTTAAAGATATGAACGTATATATTGAGCCTCTTATTGATGAGTTGTTGAAGTTATGGGTTGGTGTCACTATTTATGACATCTCTAGACCAATAAAGCAAAGACGATTTCAATTCCATGGAATACTTGGATGCACAATTCATGATGCTTCCGGGGTAACACATTTTTGTGGTATATTGTTACTTTCTTTTGTTCTTTAATATTATATATATCTATTGAAAATATCATGCATTATTTTAAATGGTAATTCTAATTCTCTACACTAATTCATATATCTTGTAGGTCTTCAAACAAAGGGTAAATTTGCATGTCCAGCTTGCGGTCCTAGGATAAAATCTCGTCGTTCAAGGAGTTTAGTAAAGGAAGTGTTTGATGAGTATAGGCACTTTCTGCCTAAGAACCATAGTTATCGAACTACAGACAAAGAAAAATTCAATGGTAAAGAAAAGAATGGAAAAAAAAACCACGAAGAATTACACCTCACCTATGGAACTTGGAATATAATAGAAATCGTCAAGGTATGCCGAATTATTTATGTATTGTTGGAATATTGGTCAATACTTAGCCAAATTTCTGAATATGCAAAACAATATTTTTCCTACTTTGGCAGATTGATTTCTTACACATGTGACCATCATAAGGAAAACTAAAAGCATGGGTGGATAACCACTTCAATAAGGAACAGATCTATGTCACCCTTTGAATTTTATTAGCACAAGGACACTATTGAGTATGGTTGTCATTGATGTCAAAGGAGGTCATTAATGACAAAAGAAGTGTTGATATGGTATGTGTGATGAGGTTGAAAAACACATGCTGGTGTCCTAATGTCTCATGATGTCATTGTTACATTCTGGTAGTAGTTGGTAGCGGTATGATAATTTGAGGATTTTGACTAAGTGTTGAAAAACTGCACTAGAGCAGCTTCCTTATGAAAATGACCACCATAATTCATAAGAAGAAGAAAATTCCTGCCATGACCTACCATCCCATTTTTTGTTGAAATATCTATCTAACCATGGCCCCGGTTCTCAGAAAAAATCCTTGAGGAAGAAGATACATGTCTCCCAAAAGAAGGAGTTTTGGTTAAATTAATCAGAATTGCTCTACGAAAATTCCTGCCATAATTTGTGGGTTGAAGAAAATGACCACACCACATGGTCATCCTGTAGGTGTATGTTTTGTCTACTTAACCATGTTCTCACATTGGTTTGATAATGCTTGAGGAAGAAGATATGGATCTGCCAAAACAAGGTTTCAGGTAGTCTTACACCAAATTTCAGTAAAATGCCTTCCTAGGGAAAATGAAGAGTAGTCTAGGAGTGAAATCAACATAGGCGTTATCATTAAGGTGTAATCCATCATCTAGGAGCATTAGTTCAGGTTTTTGGTGAAATGAAAAATGCACCTTAGGTTTTGGACAAATTGTCTAAGTATGGAATTATTGGTAAAATTTGCCTAAATGGTATTAAGGAAATGCGTGCCACCTCTCATAGGATGATGAGAAAAATTATCTAAAAGTGATAGGCTCTAGTTTGTTGGTTGGTGCATTGTTGGTGAATCCCACCAACAAAGATTTGTCGATAGGGGTTCCCACTATGTTGACACCCTACAACGCAATGTCCCTAAGCACCATCCCAGACAGGTTTTATCCTGCCCAGCAATGTCTGCAGAGAAGATAAGGTCTCACCCGAGGCGTTCAAGGGAGAGCTGTCAGAACCAAGTTTTCGATAGTGGGGAAGGAGGATATGGGGATCCGATGGAGGGAGATCATAAATTATTCGATCTCATATAGTATCAAAATATCATAGCATTATTCAAGGAACATCATAGCACATCAAGCATAAATTACAACAACTTAAAACCAACAGATCGCATTGATATAGAAGGAAGAAACTGAATCCCATCTATAACATGTCATTTTAACACAACAGAGTTGCAGCATCACAATAGACAAGAATTGAGCCATATGCATCGCATCATATATTAATCTTGCACAAATACGTCACATTACATAATACTTCTCCAAAACTGGATACTGCATACATCAGCAAGTAGCCCAGATAAAATCACAGTCAAGACAGGAAAGTCTCCATAAAACAGATCGCGCCAGATCTTATCCCTTACAATCGCGCATGCAATACAATTGTTCAAAACTGCTCATCTATTTGTCTCTATGACCCCCCAAAATGGATCTATAAATAGGCTTATGCCTTTACATCAAGGGTCCACTAATAACTGACTTCTAACCACTACTGACCTATTGCAACAAAACTTGGTCAAAATATACATAAAATATTCAAAAACAGTTATTTTCCTGCTTATCGCACCAATCTGCCCTTGCACGGTACCGCATGAGCTTGCGCAGCTATCGCAACATTGCTCAACTCACTTGTCCCAAACCCCTTGCCAACAGGCCCCCAACACAGTTTTGTGGCTCGCCCTCGAGCCATGTCAGGTTGACAGGGTGTGTGCCGAAGTCTTGTCTTTAAAATCTTCAAACTGCAGTGCAACTTCACGAACCTGTAGCTGGACTTTACTGGCGATACTCTGACAATTAGTCAAATTTTACTGGATGGGGTGTTCCTCACTAGCCTTGCTGTTGACCATTTGTCGATTCTCTTGAACGCCCTGAAGCGTGGCAACGACCTTAACAGCCAATTGGCCATCGATTTCTTGGAATTCATCAAGCTGCTCGTGACACTTTTGTTGGCATTCTTGTGCATGGGTAGCTCACTACTGTATATCCTTCATCTCTATGGCTCGGGTGGTCTACACCATCAGTGACATGGCATTCAATGACATCTTCAGGGCTATCAACTAACCCTTTACCTCTTGCACCTACGCAGTTAGTTGATCAAGCTGCTCATCGTAAACAATACTTTGAAAAAATTGAGTGGTTGTCTCCATAATAGTTTTAGCCTCTTGCTCCATGGTGTCGAACTGAGTGGCAATTTCTTTAATGGAGGTCTTGCGCTCCGCCACCTGCTCCGGTGGAGTTGTGGGTTGTACCTGGGACCAGAGTAGCAAGTTAGTGTCTTGAAGCTGAACCAGAGTCTGCCCCAATCGAGTGGCCTTTTTTACTAGGGTGAGCGCTGAGGTGTTGTCAAACATGTTTTGGCAGGCATCAGAAATAGCCTGCTCAAATTTGTTGCACCTTGCACACAGCTGTGCCTATTTAACAATCAGGCAGTCTTGCACCTTCTTGAGGTCGGTAATATCTTCAACATCCTTCGGCTGCAACTCGGCCTGTGTCACGTTCAGCTGGTTGATTTCTTGTAACTTCTCCTATACTAAATGCACGCAGACCTGGTGCAGCTCCTCTGCTTCCTTCTGCAGCTTTGCAGCGGTATTCCTGGATTGAACATAGCCCTCAGTCAACTCTATTTTCCTTTTCGCCAATTCCAATGCAGCGCCATGATGCAACTCAACCAATACTAGAGCTGACAGTTTTTTTAGATCCAACATCACACTCTGGATTGGGTGCAGCTGCTGGTGCAGTTCGTCATTTCCAATGTCGATCGTAGTTGGGGGAACTTGCACGTTCTTAGCCCGGGGCTCAGTGCTAATTGACGAGTTGTCCTGCAGCAAAGGTCTCACTGATGGTTTCTTGGAAAGAATATAAAAAATGGACTCTAATCTACTTCTTACCGCACCAAATTCTTTGTGGTTGGATTTGTGGATCGTCGTAGCGGCAGCCATAGATGAATCTGTGATGGCATTGATAAGCCACTGTAGCTGGTATTCCATCCCCGTTTTGGTACCACTTTTAGCTACGTACTCCTACCGCCACTTAGTGCCTGTCTCCTACTGCATCTACTGTGCTATATATTCAGGATCCATCGATGAATCATTGTCGGAGTCATGGGTGCTCAATTTCGGTGGGGCAGGGTCTTCAGGGACTTCTGGGGGTAGTTCCTTCTCTAACTCCTCTTGACTTACCGGGACGGGCCAGTCTCCCAATCAATATTGCACAATAGCATCCAAATCTTCTATGGTGACCTTATAAGGCAATGGTAGCCACTATCGATCAGGATCTTTCCTGGCCTAAATATGAATCGAGTGGGGTCTGATAGCAAATCGAAGGATCCGCTGATACTTGGCGACGTAGGTAGAAAGTATAGGAATGGAAATAGCGACCGCCTGTAATGATTCCCAATAGATCCAGAAATGAATAGCACAGTTGGTTTGGAGACTGGGTTCTTCGACCCAACATAAGTTCTGATAGCGGGCACTGTGGAAAACCTTGACTGCCTCAACCACCATTGGTTGGTAGTCCTCCGGTTCCATCCAAGCAACAAGAGCAATGAGAATCAAAATCCAACTATAAGAAAAAGGCCGCCCGATCTGAGCAGTAAGTGCATCCTCAAGTAACCAATTCAACAGAAATAAAGACCAATTCATCTCTACCCCCTTGGCACATTTCTAGGCATAGGCGACAACCCCTGAATTGCATTGTACTGGGAAATTGCCATGAACAACCTTGCTGGCCAAAATTCTTGTGCCAATGTGCACTGTCTACGAATTGATACTGTTAATGCGATAAGCACGACCATCCCATTGTAAACCAAAGCACTCCTTCAGCTGCTTCGCAAGTCACTTATTTGTATCTCTTCCACGAATATATTGCGTCGGGTCCTCCCCAGCCTTAGGCAAACCAGTAATGCTTGCAATCAAGTCGATGGTTATAGGGATTGGGGTATTCAGCCAAAGTGTCCCTCCATGGAAACATGCCAACAATTGCTTCACACATGCATGTGCTTCATTAAAATGGTCAAAATGGGGCATATTAATGATCCCCAACAACCCAGACTTCTCTAATCGACAGGCCCATGGTTTTATAATGTGATGAATGGGACCACTAGGCATCGTATGGAAATATTCATATGGCTCATCTGGGACATATTTAAGCAAAAGCAGGTCGTGATCGTCGAACTTGAGCCTGATCAACACAGGGATGATGTCGACTGAGCATGCCATCCCTTCCGACAGCACTGGCAACTTGGGCGGGTGCTTCTGATTCTTTAATGGCTACCGTGGCTTAGCTCCTGGATGCATAGGAGTGATGTAACCCAAAATATCATTCACCAAGACACCCCGAGGTGTCGTGGAATCAATAGCTCCTGAGCTCGATGACCCAGTCTGTGCAGTGCCTTCTCCATGCACCTTTGCAGATGTGCATGTTTGCCTTTTCTCTAGTGGCATAGGACTGGGTCACTGCATCTGCTACTTTTGCTTCAGAATGGATGACGAACCCACTGGTGTACTCATGAATTATTCTTCCACAGCTGTGGGTTGAATAGGGGACTCATATTTACTCAAAATTTCAATAGTGTTAAGGTCGCTCAGTATTCCTTACCCCTCAAATCCTGAACTGACGCTCAACAGCTCGAGCTATACTGCACTCAACACTCTACTCAATACTTGTACATAATTCACCTTCTATCTCTGCTCTTCGCAACTGAACAATGCCTTTCCAATGCATCTTGCACGGTGTTTTATAGCAACTTCCAATTCCAAATCCATCATTACCAAATCTAACTTCATTATTATTTCCAAATCGGGTAGTAATGACGCCAAATCCACCGACGATCTTATGCTTCTAATGGTCAGATCATCCATTAATGCAGGTCGCTTCAACAAGCTCCACCAACCAACTGGTTTAACTACTTGCATTTATTGCTTGATTTGACCACCCCATAGACTGACAACTATCGCAAAGGGTTATCCGACTATCACTAACAATTGTAACCTTGCGCAACCTTTCCCTCAGGGCTCGCCTTGTGCTATGAAACTAAAATTCTCAATATCATTTTTTTTTAAACCCTTAGGTGGTGTGCATCACTGGTTCCATTCTATATGGCTTCAAGCGATTCCCGTTGATGAGTTTCAGAAACATGGTGCCATCTAACTGTTGTAACTGAACTGCACCACCAAATGTAATGGACTGAACTATATAGGGACCTAACCAGTGTGTTTGTAACTTACCCGGATGCTTGATAAACTTACTGTCATATAACAACACTAAATCTCCCGTCGCAAACTGTTTATGCTTAATATGGCGATCATGCCATGCCTTCTGTTGATCCTTTGCAACCTGTTGGTGGAAGCATGCAATGAAATGATCTTCTTCAAGCTGAATCAACTACGTGGTCGCTACATCATCCATACTTTCCGCTGCAGCAATGTGTAAGCTGGGAACAATATACTCCATAGTCATGACTGCCTCTTTCCTATAAATTAACTTAAATGGTGTCTGACCTGTTAATAGTTTTCAAGTAGTGCGATACGCCTAGAGAATTGCAGGAATTTTTAAATCCCAATCATCGCGGTTAACATTACATACCTTGGTCAGCACTGTCTCCAAAATTTTGTTGAAGGCCTCAACGGTACCATTTTCCTGTGGATGGTAGGGTGTACTCTTCCTATGCTGTATCTGGAGCTCTTCAGTTAGTGTTTTTATGGTTTGGTTAACAAAGTGACTTCCCTGGTCACTCATCAGGATTCTGGGACACCCAAATCGTGTCATAATGTTCTAAAAAATAAACTGGGCTGCCGTCGCACTGGTACAATCAATGACTGGTGCAGCCTCCACCCACTGAGTCAGGTAGTTAGTTGTAGTGATGATATAGTGGGCGTCAGTGTGCTTACCTGGTGGATTGATAGGACCCACAACGTTGATAGCCCATTTATCAAATGGTTGGAGAGTCACCAGCGGCCCCAGCGACATCTCATCCCTCCGTGATGGTTTACCAACCAGTTGGAAGACATCACAGCTCCTTGCATAGTTTGCAGCATCATTATGCAACGTGGGCCAGCATAACCCAGCACGCAACACTTTTCACACAGTGGCATGGCCTCCATAGTGAACTCTCGCGATTCTGGCATGTGCTTTTTCTATAATGGAACCCTGCTCATGCGGTAAGATGCACTGTCACAATATTTCATTCTGTCCAAGTTTATATAGCTATCCAACAATGAGTTGAAAATTGGAGGCTTTTATGACCAGCTGCTTCTTTTGGCTAATCGACATGTTTGCTGGGGCGACACCAGTAGACAAAAACTGACCAATTGGTGCATAGTGATCATCTATGACTTCAACTCAGAACAATTGCGCATCTGGTAAGACATCATCAATATTGGTTGGTTCTTCACCATTCTCAACGCGTGACAGATGATCCGGGCCAGCATTCAACCATCCTAGCTTTACCACTATTTGAAAATCAAATTCTTGGAACAAAAGCAACCACCTATAGATTCTCCCCCCCAACACAAGCTTATTGACTAGGTATTGCAAAGCATAATGATCAGTGAACATCTTGAAATGTCCACCCAACAGATAGTGCTTGAAATTTTGCAGAGCATAAACCATTGCTAGGCCTTCCCTTTTAGTCGTGGTATAATTTCGTTCAACAAATGATAAATTTCTACTAGCATATGTTATTGGATGATCCAAGTCACCTTCACCTGGCTGTGCAAGAACAACCCCTAGTGTAGTAGAAGAAACATCAACATGCACATGGAATTCTTTATTCCAATCAGGGAAAACTAGTATTGGTGCAGAGGCCATCTTGGCCTTCAGGGAGTCGAAGCTTCGTTGAAATTCCAGAGTCCATTTGAAGCTTTTCCATGGGCATAGTAATCGCATCCTATCCTTTGGTAAACTTGTGATAGCAACCAGTATGTACCAGCGTTGCTCAGAGCATATTTACATTCGTTGGAGGTGGTAAACTGAGGATCAACGCAATCTTCGATGGATCAACCAACAGACCTTCTTTGCATACAATGTGCCCAAGTATTATGCCAAAGGGTGCACTGAAAATACATTTTTGGAATTCAATGCAATTTGATGTTGCCTACAACGTTCTAGCATCAATCGTAAATTGTCTAGATGGTCTTTAACCAGGCCATAGATAATCCAGTCATCCATATATACCTATAGGAATTTCTAAATAAAATCTTTGAATACAGCAACATCTATGCAGGAGAATATAACAGGTGCATTCTTCAGCCCCAATGGCATGACGGTATATTGGAAATAGCCCCACTCAATGACAAATGTGGTCTTATGGCGATCCTCCTTCAATATCTGGATCTGGTGATATCCCAAAAAGCCATCTGTGAATGAATATACCTCCTAGACGCCTACGCCTTCCAGGACTTCATCTGTGAAAGGGGTCGGGAACGGATCGTGTACACATGCATCATTCAAATTTCGTAGATCGACAGAAATGCGGATTTCACTAGTCTTCTTATGTTGGACCACCATCAGGCTTATCCACTTTGATTCTTCTATAGGTTCAATGATCCCATTGTCAAGCATCCTATCGGCTTTCACGTAATCCTTATATCGTGGGTTCAATCCACATGGCCTCTGGCGTACCAGGTTTGCATCTAGCTTAAGTGGAATCTTCATTTCCCCTAAATCACTGAGTATCCCCTTCATTTCTGAGAATCGCGTTGGAAAAAGGTCCTGAAATTCATGCAGTAGATCTGTGACTTTGGCCATCGTCTCTTCGCCCCAATAGTCTTTGACATTAGTAAATTTTGGATCTTCTGCGACCCAATGTTAACTTTTCAGATCCTCAGCGGCTAGTTCATCGAGTCCGTTGGTATGTTGGGAGCTACGGAACCATGGCTTCCTTCAGACTCTCTAATATTAACATTCCATAGCTTGTCATCATCTTCAGGTTCCCCATACAAGTTGTAGCATGTCATCATGGATTGGATAGAGCAATGCACATGAGGATCAACAAGGTATGCAACAGGGATGAATTTCAGTACTACGTCATGGATAATGTGCAAATCATTACATACCTTGGGGTTGGCATCCTGGAAGCTAAATGTTTGTACAAATCAAACTGACAACTCCTTCCAAGTGGTAATGGTTCTGCGCAATTCTGCATCCACATGCCAGGACTGTGGCATCTTTTCTAGAGTGTGAACAAAGGTGTGAAGCCACTCATCCCTGGGTCGTGATGTCCATAACGTTTGACATTCAATCAAATGATGGGCAGGGTAATTTCATCCATCATATCTCCCAGCATGATAGACCTCTATATCGCCAAAGCGGACCATCATCAACCTGCGGCACTACTCCCAGTCGTGGATTGTCTGCTTGTGTGTCTCCCACCATCAAGCCGGAGTAGCCTTCAGTGCTACATCAAGAGCCAGTATCCTTTGCGGTTCAAAGACATTTTCTTCAAATTCTTGGAAGAACTCAGATAGTCTCGGTAGTCCTTCGCAAATGGGTAACTCGACAGTCTCAGTTGCGACATGTCAGAGAGACTGTGTAATCAACCCACATTTTCTGAATGATACCTCATGCAACCGATTCTGCCAATTTTTAAGAGCATCGTTAGAGTTAAAGGACGCGAAACTTGCGCTACACCATCCAAGTTCACCATTGACAATAGGGTGGATGGAGTCCTCGGAGATGTTATAAGCATGATCCCAACTTCTCCTGACTTCCTCCTTGATGGGTTTGATGTATCGCTGTCCTTCCTGAGGGTCCATAGGATCAATGACTCTAAGATCCTGGTTTTCAAATGTCATAACACATTTTTTGAAGTTGATAGCCGTCATGCTATCATTATCCCATCCAATTCCTAGCAACACAGGATAGGAACCACCATCTCCTACAACTTCTATTACGTCAAATTCAGCACATGTTTTCATACCTTCAATGTCGACAACCAAGTTTGAAACACGACCAATGGGCTGAACCTTCGCCTGGTTTGCTAAATACCGCTGTAACGATGACCATCCCAATGTTGGATTCCCCATTAATTTCCAAGTTTTCCTTGTCAGGATGTTTACATCTAATCCAAGGTCCAAAATGACCGAGTCAACCTCATAATCCCCAATCTGGATATTCATCCTCATCTCCTTGCCAGTCTTCCTTTTTTGCAAGGAATTCACAACGGAATCCTTCACTATCTTATCCGGGAGGTGTAATAATGCCTCGAGCTCGACAAGGGCATTTGAGTCCCTCGCCAGCAATAGACAGCTCTCAAATAACTTGTGTAGGGTACCATACTGTTGTGATGGTCCTACCTCTGTAGATGGATAAAAAGCAAATGGCATATCAACAATTGGTAACTTACCCAGATTTCTCCCAATATCCTTCTTTGCGTTGAAGAAGGCATCTTTCTCTGTCACAATATCAAATGCGACCTTCTTCTTACCAGTGAGCTGAACTAGTAGCCGTGGTCCATCATCTCCAGTTGTCGCACTAGCGTGAGTGACGATCCCAACATCAACATCCTTCATCCACGGCTCATCTTGAATAGTGGCAACTGTCGATCCCTCATTCAAAGGTGGGTTCTGATTCAATGGTCGATTCATCGGTTGGTTCTATGTCTGAGGCGAGTTCTGAGTTTGAGTCTATGGTGGGACCTGGTTCTGCATTATCGGCTAGTTCTATACTTGGAATGTAGGATGATTCTGATTCTATGCATTTTTTAATAGGGGAATTTGTCCTTCCTACCATTTTGCGATCAACTGAGGGCAACTTTCAACATTATGATCACTGGATGCACAATATGTGCATTGCGCATGAGGGAACTCTCTCTGGTAATGCCCAAATACCCCACAGGTATAGCAATGGACTGATTCACGACCTCGTCCTCCCCCGTGGATGAATCCTCCTCCTTGACCTCTGAATCCTCCTCAGGCTCCTCCTTGCTGAAACTGTGGTTGGGCCAATTTTTGCTGCGGTTGGTTAGGTTGCTACTGAACATATTGCGTGGCTTGAACATATTGTGGCTAATTATACTGGAGTCGTGGTGCTTGGTTATACTGTGGTTGTACCACCATTTGCGGCTGTGCCATAAAATGTTGTTGTGGTTGCGCAGGGACAAATTGCAACGAAGGCGGTGGCGTATACGGTACCTGTGCTGCTAGTTGTACTACTTGCGGCTGTGCTTACACTATTAGGGGGTCCTCTCCTTTAACAAAGTACGAATCATACGTTCTTTCCTGAAGCAAATCATAAGCATGACATTTTTTGTCGTCATGTCCAATTGAACGACAAAATGTACAGTACAAACTTTCTGCCTTGGTAACCATCTTCTGCATATAATCACAGTTCTTATGTCGATGCCCATAGACCTGGCAGATGCGATACCATGGTACGCCAGCACCACTCAATGAGCTCGGGGCTCTTGATAGAAAATAGTTCAAAAATGTCAGACAAGTATCCTTGGTATGTCCGCTTGCATGGCAACAGGTGCACCAAATATCATCGTGATCTTCCTTAGCCTTTTTGATGTCTTGTAATTGCAGTGTTAAATTGGCCAACTACGCCTGAATTTGATTCATTCCAACAGTTGTTTCCCCTACCAGCGATGCCTCTAATTTCATCGCGGTCTCCAAAGCCTCGCTCTGTGTCGCAATCTTTTGTTGCATTAATGGTTGTCGAATATACGGGACAAGCACTGTGATAAACCATTCTTTATGCTAAACATCACTCATCTGAAAGCTGACCTGAGCCATAAATGTCTTAAATCACTGATCAAAATCCCAAATTGTTTCATTGGGGAATTGTTTGATCTCTTTTAATTCAGTAATGTATTGAGCTTCGGATTTCAGCTTCTTAACTTCCTTGAATATCCCTGTTCTGATCTCGTCCAGTGTCTTTGCAGTACCTCCCTGAGGCACCCGTGTGAATCTCATAAACCATTCCAATGGGCGTCCCCTCATAGTAGTGGCTAGCTGACTTTTCTTAACATCATCATCAATAGTTTGTCGAGCAGTCCAGATCGCTTCTCATAAGAACCAGTACTGCTCCAGATCGTCGGTGCCATTTCCATTGAATATTGGCAACTTCATTTTGTCTCACACCATTCTAGACTTTCTTCCTCCAGCTGGTGCTCTATTACTAGACTGTTGCTTACACGTCGAGTAAGTCGACGTAGAATGTGCATTCCTTCCTTGTGGTGGAGTAGTGCATGGAGGAGTAGACATGTTACTACTGGGGTTCAATCCTGTCGTTCTTCTGGGTGTAGCATGGGCCTGTATGTACTCGTCATCACAAAAAGGTCGCTTCGTCCTATGTGGTTGTTCTTCATGGTATCACACTTCAACTTCAGCAGTACCTTCTCTCGTCCTCTACCTCTTTTCTCGAAACCTTTCTCCTCCCCTTGTACAACCACTTGTTTCTTCGATGACCTTTACATTCTCACTAGAAATCATGCCCATATACCCCTTATTCCCTTATGCATTTCCCCCCTTTCTGTTGCGGTTCCTACATACCCCGCACACTAGAGTTCCACTACTCTTGGTCCATCTTTAGGATACCCTTTTGACAGACTAGTTGTTTAATCGACAGTTGTAGCGAAAATAGGAACCTTCCACGAGGTCCACTGAAAAACTCCCTTTCTGCCTCATTGAAATATTTATTAGTATAAAAAACAAACTCAGTGATATATCCTTCAAAGATATTATCCAACCACACCTCGACTGCCCGTGATGCCTTGTTGCTGGTTTCTTGCAACGCTTGGATTAATTCTAGGGTCCAGGATGTTGGTTCTCCTCCTTGAAAGTTTGTTTTCCACTTAGCAAACTTTGCCAACCATTCATGCAAGAGCATATGGAATTCACAAAAGAACCATTCATGAGGACCGTTGTGGATATATCTATCCAACCAGTGGCCTATCGATAGCTTAGGATTCTGGTTTTTGGCTTCAGCAAACTCCTGCAACTTCAGATCAAACCATCTCTTGATCTCTGATCAAGTTGGATGCCAGAACATATCCCCTTCTTATTTGCAACTCGGTCCTGACAATGGAACCATTTGTTGGTGAATCCCACCAACAAAGCTTCATCGATAGGGGTTCCCACTCTATCAATGCCCTACAACGCAATCTCCCTAAGCACCAATCCATATAGGTTTTACCCTACCCAGCAACGTCTATGGATCAGATGAGGTCTCACCCGAGGTGTTCAAGGGAGAGCTGTCAGAACTGAGTTTTCGACAGTGGGGAAGGAGGATATGGGGCTCCGACGGAGGGAGATCATAACTTATTTGATCCCATACAGTATAAAAATATCGTAGCATTATTCAATGAACATCATAGTGCATCAAGCATAAATTACAACAACTTAAAACCAACAGATCGTATTGATATAGCAGGAAGAAACTGAATCGCATCTATAACATGTCATTTTAACACAACATAGTCGACATCATAACAGATCTATCACAATAGACAAGAATTGATCCATATGCATTGCATCATATATTAATCTTGTACAAATATGCCACATTACATAATCCTTCTCCAAAATCGGAGACTGCATACATCAGCAAGAAGCCCAGATAAAATCATAGTCAAGATAGGAAAGTCTCCATGAAATAGAACGCGCTAGATTTTATCCCTTACAATCGCTCATGAAATACAATTGTTCACAATTGCTCATCTATCTGTCTCTATGACCCCCCAAAATGGATCTATAAATAAGCTTATTCCTTTACATCAAGGGTCCACTAATAACTGACTTCTAACCGCTACTGACCTATTGCAATAAAACTTGCTCAAAATATACACAAAATATTAAAAAACGGTTATTTTCCCGCTTATCGCGCTAATATTTCCTTGCGCGTTACCACGCGATCTTGCGCAGCTACCGTGAGGCTGCGCAACTCACTTGTCCCAAATCCCTTTCCAACATGCATCTAACCATGGTTTCATATTTCCCAAAGAGTCTCTAAGAAGGAAGATATCAATCCGCCAAAAGTGCCTCTCACCTTCATTTACACTATCCCAGTAAAATTCCCGCCAAGGTTAGATGATGAGGTTCCAGAAGAGAATATTTGAATGGTTGAGTCAGTATGATATTCCTCACATTGTGGATGTCTCACTCTCCAATTTTTATGAAAAAAATAAAATCACCTTGGTGACTTAGGGTTTGAAGAGATTTGTCTAAATGTCAATAAGCAGTTTGGAAGACCACTTTCAAATGCCTGCCAGATGTTGGGTGTATGTCAATAGGTTCTTAAATTGGCATGGATTTGTTCTTTGTTGAAATGGATATCCAGCCATATTGTCAGGATGACTTACAATGGTCACATATGCAAAATAACAATCTACCAAAAGTAGGAAAAATACTATTTTGCATATTGAGAAACACAAGAAAATTGCCTAAGTGTCGAGAATAGGATTTTGAGAGGTCGTTTGGAAATTCCCACCAATGGATGTCCTTGTGAAAATAATTTTATCAAATGTCATGGATCAAAGGCCACCTGGACCAGTTTTCCAACACTTAGGCATGTCCAAGAATTTCTCCAAGGTTTATCCTGAAACCCTATTTTGGCAGACTTATAACTTTCTCCTCAGAAATGATTAAGGCAAACTGAGACCATGGCTAGATAGCCATTTCAACAAGCTATAGCCAGATATGATGGTGCAGGAATTCTTTTCAAACCATGAATTATGGCGGGAATTCTCTTAGAGTAGTTTTGACTACTTTTTCATACTTAGTCAATTTCCAAAGTTTCACAAAGTTGCCATATTTTTCTAGAATGATGTCAGATTACAACACCGACTTCTTGATAGCACTAGAACACCATTATGTGTTTTTCCAACCTCACCGTACATGACACATCATCAGACTTTCCATGTCACTACTTCCTTTGTCATTCATTTGTATTTCACTGAGTTTACCCTGCCATCATGTCTTTGGTTATCCTTTTGTCATTCACTGAACTCCTTTGACATCAATGACAATCACATTCAACTTGTATCATATATTATATAAATCTTCGTTTTTTTTAGTGAATTATGTTCAGTGCGGTATGTACCTATATTGATTAATTAGTGTTAATTTGATTTTGTTGATGTTTCATGAATGTTGTTAAGGCATGAATTGGATTCCATGAGGAATGAAAATTTACCCGATGCAATTCAGTAGGTTGCCATACTACAAGCACCTAAAAATAGTTCATTTGTTTGATACAATGCATATCGAGACGAACATAACAGAATTGTTATGGTGAATATTAGATGGAAGGACTGACAAAGAAATAATTGGAAAGATTTGTAGTGACATCCAAGAAGCTAATCACACATTGCAAAGTGTGATCATTAATTCTAATGGTGATGGCATTCAATAGAATATTAGTCTTCCTTGGTGCTTGGCAGAGCAACAGAGCAATATTGTAAAAGAGGTCATCAGAAAAATCAGTTTTTCGACGGGGTTTTTGTCTAACATAAAGAATATCTTAACGAAAAAGGTGACTTTGGTGGGGTTAAAACACATGGCTGGCATACATTCATTAAGGTAATTGTGATTTTTTAATATATTTCCTTATTGGCATGCACTGTTTTATTAATTTTATTCTCTTATTTGGAAATAAATAATAATTATGTGTTTTTTGATACAATATGTTCTACCTTTATCTCTCCCAGACGACTTTGACAACAACATAAAACAAATTATTTATGTTCTTGGAAAATACATGAGGTAAGTAATGTTCTATATGGAAAATGTTCTTGGTCCGTGATTTGTAGCGGAACTTATTGACATATTATGTTTTCCCCGCAAATTTTATATATGGCTTGATATTATTTTATTGCATCATTTGTAGGTGGATTTCCTCAAAAGAAATCCATAAAGAAGATATAAGGTATTGGAAGAGATAAATTCCCTGACTAATGTGTGAAATGCAACAATATCTACCTCCAACATTTTTCAATGCACAAGAACACTACCTCATACACCAAGTTGAGGAGATTGAATTATGTGGACCGGTACACACAAGGTCGATGTGGATGGTGGAGAGGCAATTGAATTCATTGAAGGATATTGTTAGACAAAGAGCACGTCTTGAGGGTTCTATGGTATATCAATGCATGGTGTATATTAGTGAATATCTACCTAAATTAGAAGAAACTATGAATGTGCCTCGCATTTGGCATCTCAACTCCATCAACAAATTTGAAGCAGAGGTCCTATTGGGGAAAGGTACAATAAAGACCATGAAAGGTAATTATTAGATTTTGTGGAATTAATATATTAAACATGTATTTTTCCAATTTTATTTTATCATACTGATTTGTTATTTTTTTTATTAATCCTGCATATTCAACTGTATTAAACTATGCATGTAATGATATCTAATTAATGATAGTGAATTGTTATTTTTTCATATAGTTGCTTGAGTGTGGGATGCTTTACATTTATACATTGCAAACAACCTTGATTGGATGGAGCATTGGATAGAAGATTGTGAAGAATGCTTTGGTAGGTTATCATGGGAAGGGGTCAGTAAGATGATTAAAACAACTCATCGTCATTGACATCAATTTCCTGATCTTATGTCGCAAAGGCCCAGTTGATTTAGCTTATGGTTTAAAAGATAAAAAGGCAAGTAAATTGTTTACCCACATTTTTCTAGTTACTTCCCATTTTTTCAATGTATTTGGTTTCTTTAAGTTTTCAAATATATTTTCTAAGTCCTATATGACGTTTATTAATTCACAATGTATTTTTTACTTGTTGTCAATGTTGCAGTTGAAACATCACAAGGCTATGTGGTGTAATGGTCGTAAATTTCGTATCAAAATGTTGGATGATAAGATGAAAACCTCAGATTGTGGGATAACTACAGTGTTTAAGGTCACCAATGTTTCCTCTAGAAGTGACAGACATCTAGAAGAAACTGAGAATAGGTACTATGGGCATTTGGAGGACATAATTGAGTGTGATTTTAATTCCTTTAAAATAGTTTTGTTTGAGGTGAAGTGGTACAGGCTACGGATGCATGAACGTGATCCTAAAAGAACTATTATCGAGCATGCTAATGGATTTACCATGGTTAATACAAGGGCATTTGAACCAGGTACAGAGCCTTATGTTCTTCCAAGTCAATGTGAGCAAGTTTTTTACTCAGAGGTACCAGGTAAAGCAGGTTGGTCATATGTTGTTAGATATGATCCAAGAGGAAGACCAGTACAGTATAATCATGTAGATGATGAAGATAATCACGAAGAAGAAGAAGAAGATGATGATTCAGATTAGGAGCAGGTGTATGCAGTCGATGTGTTAGATGAAGAAGTTGAAGAGGTTGATCATCCAAATGTAGTAGACAATGATCTCATTGACGATGTCGATGACTATATTAGCGAATATGCCATTGAGGATGATGTTGATGTGAATGATCCTTTCATCAATATGTATTCTGAACCAGATCCTCATCTTGGTGCGGGCATTCTTCTCAAACCATGAATTGTGGCGGGAATTCTCTCAAGTCTTCTAGGACCAATTTTGACTAATTATTCCATACTTGGTCAATTTCCCAATTTCCACCATTTTGCCATATTTATCCAGAGTGATGTCATAATAAAACAATGACTTCAACTTCATGCCACATCACCATCTATTCCATGCCATGCCATCATATCCTCCATATCATAATTCATGCCATGTCATCACCACCTTTGTAT